>DF239037.1:0-227096 GCA_000507305.1 Breviolum minutum Mf 1.05b.01
AAGTACTGGCGTAGTACTTTGTTGTACGGAGTAGTACTTTGTAGTACTGGAGTAGTACTTTGTAGTACTGGCGTAGTACTTTGTAGTACGGAGTAGTACATTGTAGTACTGGAGCAGTACTTTGTAGTACAGTAGTACTGGCGTAGTACTTTGTAGTACGGAGTAGTACTTCGTAGTGCTGAGTAGTACTGGACAACATGAAATGACATCACATCACATAACATCACACGTCGCAAATCACCACATTAACTCACCACAGGTCACCTCAGAAACAACCACATTACTTCATCAGAACACATCACCTCAACAGACGCTCACTTTGTTGGAGTCATCAGAACAAAGGTTCAATCAATCAAGGTTGTCACAAACGATTCTATAGGCACATGTTCTTTTGATTTATATATATTTTACCTTTTGAAACTTCCGCCACCGCCTCGTGCGGCTATATGTTATAGATGCCTGTATTGCATGCAGATATTCCTGGACAGGATGTGATGGACTCTTGTATTGATCTGCAAATATCTCAGGTCTTGGATGGTGTGGAGAGTTTTCTTTTGAGTTGCTAGTTTCTTTGATCACGGGCTATTGACAAGGCTCCGCAGGTGGTGCCGCCCAAAGCGAAAGCGCCCGCACCCAAAGCAGTAGCGCAGCCGGTTATCCGAAGAGGCTTCCGATTTGAGTTGAAAATGAGACCTGCGCAAAAAGAACCAAACGAAGTTCGTAGCTTAGAAACATACTTTCCATGACAGATATTTCAATTTTTCTGATGATTTTGAGGTCTTGCTCAGGCCCACACAATCGGTGAAAGAAAAAACATTCCTTGCTGTAAAAGGCCCCGTCCTGAAAAATGCAGCGGAACCACCACCTCCGGACCTTGATGCGTCGTGGCTTGGCCATGGTGGAAACAGATGACTTTAGAGTTTTGAGGATGATTTATGAATTAGGCTTGCTTTTTGGCATGGCACTATGACAATCTACGACATACTTGGAATGATAGTGTCTATCAAGATTCGTTGAGATAGTCTTAGACTCGAGAAGACGACCGCAGCGGGCGCATCTTTATGAGGTTTGATGCCTTTTTGCAAGAGCTTGACACCAAAGAACCAGTGGAAGAGCTCGGGGGCCCTGGTGACAGCAGGTTGGTGCCTCCACAATGACCCTAGTACAGCTCCATCTAGTGAAGTTCCGACATGCCAGGGAGTGATCAAAAGATATCAACAAAGGCAGTGCTGGCACAGATCTTATGCTCCCAGGCCAGATGAGCAAGAGGCCAAGCGGCGGAAAGTAGAGGCCTTGCCTGCCGGGGAGTCACTATCTCTTTGGGTTTGCTTGCAGTCTCCCAAGCCAGCTCTACTGATCGTGCACACTTGAGAAAGCATGCTCACTGTATGAAATTGTTACTTGAGAAACTGCTATGGTCAACGATACATTGAGAATGTGAGATACATACATATTTGTTGTACTGCATTGAGACATGTTTTTACATAGATAGCACAGAAAAGACATCACAATATGTATATCAACTTGATGACTTCGGACTATCTGTAGTATCTAGCTGAAGCCCATGTTAGTGTCCATTTGACATTTGAGGGTTCGTTGCAATGGCATTCAGCTGCATTAAATCTTTGCCAGGAGCCCGAGGTGGCCTCTCCAAAGGAAAACAAGGACACTGCTGGGTTGCTTTTCAAAGCAAACATGGAGATGTAAACTGAAAATAAGTGATGGTGAACATTTGCTGACACCCTCAAAATAGTGAGAAGAAACCACTTAGTAACCAAGTGATGCAGTAATGTGTTTAATGTGTTGTGCAGTGAGTATACCTTTGGAGCCTTCAAACCATTGCATTCACAGCATTCGCACAGAAGTGTGCTTTGATTAATTGTTGGGTGCCATCACATTGTGCCAAACATGGAGACAATGTCTTTGCTGATATATTAATCTTTCTTCCCTCATAGCCTCATATTCCCATTTGTCAACGGACCTACCGTGGTGATACCGTATGCAACCTTTGACGTCCTGAAGGCCTCTGTTTTCAAGTGTCTTTGCACTCTACATCACTGTATCCACTGTTTTCTGACATACTTCTAGATCATAGATGTTGCAAGCTCCTACCATCGCGATTTTCTGTCAAAGAACCCATTTGCAAAGTGCCGGAGGTTGTGCAAGGTTTTACGGGGTGCACTCATACCTCACTAAACCCTTCCATCATCGTTTCTGCCTGCGTCCATCATAGATGTGTATTTGTTTTGCTTTGGAAGGACAAGGAAACACCAAAGCCAGAGGCAGCAGGGGAGGAGCTAACATGCACATGTGCGAACTGTTCCACCAGCAGCACCATGTTTGTCTGCCCTCAGGCCTCCCCATCAGCCTCCCCCAGCCCGGCACCCAAGCGGGAGATCAAGCGGCCAGCCATGCGGAAGCCTCCGGAGCCCAAGATCACCAAGGACAGGAATTGTCAGATGATGGGTGGCAAACAGTGGAAAAAAGATGTTATATATATATATATATATGAACGGGTTCATTGAACAGCCAATTGCATCCTCAGATTGTCAGGGTTGTTCTATCTAAACTAAACTTTCTAGTTTAAAGCATAGACCTGTGCACGTACAGACAAGTACTGTATGTTCAATGTTCATATGACATGATATGCTTCAGTGTCTAGTTGCCCCTCCTCTCTCATTCCTATATCAAGTCAGACATGATTGCTTTTTTGTGAAGTGCCTCGAGCTGAGTCATCTTGCCTAGATTTGAGTTTTCAGGATGAATGGGGTCGTGATGTTGCGACTGAAAACAATGACCAAGAAAAGGAAGCATGGCAGTGACTTGGCAAGGCTTGACCAAAGCAGCTCCATAGGTTTCCAGAATTTGGGCGGATGTGTGTTTTAAGCCAATGATAACCTGTGATGACCAATGTACTGTAGGACTGTACATGACATTGAAGAGCCATGTTGCTGGTGTTCAGCGTCAGAAAAACAACAGGGCTGCATTTGGTTTGAACATGCTTTCTCCTGTCATTGATCAAGGTATTTGCAGGAAGCACGTGCTGCAGCGCAGACAAGCGTTTCTTGTCCACGATTTGCTGGGATTGGGATATGGATGGCTTGGATGCATGGGTACATATGGGTACCATATGGAAGGTCGCGGACAAGAAAGGGATGAGTTTTGACGTCAAAAAATGAAGCAGGCAGTGCCCCCCGAAGCATCAAAGACCATCGAAGGACCATGGAGTGTTCACTGTGGCCGAGGTGTGGGGTGCTGGTAACTTTATCGACTTCAACAACTTCAAGTAGGGCGGTGCGGCAAGGCCACTTCTTGCACCACTGTAGTGGGCAAGTCTGGCAAGGAGGGCATTGCCACCCGAAAGCCAATGCTGCCAATGCCAAGGCAGAAGGCATGGAAGATGAGGAGATGCATTGGCATCGACATAAACACACAGAACAGCAACATGGCAAGATGACTCAGACAGAATTTGCTTGACAGTACTGTAATTAACGGACATGGCATGATATGGCTATGAAGTTTTGATGCTGTCATGTCATCGTGTATTGGTTTAGGTTACCCTTCTGACAAATCAATGATAGGATGTGATAGGAGCCAATCTGGACAATGACCTAACGAGAGGCCTGGCCGTGAGGGCCCCATCCGCCAAAGAAAATGAAATGAATGCGCGCTGGGGGTGGCACATCTTGGACCCTTCATCAAAGTCCAGCCCATAACAACCCCATACCACATTGAGGGTGACCATGTTCTCTAGCAAATGTTGAGCACATTTGTTTGTTTTTCAATTGGTAGGGACTAATCAAGGAGCGAACGTTTCCAAGTTTCAGTGGGTTCTTGTCTTGCCATTGCTCGAAGCTTTCTGGATCTCCAAGTTGGCGCACCGATTCCGCGAAGTTGTCTCTTGGCTTGACGGTGTGGGAAGAGATGGTAGTCGAGGTGACATTGACCTCACATCCTGCACAGGAAGTTCAGGAAAATTCAGACATCGGGAATCGAGGAGGAGATGAGAACTTCAAAGCCAATCTTTAGACAGGATTGTCGGTGAATTGCATGGTATTGAAACTTATTGAATATGCTTTGACCTGCGCTGCGTTTGCAATCGATGCCTGCATGATCTGAAGTACACATGCTTGCGCCTTGTATCCCCGTTTTGCCTGGGCCTAGGCCTTAATCTCTGATGACCTCAGCTGTTGCTTGCCTGGGTGATTGGGTAAGGATGGGTGAGGCATGAGCTTTTGTTGTGTTTGAATTTACTTCTGCAGACCGTAGTGTGGCACATGAGGGCAGTGTTTGTCAGAGTTTTCAAGCATTGCCACTCAATTATCGGCCTGATAGTCACTTCACATCATTTGAAGGGCTTTGGACATTTTCTGCACCACCATACATTGGCCATGATGATAATGGTCGATTGAAACATGCAGTATAAATGCAGGCCTAATGGAACACTGTTTGGCTTTTGGCAAAGCCGGGCATAAATGAGAGAATTTGATTTGATAGAACCTGACTTGTCCACTGCGGGCAATTCTGACTTGCTTAAATTTGCTGGTGGTCTAGGAGATCTTGAACCAAATCAAGGATATATATACATAGATGACATAGAGAGAGAGAGAGGGAGAGAAATAGGCAATTCACATTGAATTGGCCAGAACCCATGCATGCCTGTATTTTGAGGCAAGCATGGAGGCTGCTTTCCGCTACCTTGCTGAGGAGATTCGGCTCCTCCTCTATAATTAAACCGATTTTGCTTTCATGATGACGGAGCTGCAATGTGTTATGTGTTATGGGCCAATAGATTGTGGGTTTCCAGGCTTTTGCTTGCAGACAGAGGGGTAAACGCATCTTAGTCAAACAGAAATGCATCTCAGCTAAGTGATTCACAATCATCTTGATAGATTTTGACTCTCGACAGAGGTTCTTCACTAACATCGTAGGTTCGGCCTTGGTGCATCTTTGCAAGCTTTGATGATCCTCAACATTGACTTGACAGTATCCTTGCCCACATTGAGGCAAGAGATGCGAGCAGAAATGATGAAAGTGGTGGAGCAAGCTGCCACATCTTGCGCATCCATTTGCATGGATCGTTGCTTGGCTACCTGGATCGATCTGGATCGAATCACTTGTTCCCGCTTCTCCGCACAACTTCTGGAACCTCGAAGTTGCTTACTCACTAGTTATAAGCGACTACATATAAGCGAAGGACTTCCATTTCCCCTTGACAAATATTTTGATACTGCTGGTTTACTCTGTCGAACCTGTTGCACATCTAAGGAATGCAAGCACTTCGTGCAGAGATGCTGTCAGAATTTGAGGTGCGGTTCCTGTCCCGAATCGACCATGTAATCATCTCAGAACATCCATCAAAATGGCATGGCAGGGCGCAATTGCATGGCAGGTCTATAGTGGGTGATGGTAGCAAATAGAACTGAACCCTTTGATGCTAAATTCAGATTAGGCAAAATTAATCAACAACAACAACAAAACAAACATCAGCATGATGATCAGCATCAACCTTATCATGATCGTCATTATCGTCGTCATCATCATCAGCAGCAGAAGCATCAACATCGTAACAGCAACAACAACAACAACAACAACAACGCTATTACTATTGAAAATGTGAAAACTGTGCATAGCATTTCCTTTTCAGATCTATACCGAAAGGGGCTTAGGAGCCGACAGCACACTGTGCCGCCGTTCCTCTGCCCAGGAAGCAACAGAGACGAAGGGTGGCGGCGAATCTGCGGCCAAAGAGGTGCCCCCCAAAAAAGTCAGCAATGTATCCACAGGACAGAAATTACTTGTGAACCAAATTAATGAAAGATATTGAAAGATGATGTATGGTTAGTGTATGGTTATGGAATATTCTGGATTGTTGGATCATGGTTTAGTTGGATGCATTGGTCCCAAGAGATCCTGCTAACAGACATGATAGATTCTCATGGCAATTCATGGCCGGTGTCCAGGTGCGTCGGAGGACCAGCTTTTATGAGCTCTACACAGATGACGTGGAAGTGCGCATGGGTTGCTGAGCTGCAGCATAGACCAACCCACGGTCGGAGCTAACATCACAAAGCCAGTTTCATTTGCAGCGATAACTACATACATGTAAATCATTTGTGAATATAATTCATTGTCATGTAGCCAAGGCATTGCAGCCAGATTTCATCTATTTTTTCCAATGTTGCTCTAAGTCTGCTAATGGTATCTACTGGTATAGCGCAGCAAGCGCTCAGCACATGGACACCAAACCGTTTTGCATGTTTCCTCGACTTTTGCCGAGGTTCGGACCAAGAAGATGACGGAGAGGACTTGGCCAGCATTTATGACCACTTGGAAGCCTGGGCTGAAGTTACATCTTTGTATATACTATATTTTTGTACTGGCAAACTCCTCCGAATTCCCAGTCAAAGATTGTCCACTTGCAATTTCCTGAGGTTCTTCCGTTTCAGTCACGGTCCAGCCAAGCAAGTAGAGGATAGAAATAATTGCCAGCTGGAGGGTGACCAAATAGTACAAAAAATAAATAGAGTCTTCTCAAAGCCGAGCGTTGCAGCTCGTGTGTTTCACATGGTGTTGTCACAACAAGTTGCAGTTGAACTCTTTGTAATTTATAGCTGGAAATGTGCCTCAGTTTAACCCTGTGGTCACTGACCCAATCAAGGAAAAGTGTGCCCGCCGGCGAAGCTCAACAAGCGTGCCAAGCATGCCAAGCGCTGTTGCTCAAGGAGGAACTGAGACCCACTCTCAGGGAAGTATATAGATTTTGTAGGACACCCTCGAACAAAAAACCCGTTCCCAGGCCCTATCCCCCCGGGCCCAGTGACAGAAGTTGCAAGTTGAGCAGTTCGAGTCTTCACATCTCTTCACCTTTGGCAGCTTGACTTTGGGTTTTGCCAACACCTGTGGTGCTCTGAACTAGCTACGGGTTTGGAGGATCACCACTTCCAGTTCCTCAAGTACAAGCTATAGAAACTCTCCGAGGTCCTTGGGTTGAAGTATTTTCATGTATTTTCCCTGTGTGCTCTCACGAGGTTCTGTGACAAACATGTTGCAAACATGTGCCAAAATTTGCATTGGACATTTTGAAGTTGCAGTGCCGAGCATGCCGTCACCTTCTCAATTAGAACGATAAGAAAGACTATGAGTATTAAAAACGCTCAAGATGGCACTTGTGCTTGATGTCAAAATGTGTCAAGATCATCAAGTCCCGAACAGCTTGGATACTTTTTGCCACATACATGACATACTGTAATCGTCGTGTACACTATTAACTAGAATAATTGGAAAGATGAGAAATATTACAATTGCCAGACACGTGATAGGGTCAGGTCCGAGATCAGGCCACTAAACTTGTGATGCCCTGTCGGAGCCCACCCGTGACGACGAAAGGTCAAGTTTTTCCAAAGGAAGAGCAAAAGGCATCGAGGTGCAGTCAAGTGCGACAAGCAAAGGGAAAGCCGGGCAAGATGTTCACGACAAAGATTCAGTAGAGTGGGCAATTTGTGTTGAATCTTCCTGTATCCTTTTTGGATCAGGATTATCTTTGTGTCCGCATAATAGTTTTGGATAAACAGTCAGATTTATTGGTATACGCAACACGGCAAGCACTATTTCTGGTGGTGGATGGCAATGCTGAACCGGATTTTTAGCTCCCTTTGGTTTGGGGTGATCTTGGCAAATTTCTGCGTGAACTCCAGGCTGTCGGAGGTCGCAGGCATCTCAGGCCGTCGCGCGTCAGACTCTACAGAGGCGATTTTCGTAGCCCCTGAGAGTTGGGATGAGAAGCGAAGACGGTGTGCGATGTCAGAAATGTGGACAAAGTCGGATAAAGATGTGCGACGCTGGAGTCACAACTGCTCCTGGCTAGCCAGGAAGAGTTGATAGCTTTGGATGACTTCCTGAAGGCGAGGATGTTGGATGTTCTTCGCAGGTTTTGGCTGCTTTTTTAGTTTCACTGTCACTATTGAAGCATATGAACAATTATGCTTTTATTTTATAATAATACTAATCATTAAATAACTATAGACTATATAATATCTATAGATTGTATATGATGTAGACTATGCTTCTTCCTAAGAAAAGATGATGCCCCCCTACCAATCATGGCAGCTCCTCCACATCAGTCATGTCCACGCAAGGCGCCTCAAAACCCGCCTGCCACAGAGGCGAAGGCGGGCAAAGGTGACGAAATGCATCAGCACATCGACACATTGCATCCATGACAGTGGATTAGATTGGATTAGAAGGATTTCAAGTACATCACATGATATGACGTGTACTAGCATACTATTATCTACTATATTTCAAAGACGTTCTGACGTTCCCCTCCTTGACAAATAAAAGATTGCACAGAAACGCTAAAAAAGATTGATCAAGCATCACCCACTTCGGAGTCGCACAGTGCCTTCGACAGGCCCCTCAAAGCGTGGAAGATCGAGTAGCATTTCTAGAGCCTCATGGCATGCATCAACCATGGCGTGAATAGAGGGAATTTGATGGCTACAAACCCTGATGTACGTATAAAATTTCAGGGCGCACGGGTAAACGCGGACGTCCAGTTCTACTAGCTTGTATGACTGTTCAGGTCTGGATTCTGGAACAGTACTGTAGTCGTCGTGTTAGCGCAATGCCCGATTTCAAGTTGTTTTTTAGAGGGCATGACTTGATAAGCAACGAGGTTTTTCCTATACCCTGCCGCAGCTCCCAAGACGAAGCCGCTGAGCAGCACAGAGTCAAAAGAAGCTGATGCTCATTGACAATTCATTTGTGTTATATGATTGTCCTAGCACTTCATGTGATAACATAATACGATATAAGCATCTCTGGCAAGGTCTTCCCTGTCTTTGGAGCAGAGGGTTGACCTTTTGGATGGCCATTTATGGGGCCAAGAGGCCGGTGTCTTTGAGGCGTGGGGACATTGAGCGGAAGTGGAATTTTGAATCGTTGAAGAATTGAGCGTGTTGCGCGCTTTATCCGAAGTTGTCATAGTTCAACGTATTTGAATATATTTCACAGATGTTTCTTGAGGAGTCAATGTCACAGAGATTAGTCACAAATCGTCAGAGTCATTAAGTGTCAGTATCACCATGTATCACCAGTATTCTTTGGAAAATCCACAGGAGACAGGCAAATCCAATGGTATATTATGGTGCCAAACTTGACTTCGCTCAAAGTCAGGTCTTGGAGATGAAGCAGCGCGTTAGGCACAGGGGTGAGATTTGCAGAGAGTTTACTGTATACTTATCTTGTTGTCTCGCCGGAAATTCACTGAAATAAGAGGCCGCCGGCCACGCCAGTCCAGTTGATTCCAGTTGTAAGCATCAAATCCTGACAAGTCTTCTCATATATTTGCCGCACCAGGAAGTTTTATCAAACACGCCCCTTGGCTATCTTGGCTTGAAGTTCCAAACCAATTCGGACAGGTTAGCAGAACGGGCGCTACTGGGAGTTGCTCGGGTGAGGAGCTTGGATGTATCTTATAGATGGCAAGTGCAGCGGCAAGTGCACGCCATGAGTTGCATGCACGGACTTGTGACTTCAGTGCTTGTAAAATGTTGAGACCACTACCGCTACCCGCATGCAAGTGAAGGAATCGCACACGAGCCGCTGCAACCACCACCGATAACCAGCAACGCCCGCACCACCACCACCAACAACAGTAGCGACAGCCACAGCAACATCATCAACAACAACAGCAAGAAGAAGAAGAAAAGAAGAAGAAGAACAAGAACAAGAGCAAGAACAACAACAAGAACAACAACAGCAACGACAGCAGCAACAGCCCCAGCAACCACAACAACGACAACAACAACAACAGCAACAACAACAACAACAACGACAACAACAACAACAACAACAACAGCGACATCAGCAACAGAAACAGCAAGAGCAAGAACAACACGAGAAAAAAACAGGAACAGCAGCAGGAACAGCAGCAACAAACCGCGAACACCACAACAGCAGCAGGGGCAGCAACAGTTTAGATAGCAAAAATAATGCAAAGCACGGCGAAACAGGAAATGCACTGCAAGATTGTTGCAACTAGAATCTCAACTACCACATATGTCAATCACTGTAACATACGCTATGCTAGCAACGTTCTCATGTCGACCCATGTGCTTCCCCGATCTTCCGCGAAGGCCTGAAGCATGCTACAATGAGATGCCACGGTCAGCTAGTTGCCCTCATGGCAAGCCGTGCTGTTGCCCTCAATGCGGAATAAGAAGCTAAAAGTGCTGATAGACTCGGGCTTCAAAAATTGTGAAGTTTCCTATCGATACAACACAGGACCACCTGGTCAGTTTCATGTGGTTTTATTTGGTTGGCCTTAGAACGACAGGACACAAGATATCAAGGGAATGGATCATCATTATCATTATAATTACAATCACAACTGCAATATGTTATAAGAACAGTTCAGTTCCTTCAAGCTTTGCTCTATGCTTGTGGCGGGCTTACAGCATCTTTGCGTTACCCGCAGACGAGAAAGTGCCTTTACAAGTTTCGAACGGCATGTACTTTCCAGTTTCCTTGGAAGTGATGATTCCAATGGCAACTGGCATTTTTTCAAAATCAACATTCAATAATTATACATAGAATATAATTATTTATGTTATATTATAGTCATATCAAGTTGGAATGGCTATTTCTGCATACTTGGGAAGAACATGCCATTTGGAAAGGCGAGCCTCTAGCTACGGTCATGCCGCAGCTTTCCAAAGGAAGGAGTGGCGGTGACACCTGGTGTTTTCCAGTCAATTGAAGCCCATGCATGTTGACCAATAGGTAATAATTCGAGAGTCAGGTTTTTTTATTTCATGTGTTTCTTGGAGGCAGATGTTGTGACATATTCAGATGTGGCCAGTGCCTTGGGGCATGATTCAATGATCATGGCTCCTTAGGCCCACGATTATTGCATTTGAAACAGGATCGGTCACCAGGATCCGATTCTTCGATGTCAAGCATGCAAATGCTCTCGGATCTCATCACCATTTTATCAATGACTGTAAGAAGCCGCATCTTCATCCACTTAGCACATTGGTTTTCAAAGCTGCTAGGGCCACGTGCTACCGTAAGGGATCGGTTCTTTGGTCTCAACGCCTGGGCTTTGATTGATTCGGAGTCACCATCAGTTACAGGACCTTAATGCGCAAAAAAAAATTGTCGAGCAACATCGGACCGATCAAACTGGAGCTGATCAGTTGCACAAATGTTGGCCTTCAGAGACGCAACATAAATGGATGTTGAGGTTCCAAGCATTCCTGCCCTTTTGCCGGTGCTTCTGTTTTTGTTCTTTACCTCCTGCTCCCAACTGTTACCCACAGAGACAAATGGCGAGAATCAAAAAACTACTATACTTCGTATCCTTTTGTCAACCTTGCCTCAGTTGAATGCTGCTCATCAATTCAGTCGACTACAGTCTGTGACTCAGGTTGTCGATGTAAGTTTTTAGTTAGCATAGGATCACCGAATTGGATCCAGTTGGTGGTATAAACATGTATAGACCACTTTTACACGAGGTCCAGATGCATAATGATATAGCCTTTCACGGGTCCTGAAAAATTGAGCTGGGGCACAAGGGAAGTTGTGGCATTGTGCCAGAAATTCATGAATCCCCTCACAAACCTTGAGAGTGGGCCAGTCCGCCCTGCCACAGTCCCGCCACTACGTAAAAATAATGTGCCGTCTTTAATTGTCGCGTTTCCATGCGGACTACACCAAGGTCACAAATGGCTTGGGCTGGCAATTTGGGATTGAGCATCACAGTGCCATACCCCAGACAAATCCAGCAAATTGCTTGCGCACTGTAAGCTCTACCCGTGGGAACTTTGATGTCACTGATGCGATTTTGTGGCCCAGGCCTTAACAATGGCTTGCCTTGCCTATGCCACCATTGCAGTGCTCAGAGCTCAGAAGCGTAACAGATGCGTGGAAGATCATTATTAATTCAGGAAGAAGCCCGTGGTAAATCGTGGTATAAGAATTGTAATTTGTGGGCGCGAGTGCACCTGTTTGCATTGAGTATACTATTGAATCTTCGGAAGTTTGCAAGGCGTTTTTTGGTATTTTTGGTCATTTGTTTGAGTCTTCCGCACTCAGGAGCCACAAATCATCCTTGGATCTCGGTCAACTTGCCGGAGCCTTACGGCATCTTGCAGCCACAGTCTGACCAATTGGACATCATCGGACCATTGAGCCAGGCAGCGGTCTTCGCGTTTTTGAGCTCCTTTGGCTCAGTCATAGGAGGTGGAAGCATACAGAAATCCACTGGGTGGATGTTGCATATGTGAGGACATGTCCAAAAACAATGTGGCAGAAATATATAGGCAAGAATTACAAATGGTACTTTCCTGTGTCCATATCCCCACCCCCTTAGGGACCCAGGAGGATAGGGGACGAGACAAAATGTAATTTACATTTTTTAGGGGGGGAGGGGGGTGTTTTTCTTTTGGAGGTACAGTACAGTATATTGAAGAGTCTAATATCTACTTGTGTTTTGTCGTATGTAGGCTCAAGAGAGGATTGGTTACTTGACCGAATCTGCGAGTNCAGGAAGTTACATTTTTCATTATCAAGGTCTTTGTAGCAGGAAAAATGTAAGTTCCTGATGGTTGAGGTTGTAAGGCAATGCACCCACAGCACATTTTTCTCACATACTCACTATGAATTTTGTAGGGTGCGTTCCCTACTAGAAAAGGAAACACGTATACGTTCAAACAAATTGGGCGAACCAATTTCAGTGTTCTGTGCAGGATTTTGACACCTCAGCCATCAGGAAGTTACATTTAGAGAGGTGCAGGTTTTGCATGGCTGTGCTAGGTTTGGTACACGTAGAGATCACTAAGCTTACATTTTCAATGTGGCACAATTAATTGTAATAGAAGGTTGCGCATGGTGCACCACCCAGAATTGTAAGTTACAATTTTCAGCCCAGGGGGGACCACCAGGAATTGTAAGTTACAATTGGGGTCGTACAAAAAAAAATGTAACATAGAAAATGTAATATTACATTTCTATCGTGTAGCATAAGGAAATTGTAAGTTACAATTTGGGTGGTCCCCCCACAGCATAGGGGTAGGGATGTGTCCATAAGTAAACTATTAATATGATGATTATTTCCCAGTCTTGTTTCCATATGCTCATGTGCATTGTTCAAGCAAAGGGATGCATGCTGTTTTTGTTTTTTTGGTCTGGATGGTCAGGGTTGAATGATGAATATTGTAAGTTGGTTGGGCATTTGCCGATGTTGATTTCCAACAGGTGCTGGCAACTTCATCGCTGAGACGGTCCGGCTCCAACGATAGTGATCCATCAAAGTTTTAGCACATCAAAATTGGTTTTTGGTGATCATTTGTGAATGAGTTTGATCGATCATGGATGAATATTGATTTTAAGCATGCACCGATGACTGCATATGCACTATGCACTGATGTCGTACTATCCAGGCTCCGGTGCTCCACGACCAAATGTGGGAACCCTACTGCTTTTATGGTCGAGCTGTGGTTGACCTTGAAACTGCCAAAAATCCCCTTGAACTTGTCACACTATGACCACCTTGGCCAAGACCAGTTACGACTTGGTCAGAATGTGACGAATCCATTCCAAGTACAGCGAGCAACCAAATGCATTTTCTTATTGGGTGAGCAGTCGCTTCCTCAACCCGAAATGTTGGAGATGATCATTTTGTGAACCGCAGCCCATCATGACAGGCACAGCAGAGAGAAACATTTCGAGGCCTATGGGGTTTCTTTGGCCGATGGTTGATGCCAGTTCTTACCAACCTCTTCTGGCGCGGTTCTGATCGAACATGAGAGGACCATGTTTAGGGCAATGGAAGAGTATCCAGCAGTATCCAGCTAGTTTTCTTCATCGCAAGGGTTGGTGCTTTTGAATTTTGGTCAGGTTGCTGTTCTTGCGGTTTCTGCAACTGCTCTATTAACAACGTTGGGTGTCCCCAGCTGCTTCCTTGAATGTTGCCTCACCCACCTTTGCACATCAACCACTTGGATCATACGGATAAGTTCTCCAACAACATCAACTATGTGAATGGATGTCCAAAGGACAAGCCACTGCCTTGAAATCCCCTCATCTCATCGTCATGGCTTTTCAGTCATGTTTCGAAGCGGCACTTCAATGACGTGTCATGCTGCTGCAGCTTCTACGTATTAAATTAATCATACTTCAATGAAAATTGGAGGCCTGTGTATTCGTTGAAACCAACGCTGTACTTGTTGAACTGGAGACTTCGAGTCTTCAAGACTCATCCAGGCTGCTTTCGATTTTTGTGCTAGTGGCTGCGGCAGTGCTGGTGACCCTAGCCTTTGAAGGTGGCGGGTTCATTTCCTCTTTCTTGAATTTCCAGGGTTTGTAAACGTTGGCGACAGATCATCCCGTCATAGATGCCAATCAGGCCAATGTGAGGGAAAAACAGGTATACAGTTTGAGGCATGTCTCGCTTGAAACGAGAGTCACGGGCCATGCAGTTGTACGTAATTCTTCGTAGCATCAGCCACCCGCTTCAGTTGAGCAGCTTTGTGCTGATGCAGCATGATGCGGCAGGCATAGGGGATATCTTGCAGCACTTCCTTCACTATGCGTGGATGCACTGGGCGAAGTGGTATGTACGGGGGCTTAGAGTTGGAGGAGCATGGTCAAGAAAAGTTGAAATGCAGATTTGCATCACTATCAGATCAGATTCAGGTGCATGTCTAGATTGTGGGTAGCATCTTCTCAAGTTTCAATCTTCATGTTATTGACTTTCACTCATGGACTTCACAAAGTCCGGGGCATTTTTCCCAGCTCAGGATCCTGCAACCTTCAAACCCATTGGCAAATGGTATGCATGGATATTGCATGTCCGGGGGCTCAGCAAGGACACTCCTGGATGCATAGATGCATCATTTGTGTTGCTAGTTGCGGTAAAAAGCTGGTGGACGAGATTGAGAACTTGGAGAGCATGATGCATGTCCCAATTCGTTTTTGGAAAGAGAATGAAAGAGGAACAATCAATGATCACCAATGATCCGTGTTCAGAGTTTCAAACTTTGGGCCACGGGCATTCTGCTAAAGTACTGACGAGTATATACCTGGACCATGAAAAGCAATGACAGCTGATGACCTTCATTTGCTTGCAAGATGCAGGTTCGCAGTTTGGAATCTAGTTTCCACTTTCAGCTGCATGGTGAATTGGTGAATTGCAAAGTACAGTTGCCCCTCCTCTCGCCATAAGCTCTGGGCCCAGATTCGAGATTTGCAGTTGATCCATGGTTTCCAAGTCATCCTGGAAGCTCGGATTGAAAGGTTTGGCCGAACCTCGAGATCTAAGAAAGATTAAGAAAGTGTACTAGTGATGTTTGACACAGTCAATCCATCCAAAATCAAGGATTCTTATGGACTCTTGTTTTCATCGCAAAAGACGGAAGTACTGCTTTGGCTGATGTGCATCGCATGTTTAGGTTGAAGTATAGATAGAAGGTTATAGAGGCATGATGCAGACTCCATTGCTAAGGATGGGCATCTACACGAGGACAGGGCGACACGTTGAAGGGGGTGTTTGACTCATTTTGACTCTCATCCCAGGAGTTCAACACTGGTGGATTCTAGGTGAACTGTAGAATCATCTTCAATTGACATGCAATCATGTGCAATATGCGGGCACTGTGCATGAAAGTTTCTATGAATTTCCGCATTGCAGATATGACGATTGCCTTGTTAGGACGGCTTTGTAAGGATTGACTTCTATGTGTCAAACGAGTGATGTGCTCAGAATGTCGCTCAATTGTTGACGGTTGGACGCAGTTCTTGAATCCTTTAGTGTGCACCAGATTAATCTTTGGGGGGGGAACTCATGGAAACTTGGAAACTCTAATCAAAGCTCTTGGCATAAGTGCGGCATTGGAAAAATCATCAAGTTATATCAAGTTCAACCCGGTCCAATCAATCTGAAGCAGCCATGGTGGAGGAGTCACCCTGGAGTCACCCCGATCTCCCCTGCTTTCATCGGGAATCCCTGTGGAAACCACTGAGTTCATACAACGTGGTGAGCACAAGGTCCGTCCCAGTTCCGACCTCAGTCTCAGGCTCCGACGCAGAGGCATGTAATGTAAAGGACACCCATGTCATTTCATTGCTTTTCGGACCATTTTGACTCAGGTCCGTGCATTTGGCCAAAAGAGCATGCATCCCTTTGAAGGGGACAACGCAAGGAAGCATAGATTGGTGAGCAGTGGAACATGACTAACAACATAAGACCAAGCCAGTGTTTGAGCGGGACCAGGAAGCTGGCTATCCATCCCAATGCTCCCTCTCTCCCTCTCTGTGCAAAATATCTTTGTCCTTGGGTCCTTTCTGAGATTTTTGCATGACCTTGAATTCACCACGGTTTGACATGGAACCATCCCTCATGGCCAACAATCGGTTCGAGTGAAATCTAACGGATCATTTGTGTGCCCAGAGCATGCTTAAATACGATGAAGAGAATGGAATCAGCACATCTTCTGTATGCAACATCAGATGAACCAATTACCCAATATTCAATGGATAAATGATTATTCAATGATCACCAATAACCCGGTTTGATGAAGTTTGAACGTAAGGTCTAGACTCTAAACCGATGTATGATGATGATGGTGAAAGATTTCGTTGCATCTTGATCTAGGGTCGTAGAAATAAATAGTCATGTATCATGTATCTATGTTCTAGTCTTGTCACTTCCGGGCTGTCTATTCTACTCCGATTTTTGGAAGAGTTCTTCCATTTTCATTTGTCAGGGTTTGTGGCTCCAGTAACACCATCCAGGTAGAGTCATGTACTGAAATTCATCTCGGATGCCGGCACTCACTGGCTGTTTCCGTCCATCGCCGCTGCAGATTTGTTTGAACATAATCGATTGGCGCTCTGTCCTATGGATCGATGCAGGGTCCTTGGTCTTCAGCAAGACAGACATCGGCAGAAGTTTGGCAATATGATACTATGATGCGTCTAATTATCATTGTGTACTGTATGTTTGAATCGTACTGTAAATCAAAAACGGATGATTGATGAATTGGCAGGTGTTGCTTGTTCACAGTCATTTCTTGTCAGATTGAATTGGCAAATGCTTGGCACAGTGAACCTACGTAGTAGATCAACGACTTAGGTGATGTACCAACCGACCACAGGAGCACACACTCAACGTGCCTGGAAACACAGTGCCATCTAGACGATGGGGAGTACTGAGAGTGACCTTGCGATTTGTGATCATTTGCAGATGGTATTGATCTGGTTGTTTTTGCCCCCCGGATCTTGCACAGTCCTGGCTGCAGTGAGGTTGCACGTGCCATTTGGGATCCATGGGCGCGGAAACTGCTGCAGAAGTTCGGACGCTCAAATTGTAGCTTTGAGATGCTTTCAGTCTTTGTGATTGACAGCCACTTGGTGCACTTGGTGCGGTTTTTGTAAGAGCTCTGAACATGACATGCCTCACTGTACACGGTAACTTGGTACTAGTCCATTAGCTGTACTGTTTGACCGGTCACTCAACAGTTTGGCTCCAGCACCCTTACTTCTCACTGGTGGGAGAGCGTCCAAACGTTGACCCTATCAGCCGATCGTCAACTTACGGGCGGAGCAAATGATCCGGCATGATCCGGCAGACACAGAGTGCAGATGCTTTCACCATTGATTGCTGATGATTGCGGATTGCAATTGGTGAATTCATATGCGCCATTTAAGGAGGCTGCCTTGATGGCGGATTTGGATGGATTTGGTTCCCACAAAAGCTCTGTGGTGTCAAGGCCTTTGCTCTTGGATATTGATGGCTGCCCGCGGCTATCCCCTTACCAACACTTCTGAAAAAAGAAATGCTGATGAATTAATAATGAATATATGCAGTGATGCTGATGCCAGAAGACATCAAACACAAAGTTTATGTTCATTGGGCGCTGCTGAGGGATGTTTTTTTCAGCCACTTGACCAACTTGACATGAGCTACACCGAAGCGTGCACGATTCGGCGTTCCAAAGCGGGAAGGCTCTAGCGTAGCAACATGTTGGGATCATGTACTACCCACTTTCTGAAGACATTGGCATCCTCAATTGCACGTGCTAAATGTGTATGAGCACCCGGCATTGTGTTTTTTTTTTTTGCGTTTTGGGGCAGAAAAACGATGCAACGTTGCTGCCACATGTTTTTATATGGCCCAGGTGTTTTCACAACGCTGCACTATGCGATCCGCACATCGGTACTGATCATGGTCTGACTAGTTCGGGGCCACAGCATATGGGGGCCCAAAAGACACAGCTAGTTGAAGCCTTTTTCACATGATATACATTAAGTTTGTTTTGAAAGTTGAGGTGGGCTGTTTGAACACCTGATCTTTTCAACCCCCACTGCCTCTCACCCAACCAGATATCATTGCAGATTTAGCATACCATAGCAGGCCTCAACATTTCATGGTCACGCCACTCACCTATGTCTTGTCAAAGCATGAACACCATCCAAGCTACAAGCACTGCTTCTGATGCCGCACTGAAAGGTGGTGGAAAGATGAAACTTTGGGATTTCCAGGTGCGAATCTTTGATGCACTTTCCATCCAATGGTGTCTCTGGCACCGTCATGAGCTTTCTATCTTGCGAACTACCGATCAATATTATGAATAGCATATAACAATGCATGCGTATTCAAATATGTACAATAGATAATGTGTATATATATATATACACAGGACTTGTTTGTTCTTTTTTTTGGTACATGTATACAATATTTGTATTGTGATGTATTCCTTACAATCATTTTGCGCTAAATAATGAAAACGACTGCACGTGAATCTGCACAATGTAATGTTTTTGTAGACTTACATACAGTACTGTACACATGTTTATATACAGCAACTGTGTTGTATAAACTATAAACCTGTACCTTTATGCCTGCGAACCTACACCTTGAAGAGTTTTTGGCTGCGTGGATGTGATGCCAAAAGGTGTGCCAAGTGTTGCGTGAGCTTGTCAAATCCATATGCACATCCTTAGACACTTTAAGTATCATCCCGAACGTATCCATTTGATCCCACTTGTATATTCCAAAGATTTCCATGTCACTTCCATTGGACAAACTTGTTTGACCATGGCAGAGGACTTGGTCGATACTGATGGAACTCCCAAAGAGGGCCACTACATCGAGTTTGGCATCCCAGTGAAGAACCGATAAAACCGACATGCCAACTTTGTACAAACTTGCCAGTTGTGAATCGCTGGACTGAGGCAACGCGTGAATCTAACTCCAAACAATGGGTCAGGAGCTTGGAAGTCACTCATGACTCATGATTAGTTTGATTAGATTTCTTTCTACGTTTGACATAGATGTTGCAATTTGATGCAAGTGGTTGCTGCAAAGTCTGCTGCCAGCACACAGGTTGTTGAGTCTTCAGATGACACACCTGGGCCTGAATCCGAATTTGACGACAAATCATTGGCCTCAGTTTAAATCCTCATGAAAGTATACATCCACAGCCGTCGATAACTTGTGAGGTGTGGTTCATTGTCATGATTTCGGTATGATTGCATATTTGGGATGTGTTTCAGTTCAAGAACCCAGCAAGACTCCAACAGGTGAGTTTACGGTCCTTGTGCAGGTTGAATTTCAAGCTATATAGTCGTCACCAACACAGAATATCACACTCCTGTATACTCTTACCATATGCATAAATGTGCGAACAAATGTTTTTTGGTGTTTTTTCACATCATGACAATGTTCAGGCTTGTTCTTTATCTTGTAAACTTAAAAGCCCCCAATCACTATGAAATGACATGAACGTAACAGCTGACTGAGGTCCTAAGCAGGTCTTGGATGAACGTGATGCGCCACTCTTAGGGAAGCAACATTTGGGTCAAGTGTGCTCTGAAAAGTTTTTTTGTCGTTGCGACTCATGCACTTTGCAGTTTGCCTTGTGACTTCCTTTCATCACCAAGTGTTTTCATTATCTCTTTCTGCTTTCTTTGGTTTTTCATGACAGATGCCGGGTAGTGTTAGAACTGCGATAAGGACCCCAGCGATCAACCAAGCAAAGAGTCTAAGACTCAGTGATTCATTGTGCTGTGTCTACTGCACTCAGTTTTTTGCTGGTACCTTGTAATACCTTGTACCTATGCTGGATCATTCTGGAGCAGGTTATTCCTGGGTGACACATATCCCAGCCTCACTGGTGTTGGCTACATGCCCTTCAGCTCAGACCATGCGACGTGGGCGGCGTGAACGGTGATATATACACTGCTCATGATTTCTTGATCATATTGCTGGCAAAGTTGAGCAGCTCTCACTTGGTATTGCCAAAAAATGATCTATTTACTGTACAAGCCAATTGCCCAACAATTATTAATTATTCTTTGATGTATTGATCTTTGTATGACCTTCATCTGATTTCGCTAAATAGACATGGAAGAAGGCAGGTAAGCAACCATGGATGGATGGTGAGTAGGATGTTCATTTTTTATATTTTTTTGACGTAAAGCATGCTTCAAACACACTTGAATCGTTAGTTCTTGCAAACAGGAACTAAACACAAACGTTTGAACACCTTCACACAATGTTTCCGGGAAAAATATGAGAAGCAGTGCAAAACAAGCAACTCGACACCTGACAACAAGCAATCTGCAAGGAGATTGTGTTCATTGTTTCCGGCACATGTTTCCTCTTTTTAAATTTCTACTGCGTTGCTCATTCTTTTTGTTTTGCTTGCCCGGGTTTGTTGTATCTTTTTGCTGTCTTTTTGCAAAATATAAGATCGTATCTATAAAAAGGCCTCTTTTTGATAGCATGGCAAGGCTCCTTTTCCTGTTTTGAGCGACTACTGCCATCATTAACATGCTTTGGTGCCTAGGCGCAAGGGTCAGAAACAACACCAGGTGCGACTTGCCGAAGCGCTGCTTGATTTGGATCCATCTTTGATATTAGATCTTTTTGCCAAGGCAAAAGGGCTTCACATTCAACTTGGGTTGATGTTTATCAAATGTTTTTTCTGGACGTTTTTTGTGTGCAACGTGTTGTAATGATTTGTTTGTTAGATTTGCCTGGATTCGGATGCATTTGTTGGTTCTTTGTGTTGCAGCTTTGGCCCCAAGAGAGGGCCAACCTTCAATAGTCACCATGGTTGAGATGATATGCTTACAAGGAAACGACGAGTCAGTCAAGGTCTTTGGAAGATCAATCTGAATAGTGTCAACCAGGTAGCGTCTGGAGCTTTATGGCATGCCCCCTATACCTTTAGATTCCGGGTTTCACAGTCAAGACATAGCATGATCTACAAACTACCTGCAAATTGGTGGAACCACTGCATGGCGGAGACTTTGCTGTCATCTTTTATGGAAAGCATGGCCAGTGCGGATTCCTTGGCTTGAGGTCATGCAGGAAGAAGTCTTACACCAATTGGCTTCCATG
The DNA here is from genome assembly GCA_000507305.1 of Breviolum minutum Mf 1.05b.01. Classification (NCBI taxonomy): domain Eukaryota; class Dinophyceae; order Suessiales; family Symbiodiniaceae; genus Breviolum; species Breviolum minutum. The sequence goes on from DF239037.1 coordinate 21,413, forward strand.
CCAAATCCGCAGGAAGTTCTTCAACATCAACTGGACTCAGGAGCCAACCTCAATGGAACCAACTCCTTGGGGGAAACACCATTGCTGTCGCTGCTGAGAGCTTCTGGCCCTATCTCTTTGGTGAAAGAACTTCTTGTAGCCAGGGCAGAGGTGAATTGTAGTGACATGATGGGTGAGACGCCCCTCATGGAGGCTGCATGCATTGGAGATCAGAGCTTGTGCCTTCTTCTTCTTCAATCTAGAGCTGATCTTGACCAGCGACACTTAGTTTGCATCAGGTTGACTTGAAAGATGCTTATGTAGTTCAAATAAGGGGTTATGCTGGATATAGACCTTTGCATGATGCCGGGCTAGATGTTTCGATCATGGCACCAATGCCCACAAGCACCATTCGAGTGAGGGCAGTAATAGTGATATAATTGCCATAGAATGAATGGGATGCATTAAGGCGGCTAACCGCTCATTTGATCCACACGCAATCCAGGTAATTTGCAAGGTCAACGAGCAGAAGATCTTGCCAAAGCAGCAGACTTTCTGGACCTTGCACATCTTATAGGCAAGCTTACTGACTTACGGTCAGAAATGTCATAAGTAGAAGTGGTCAGTGAGTGAGGTTTCCGGAGCATCTTAAATCATCTCAGCATCTCCACTTGATTTGCCTCGGCCGAAAGGCAACTTTACTTGGACCTCTGATGATGCTACCGAACCCCCCGGCATGCCTAAGCGCCGCCCAGCTCCGCGGGCTCCGCGGGGTGCACTGCGGCAACGCTGCGAGGAAAAAGACATTCCACTGACCATCCTTGGCCAACTAGCTGCTGCTGATTTGCTGCGAGAGATGCTGGGACTCTTATGGGCGTAGCTGTCGGGCCCCAGCCCCTACCCTTCCTGGTTGATCAATGCTTATATGTTTCTTTCAATAGCAGGATTATTTTTTATCCCTTCGCGGCGTTTGTGTCTTAGTTCCTGTTACCTTGCGTTTGTGGGCAGTCAGGATGGAGCGATGGCAACAAATGACTCTGGAAGAGATATCCTTGGAATATGCGGCGCAGGGAATGGCAAGCGATGAAGATTTCGACAGAAATGAACTGGAGGACAGACTGTAGCTCGGCTGCTCAGGTCATTGCAACGAAGGCTCCACCAGCCTTTTCTATTTTGTGTTTTTTCTCCCTGCTCTTGGATCACAAAACGTGAGGGATGAATTACTAGAGGATTTTGTGGAGTTTGCTTGTTCTGAATGATGTTAGATGATGTTAGAGAGTCATTGCAAGGAAGACACTCCGACTTTGGCGTTTGTTGCCTTTGCAAGCTTTGCCCCTTGACTTCAGAAACTTTGGGTGAGTGACTCGGGTGGCTTGCTGCGCACCTGTGACCAGCCTGTCTCATGCAACAAGTTGGCTGACTGACGCAGCAGATCAATGATGGTTGTTGTTGGTGTTTTGTGGAAGGGTCCGTTTCAGTTGTTCACCCAAAGACTTACTTCAATCGTGGTGGGTACTGATGTAAATGTTTCGGGGTGCTCCTTCATTTGCCAGTGACAACCTTCATGTTTGAGCTGACCTTCAAAGCTGACTGTCACAGGGGGAGACTTCCAAGTCCCAACATGACATCGCTTCAAGACATCTCACAACATGTTTGGATATTTTTGCATATGTGCGTGTTCACCTGAGGCAAGATGAATGCCGTAACAAGGCCTCTCACGTAGTGCAGGAGATGTCTTCCGATAGTGGCACTGTTTTGTCTCGAGAAGAACTGATGGAAGCTCTTTGCGTGGCGACCTGGGGTGGCCTGACAAAGAGCCAACTTGTGAGCAAAAGGCAGGAGCAGTGAGGGGAAAATATGGGAAAATTAGATGCCCCCATCCAGCTCTATCACACCTCTTCCAGCACCTCTTCCCTTTTGTATCCTTTTGTCTCTACTGTCTCCCCGTACAACAAGTTGTTCCCAGAACGTCCTATTGTATTGTGTTGTGTTGGGATTACCCTGTCAGGTGTGCAGAACGTGGCATTCCAGATCACAAACTTGAAGACCGATCTCGTGCTGAGCACATTTTGGAAGAGTTTGAACGCTTGGAACAGCTCCCACATGCTGACCTGGTTCGTTTGTACAAAAGCCGTGGTTTTGCATATGCGGACAGTCTACCGCAGAAGACCTTAGTTGAGAACCTGAAGGAGCAGCTTGGATGGATTGGTCAATGATCAAGCCAAGTGTTTTCTCCCATGGTTTTTGAAAAGCGTATGGTGAGGATTAATCATACCAAGAATAGACTAGAGATGTTAAATGGATGATTGGACAGCTTGCTATAAATAGGTAGAGACAGATTGATAGAGATGGGCGCAGATAGAAAGAGCTTGATAGGATAGAGACTTGTACAGATACTGTGGATTGATACATTGACAGATAAGATAGACAGGTAAGGAGATAAGCAGATGGACATATAGGATCATATTAGGTAGATGGATATGTGATAGGTTCGGATTAATATGCGAGATACATAACAATTATGGATGCTGCATAGACAAAGTTCATGGCTTACATAGCCCATCTCCATTCAAGATTGATGGAATTAGACTTGCGCACGGAATGACAAGTCCAGGGACGACAGCCAAGAATTCAATAAAACAAGTTCACATTTGAGTACAATGCGACCGTCATCTCTGCAAACGGATTTTGTACCAAGGTATGTGCTCTACCAAGAGATGTCACTATCACACCTTCGGCAAGTTTGCAAGGAGAAGGATTTGCAAATAAAGGGTGATCATCGTCGAGCAGATTTGTTGAAACTGCTCACTGCAGAGAGCTGGCGTGCCTTTGACATCCCTGTTCTGAAATTGCCAAGTCTTCTGGTAGCTCAAGGTGAGGATAGGTGAGGGAAGGCGTACAACGGTTAGCTACTATCTGGTCCTCGTCCCGGTCGTTGTTGTCGTAAAAGTAGTACAACGCATACATATATTCCCTTCCACTGCTAACAGCAGGGTGTGTTTTCATGTTTTGCTGCCAGGTTTATTGGATCAGCTGCAGCGCATGGCTAAGAAGGATGAGCCTCAGCTACGTGCAGAGCTGCGCAGGCGTCACTTACCAGTAGAGAACAGCACATCCAACACAAAGCTCCTCAGTCGCTTGCGGAGGCCATGACATTTGTGTGCATTTGTGTGATGTCAGGTGATGTCACCCCACAAGCTTGTTTTGAAAATTTGCCCAGATAGGTTTTTTGAACACATGGGAGGTGAAAACAAAATTGTACTAGCACTCTGGAAGTTTCAGGAGCACTTGAATCTCACCAATCAAAATCTCACAAAAACATGCGCAAAAGGTACCAAAAAGTAGTGGATAGCAATTCTTCAAATCGCATGAAGAAGATAGATAGTGTATAGCTTCCAAAAGGTTGGTGAGATGCGTTGGGTGCCAACACTTGAGAATTGCGTTGTACACCGTGTGTAGACCAAACCGCACGGAACTTCTTGCCATGCGAGCCCGGAAGATCTGGGAAGGCATCTGGTTTGGGCTCAGATGAGTGTGGAAGATTTGGAAGAGGAATGTCGTCAGCATGACTTGCACTGGTCGGCAACTCCTGTTGGTCTGCCACCGATGCAATCGGTAAGCATGGTACATGCCAGCAGTTCACACAAGAAGGAGATGCTGAGACTTGGCAAAAATGTGGCAACAAGATACAACAGTCTTGTCCGGGGGCTGAACAGATGGAGTTTCCTTGTTTCTCTTTTGTTGATTTTCGTGCATGGAGGTTACATTTTTGAAGGTAGATAGATTTCCCTGGTTGATGCACCATTGACAGATCGATCATCCAGTCGGAGTGGATTTTGCATGAGGCAATTGCTCCACGATTGGCTATCCATCGAGATGGTTGAAGCCAAAGGGATTTCAGTGAAACTCTTGGGTCGAGAGGCAGCTCTTGCCATTTTCATGGAGGTAGAAAGATTCTTTTCCGAAAATTTTGTGCAACATGTTGAGAACAGGGGTCTAAGCTAACAATACAGACATTGGACGGGTTTGGGTCCTATTCTCAGTCTAAGAGTCTACTGTTTTTGAGTGTTTTGATTGTCACAATGACCTGTTCTACTTTTTGAAGCATGCTGTATAACTCTTATCCATGTTTCTGGAATTCTGGAGGTTTTTCATTTGCCTGGCAGCTCTGCCTAGTTCTCAAGGACTGGAGTCAATGCCCCGGTCCTTTCTTGAAGATGAATATGGTGCATTGGGCATGCCCAATGAACCCAAACTGGAAGATAAAGAGCTGATCAGCAGACTGAAGCAGGTTGGGGAAGCCAATGGGAAGGTACTGGGCGCAAGGTGACCTGGGACACAATTGACTCAATTGACTTTGAGTGCATTTAGCTTTCATACTAAGATACATGGTATGAGCAAGAGTTTGGGGGTTTCTTTAAACTTGCCGACTCAGGCCTTGAATCATGTTGAATCATGTGACGACTAAGCAAGCTACTTGTTGCACAGTGGCGAGCCAAGCGCCTGCTTGAAAGATAAACCCTATGGATCTCCAGGGAACTTTGTCGGCGATGCCAACCAGTTTCTGTTACTGTTGTGAGATTTGCCCAAAATACGCACGTGGTGTTGAGGATCTTCCCGTTATCCCAATTGTATCGGATTATTTGCATAATTTCACAATATTTCACAATGTTTCATAGTGTTTCATACATTTTGGATGGTGCAACTTTTTCGCCATCAATATCTCAACAGCCGCCGACAGGTGTTAATGTGGTCACAGTTGGAAGCGGACCAACTCCTGGAAGAATGCCAGTGTCGTCAGCTTCATGTACCCAGTGTCTCCAAGCTTTGTGACGAGGAAAAGCGCCAGATCTTGTTGGATAAGTTGATGATGAGCCTTGGTGTGCCTTAGCTGAACAGCTGCCAGCTGCAGACTTTTCAGGGATTTTTGTTTGGGTGTTGTGGTGTTTACCTCAGAGTGGCATCAGTTTGGCCTCCTTTTGATACTGTCCTTGCCCGTACATGTTAGTCACTTAACATTCACTTTTTTATTACTCAAACATGTTTGATGCGCTGCAGCATCTATCAAGTTATTTTGATCCTCCACTTACCCAGCCATTTGCCCTACCTTGCAGGATATTTATATACCGTAGTTTTGCCGTCCACTTTGTGGGCCGTGTAGGAAGAGCTGCAGTAATAACTACTCGTTCAATCCTCAAAAAGAATCTTCAAACCAAGTCAGAGTGCTGAGTGACTACATGATGTATATAATCAATCGGAGTTATTGGTACACAGCGGAGGGTGGATGGTAGCTTGAGTCATGGGATCCACTGCCTGTACTGTAATCATTTCAAATTGGAACCCTCAGTCCAAGGAGGCATTAATATAGACAGGCTTTTTACCCGCATGTGGCGGGTACTTGAATGGTGCTGTATAATTGATCAATGTGATTATAGTAATCACACATAAATTGTATCAACAGGTGAGAGGATAAGATGATAAGACGCTGTCCCTGAGTTGATCAGGTGGATAGCTGGGAGAAGCAAGGCATCCCTGTCACGCGATTGAGTAGCCTGGATTGTGCCCTGGGCATTGTCGAGGAGCTCAGTCGTTTGGAGGAGGTCAGTGATAAAGAGGTGCCACTGGTGAGTTCAATGGTGCCATGTCATTGTTGCATCAATGGTTCGTTGAACCAGCCTGATTTCTCTCTCTCTCTCTCTCTATATTATGTGTTTTTAGAAACCGTGGAGATCAACAGAAGGAGCATACAAATATATTTTATCTATATTACATGTAGATATATGCATCAATATGATATGTACATAATACTGCAGATTTTCTTTGTATCCTCTGAAGTCGAGATGCTACAAACTACCCACGTGGATAAAAATGCATCGGATGATTGTTTTAGCCATCATGTTGCGACAGTCGCCATCCCTGAGGTGAAGGACGCCTACAAACTGTTGGGTTTGCCGAAGGAGACAGGCATAGATCGTGCTGCTATGATCAGTCGGCTTAAGCACTACATGATTTGGCAGGATCTCAGGCTGGATATTGACTTGTTTTTTCCAAGTTGTTGGAAAGGGAATCTTAAAGTGGAATCATATCCTCCTTCCCTCAGAGCTTTGAAAGCATTGAAGTTTGAAGCTTACGACTTGGGTTTCGGAAGTGAAGACCTTTGAGGAACTTGTTTCAGGTTTCTGAAGGAAGGTATTAACAGCCCTGGAAGTCTTCTACCAGCCTTGGCTTCAAGAAGGTTCCAAGATGGTTGTATGAGTGTACATTTCCACCTGTTATGGTTGACTTCAAGTTGGTTATTGGTGACTCTCCTCGAAGCTGCTGTCGCCAGCTACTACCCAATATCATCTACCCGCGCGTAATCTAACATAGCCATGGAACATGGACCATTGGAAAGTAGTTTTCCTATTGGATTAGTTTCTATTGCTAGCTTGGTAATCAGCGGATATTACAAAAGTGATAATAGTATACCATCAATCGATCCGTTATAATTATATTCAATGAATCAATGATATATCAGTTATGTGCTGAAGATGCAAACCTGGACCAGTAGTTTGTTTCAAAACGAGATTGTCCGACATAGCTTAAAAGCAGGCCATCCGAGTTGCGGAAGGAGTGCTTGAAATACAACTTGTCACCTGCCGGAGCCATGGTTCGATTAGGTTGGGAATCATGTTCGGTGCCATTTTGAGCACATGAGACAAAACCATACAAAACCCATGGAACGATGATTCTGCAGCCTTCATCTTTGGGTGCAGCACCCTAAGCGTTTGATTCCACTTCACTTCCCTTATTTGCTGTTCATGTAATTATGATATGGTGAACTTACTTTCATTGAAAGTGCACCCTTCGAGATGCTGAGACTTCAGAAGCTGCAACTAAGCCGGTGTCCGGGTGTCCATGAAACCCAGACAAGCTGGCAAGATGTTTGAAGAGGTATGTGAGCCGAGCTGCTTGTTGGTACAGTAGGCTGGAAATACCATTAAGTCACAGCACACGAAGATCCAAATCATGATATATCAATATATGTATATAATATATGTATGTCATAATTCACTGAGTCACCAGTGGATCTTTTATAGATTATATATAGCTCCACAAGTTTCTGTGCTTCGCTCCAGTGGCCTTGGGAAAGGAAGCACCGAAGAGCTCATCGCGATTCTTCTGTTGAAATTTTGTGGTTTTGTGGTGGAAGATCCTTGGCTCAATGTTTGAACATTTTGCACCGCAGGTGCTACAACAATTCAGTCAACATCATGCGTTCTTCATGTTCTTCCAGACTTGCACAATCTTATCATTCCTTAGCATTTGGGGTGCTGCAAACTTGGACCGCAGACTCTTTTTGATGATCGAAAACAAGATTTCTGAAAATGTCAATATTGTTTGACCAGGAGTCGCACACCATCCCAGAGTGGTCTGGTTTCCAACCTCCGCCGCGAACGGAGAAGAAGGCATCAGCAGCGCCCACTCCAAGCGGCAAAGTGGCATCAGCATTTCATCAATTGGGTGACTTGGACATTTGGTTAAGGAATCTTGAGGACATGTTCATGCATTTTCTGGTTCCAGCATCTCTGAGAAATATTTTTCAGACAGCCCGTGTTTCCTTTCACATTTGTTTATTTGTTTCGTGTCGTGGCAGTGTGCTTTGATGAGACATCATTAAGATGTTGCGATGACGCGAAATGATTCCAGCAGCAGCAAGCATTTTACTTCCATGTGGATTCTAGCACCAGTTCACAGTGCACAGATTCTGGAAATTTCTGGACTCTCACCCGGTATGTCATTGAACTCTCAGATAGTACTGCGTATATACAAGATTACAAGTATACAGAGAGAGAGAGAGAGAGATCATGAATTATACTTGACACGACTCCATATGACTCCATCAACATAGAGCCCACAATTGCAGGGTAACTGACAGGGCAGGCATGGATGTTCCTGTTGAGTTTCGAACCTTCTGAAGGTTTGGAAATTACAGCACGACAAGATGAAGTGCGCAGAACTTATAGAAGGCGCCAGCTCAGGTGTTTGTTTTGGGGCAACAATTTGTATCCATGTTTGAAAACGCCTGTTTTTCCAGTAAATATAATATATATATATATATACCCTAGGGGCCTGGGGTTCACCGGGAACTCCTGCCCCTATGGGGTTTATATATATGAAGTTGGGGTGGGGTTGGGGTGGGGTGGGGTGGGGATGGTAACGTTCCTTGCACTTGCACGGTGGGGTGGGGATGGNCCTAGCGTATATATATCCACACTTCTTACAGACATGGAGAGACGTTCTCCAGGTAGAGCATGAGAGAGAGTAGTTGTTGGTTGCTCATCTAAGCCATTGACTCTAGCGTGTTCTGTCATTTGTGTGAAGTCCATCATGGCAGCTTGCAGCTACAGTGCTACAGGTCCAACGGTCCTGCAAACTTTCATCACAAACTCATGCAGCGGTACCAGTTACAGAACCCACGAAAACACGCTGCTCACTACTCACTACTCCTATTCCAAGAGCAAACAGTAGTCTCCTCAGGAGAAAACCAGTGTATCCAACCCTCTTTAATTGATTTTAATTGTATCTTTCCTTCAGAATTCCAGCATGGCCCCAACCAAGCAGCAAGTAACTCTTGAGCCACCATCTCAATACCGCCAGAAATTGGGCATCCTCAATTTCAGGCTGGCTTTGCGACACCATCCTGACAAGAATCCTAACTTGCCAGAGGAAGCAGCCAAGAAATTTCAGCAGATCACTTCAGCCTATGAGACCATCATGGCACACTTGAAAGTGCCTGGTAGTGGTTGATTGAGCCTTTTTGACGCCACTCGCGGCAAAATGCCTCAGAGGGCCGAGGGGCCGAGGAAGTAGAATAAGCGTTTATTCAAGTTGATTCAGTATTCTTACTATGCAGCAGGTGAGTGTCTACTGGTCTTCAGAATGCACTTTCAGTGCGCATTTGAGAAATAGAAGAGGATTAACAGGCGTATGATGACCAGGGGTGAGCACTCTATCTAGTCAATATGTTGTTTTTGTTTGATTTATTTATGTATTTGCAAATCGGTAAGGGGCGTGCATATTATGATGGCAAATGCCGAATCCAACCTCCACATTTTCCGATGTATCATGCATCTTGTAATTTTCTGCCAGGTTCAAAAGACTCACAGTGGACCTGTCATTGGTATGGTCTCCAAAGTGTCAGGCTTGTGGCACGGTCAAACAAACAACCAGTTGAATGTAGAACTGATAGCTATATTGCACCGTCTTTGAACTTGGTTTGTATTTTTCTTGATGGTCACCGGTGTTGGGACGGGGTAAATAGGACCCTGAGAGTGATTGATGGGTGCCATTTGTTTCACAGAGTTTCTAATGTTAAGTTGACTGCAGGTGGCCTATGCCAATCTACCATTGCCCTTTGATATGCATGTTGGTTCGTTATGGTAGGGTACTGCCAGGAGTAGCTACTCAGCCACTTCGCAAATCCACCCTTCGAGAGGATACTTGACCCTGGACAAGCGTGGCATCGGAGGGGCATTTCCCTCAGTGCGTGTCATGGGTGGTGTGTCCAAAGGTGCCAATATGAGGCTCACCCCAAAGAGCAACTTACTGCATCGGCTCTACAATGAAGTGCATGGAAGCACTTTTGGAACATAAGCAAATGCAACTATATTCATATATGCATCATTATGCATCTCCATTTGAATACACTACTACGATTTACACATTCTTTCAGATGATCCTACATGATCTCACTCTGCAAGTGCAAGCGATGTGCTGCTCCCAAAAATGGAGAGGGCCATACCAGCCTTCGAGTTGCAGAGGTCGAGTTGGAGATGGTCCATGAGATCCCAAAAAGGTGGGCACAGCCGGAGATATACTGCAGCACGTCCACATTCCCAACTTTTTTCACATTGAACCTGACATTTGTGAAAAGGAATGGTCTTTTCTAGGTGTTCATTCTTTGCGAGTCATTTTGAAGTTATGTTAGAGCTTTCTGATTGCGGGACATTTCACTAAAAGAAGCTGCCTTTGTTTCTCTCATGGCAGTTTTTCGACAGGTATGGCACGAACTCCGGAAAACATCAAGAACATGCCGCATGGCTTGGTGGGATGTGTTTGAGTTTGGATCTGACTAGATTCTCCAAGTTGTTCATTTTAGCATGTGGGATGGCCCCTGTTGACCATTTTGTTTTATCGTTTTTTCCACACTTCTCCCAGCTGAAGATCTAACTTCCTTAGTGCCTTTCCTGCGTCACGTTTGCAGTTTAAGACACGCTACCGTGTTCTCCAATAGCTGGATGTATGTGTGCAATCAAATACGCAAGCCGATTATTTATTTGTTTCTCCTCTCTCTCTCTCTCTGACACGCACAGGTTGGCTGAATGCTTCATTTTAGCCTTTGTAGCTAGCTTGCTTTTCCCCGGCTTCTTATTTTTGGGCACGCCATCCCCAGCAGTTTCTATTCTCGTCCTCATTCAACACGTTGGTCCGTTGCAGTTGCTACATAGATCATCATAGGTCCATAGATTTTGAGTCTCAAGCGCCAAGGACTTGGAAGCATCTGAGTGGATCGTGGCAGTTCATCAGCAACAGCAGGAGCCATTGGGCCATGGGGAAAGGCCCTCTTAAAAGAGCGATCCTGCCAGAGGTATCCAAGAAAGCAGTTTTTTTGAGGATAGCTTGGTCTCACGAATGGCCACTTACCAGAAGATGACGTGTTTTCTAGTTGGGTTGAAGCTACTGTTGATGGACAAAATCCATCAACATAAACCTTGATTTGAACATGTAAATAACGGGTCAAATTAAAAGCAAGAAACAACAGGTGCAGGATTTTGTCCATCAACTATGTGTTGTACCGAATTAGCTATTGGTTTAGCAGCAACGCAGGAGGAGTACCCCACGCACTTTGGGAAGGCTTTGTCTTTCTTTACTTCTGCAGGTGCTGCGAAGGGCGAAGCATGGTTGGGCCACATGAGATGCTAGTGAGTTTGTGGGACAACAGTTTCAAACTCCGAGTCCTTCTTTGTTTTAGATTCTTTCACTGAATGGATTGCTCTTTTATCCACTCCAAGGATACTGTTTGTGCACCATTCCTATTCATTACAAAAATAATTAATGTATTTTCTTGTCATTTTGTCATACTTGTTCATAGTAAATAAATTGATTTTCTGTAATTTTCTTGTCATCTTTCCCAACATCAAACGTTGTGTACATTGTGCACATTAAATCGCAACTTTCACCAGGGTAAATCTATTCTTCCGCCTGCGAACATGCGTAGGTCGGGTCAAGACCCTGACGACTCCAGGAGTTGGATGCACAGCACAAGGGACGGTGATCGGCAGTGATGACTTTGTCAAGATGCCTTAGAAGATTATGGGATACAATGAGATATTACGTGTACCTGAAAAGGAAGCTAACCCATACTAAGACTTCTCCAGTACCACCATCTTATACAACATCTTCCCAGACATGTTCCTGTGTCATGTGGAGAGTTTTCTTCAAGCAGCCCTGCCTTTGGCCTGGTTCAAGGTGATTTTAGCCAAGGTTGGTGATTTTGGTCTCTTGACACTTTAGGCGTGAAATCCGTGACAGCCATGGCCCGCTCAACCAGGAAGGTTCTTCTTGTCGCAGCAGCAGCTGCCTTGTGCACCGTGAAGATGACTTTTGTGCCGGGACCACCGGGGCGCTCTGGTGCTATGACAGCTGGCGCAGCTGCTGGTACCTAGGTTCTTGTTTCAGATTGTTTGTCTACATACTTTGTCTTTGATATTCTTTGAGAAGCTTTGTTGATCTTTGATGATCTTTGAAAGTACAGTTTGCAAAAATTACGAAGTCGAAATATGAAGGAACTTCAAAGACATTTGCTTTGAAATCCTTTGAACATCACCAAGAGTAAGCCGATTGGACAGATTGGGAGTAAAGAACAGCAACAACAGTGGCAGTTTCTGCAATGTTGTCAGGTGTGAGATGGCTCCTGCTGCATTTGCTGATCAAATTGGTGATGCTGCGAAAAAGTTGGGCGACGCGTCCTATGACTTCGCTAAAGAGGTGGACTGGAACAATGGAGTGTTTCTCCAAGCTCCAGGCATTAGGGCATTGGGGGGTTGGGCAAGGGGTTTCGCGGTTGGGCAGAGTGATGTTTGCTGATGTTTGCTTAGGATGATTTCTGGTTATCTTTTTGCCAAACAAGATTCGTGTGTGACATGATGTATCGAACTTGACACACCAGATTACTTCCCGGGCAGTTGACAGAATGATGTACGCGTACACGGATGTGCGATCTAATTTTTTGATCAGCAGGTCTTCTGGTTCGGTTTGTTTGTGACAGGTCTCTGTTGTGATATGATGTATAATAATGTTTAATCATCAAACATCACATCACTTGATCTGTGCCGATAGACGTGGCATGATGTGGCTAGACGATGCTAGGCAGGTGTCACAGGATGTCACATCGTGTCACTACGTTGCCATTGTTGCCTGTTGGTGAGGCTCGTTTCAGCCATTGAAGGCACTCAAGGCCATTGACAAGATGATCGAGATGGGAGCCGCCGCTGATCCTGAATTGTTGAAGAAGGCAGCTGATGCTCACCACAAAGCCATCGGCAGCATTAGTGGACCAAATGGAGTAACTTCTCGTGCTGACTGGGATGCAGTGAATGCGGCCCTTGGCCGTGTGGTCGCTTCTGTCCCAAAGCAAAAGGTCATGGACGTCTATGATGCAGTCAAAGACATCACCGACCCCAAGGTGCCAGCTTACATGAAGTCCTTGGTGAACGGTGCAGATGCGGAGAAAGCCTACCAAGGTTTCTTGGAGTTCAAGGATGTTGTGGCCGCAAACCAGGTGACCACCGCTAGCGCTGCTGCCACGGTGCCCACTGGAGACAAGATTGGCACAGCTGCTAAAGCTTTGTCCGATGCATCATATCCATTCATCAAGGACATCGATTGGCTGTCAGACATTTACCTGAAGCCATTGCCTGGCAAGACTGCCCCAGAGACCTTGAAAGCCATCGACAAGATGATCGTCATGGGAAGCAAAATGGACGGCAACCTCTTGAAGGCAGCCGCTGAGGCACACCACAAGGCCATTGGCAGCATTGATGCCAAGGGTGTCACATCTCCAGAAGACTACGAAGCGGTGAACGCAGCTTTGGGCCGTATTGTGGCGTCGGTGCCAAAACAAACCGTCATGGATGTGTACAACTCAATGGCAAAGATTGTGGACCCAAGCGTGACCAACAACATGTTCTCTAAGGTCAACCCCTTGGATGCATTGTCTGCTGCCAAGGGCTTTTACACCTTCAAGGATGTTGTGGAAGCTGTCCAGCGCTAAGCTGCGAGGACGAGATGCTGGCACTTTTGTATAGGGCATTACTTTTTTAATTGCATACATTGATTTGCTATGCATGCTTTGTGTTGGCTGTTGAAACATATTTAAACTCTTGAGCTGCATGGGTTCTGACCAGAGCCCGGGTCATCCTGGACAGAGCAGGCAATCCAAGCAAGATTAAAATGGAATCCTGAGATGCCCTGTGAAATAAAAATAGGTTCAGTTGAGCGCTCACTAAAAAAGAGGTTCTGGTGGTATGAAGGTGTTTGTTTGCTTTTGATATCCCTGGACGCTGTTGTTTTCCAACTGAACAACGTACTCGTGTCTGATCAAATTTGTTCGATGGTATACTGTTTTTGCATGTTGAGTGGTTTACTTCACTGCTGTCAAGTTGACTCTGAGGCATTGAGCCTGAAACATTTGGCTGCAGCACGAGGGTGTGGAAACACAGTTCGGGGGTGATGCCCAGATCATTCATCTTGCGCAAGCTGAAGGCCAGTAGTGGCATATGTCTTCAGAACTTGCCATTTTTTTGGAAGTATGTCCCAGTATGGCTGCATGTAGAGGTATGAAACATAGTAGCATCAGGAGCAAGAGTAACAATGCCGCCAACGTTTCTATGGCTACTGGAGTCTCAGGCATCAGATCCGCAAGTTGATCTTCGAAAGCATCTGCCTCGGAGTTGAGCGATGAAGGGCTGAATCAGAGTAGCTGCTCTGAGCTTTTCAGATCATTTCAGAAGATTTTACAGCTTAAATGATATGTATCATATGTTTGCAATAGATCTCTCATAGTAATGACATAAGCTTTACTTGAGCCCGTCCGAAGTTTTGCTTTTGCAATGGCAGATGCGTTCCCAAGAGTTGCCTTGATTCGGCACGCTTCTGAGGAAGTTCCAGCCCATACGGCTTGTTGAAAAGCATTCAAACCAAACCGGTGCAGGGCCGAGATGAGCTGAGCATTCTTAAGCACCCAGGGTCGGAAATGGTGCTTCATGTGTGCTGGTTGCTGTTGCTGCAGGTAGTTTGGGGGCCTTGGAGGGGCAATCAGTGAAACAAAGTGCATGAGGTATTATGACTACAGAACTTATGTTGACCTGTCACTGAGATCACAGCAACTGCCATGAAGTCAAGACCTTGAGGTTGATGGGAAGGGCTATGCTTCAATCGTGTGGACAGTGGATGAGGAGGTGGAATACGTCCGGGCACCAACCTGCCGATTTGCCAGAGCTAAACTTTGCACTTACAGGGTCACTTCACAAGGGCGATCGGATAGGATGTCATCTACTATGACTTTGGGAGGTGGTGGGTGGCAAAAGCTTAGTTGGGTGGATTACCAGATGAGAAGTTCGAGTGCGCAGCATGAAAGTGGAGGAGTAAAGACAGATGGATGACCATTTCCAGCTAGAAGACCGTTGCAGATGAATGTTAACCCTCCATTGCAAAGCGCAGAAGAAGTGCTCCGCTGAAATGATGTAACATAGTCATGAAGGGTGTACAACTTATCTAGACTGAAGTCTGACCTTACTTGGTAGGAGAGCAAGAGTGCAGGGCTGGTGTGCTTTTTTGTTGTATCGCTGTCGCCCCAAGTGAACTCAGCAACTGGAACATGTGTGCCCAAAATTGCATGGAATGGAATGGAAGGGAGAGGGAGATGCGATGTTGTACAGTTGGTGACTTTTCGCCGCAGCTGTGTTTTGGTTTGAGTTGTTTCTCTTAATCATGGAAGGGGAATCGCGGCAAGCAATGCAGTGAATCTTAAAGTATTAGTAAATTTCAATGTCTTTGGCAGAGTCTTTGAATTCTTCTGGAGCCACTGTTGCAGACCATTCGAAGATTTGAAGCCAACGCTATATTTTTTGCTTTGCTGATTTGTGGCCATTGTCCTTAGAATAGATCCACAAAATGTAGAATTTCCTCTAAGCGCTTGCCAAGATTGACTTTCACATGCAAAATTCAATGGTTGAGTCGTCTTCTTTTCTGTGGTTGGTGCATTGAGATGGCGGACGCTGACAAGACCGATGCACGGGTGCGTGTCTTTGCGCGACTGCGGCCAACCAAGCAGGGTGAGGACCAATTGGAGAGAGAGAGAGAGTTGGGAGCCGCCATAGCTTCCAATGAGATAAGATGTGATACCGACAACATCACAAGCCAATCGTGATTGATCAATATTGGTTGTATCTCTGTGGCGGTTCTTAACCCAGTAAGACTGAGTGTTTCCCCAAGAAACCGCCATGCCATCATGGTGGCATCTTAAGCAGCCTTCAACAATACCAACCAGAGGATCCGATGGATGCAACTGCATGCAACTTGAGCAATACTACTTTCAACATCTTTCAACACAACAAACTTGCATGTGGATATCTTGTGACATAATATGATATTCTAATATATTTGTTGTTTATTGTGCACAGGCACATCTTGACACATCCACTAAATATCATGGAATCATGTCATACCCTCAAAATTCCCCATACAGTACATGTATTGTGCATATTTGATGGACAATGAATTCCGGCTTGTCGCGAGACTGCCCTTCACAGCCATAGTTGGCCAGGAAGTTGGGCACTTCCTCCAAGTTGACAAACGTGACTCGGACATTTTTGTGCAATTTGGATCAATTTGGCAACTGAAGGCGTTTAGGTCGGAAGACAGGTTCTTGCTGGTCCTGTGCTGCATTTCGCAGCATGATGGATTTCAGAGACATGATTCTCTTACAATTCTGTACAGGTCCTTTCAAGTCAGGGCCCCGCTAACATATATCTTTTGGCACGCTTGATCCATTCTCAATAAAACTGCCAGGAAGGGAACATAGGAAACAAACCCGTGCCAACAAGGCCAACAAGGCCAAGATTTTGCACATTTTTTACACTATCATGTATCAAGAGGCACATGCCAAATTGAATGTGTTTTTTTCGCAATGCTCTTTTTGCAGCAACGGATGCTTGGGGCAGCTTCAAATTTTCAGCATATTTTTAGGCGCCATTGTGGTTCAATCTGACTGCCATTCTTTGCGAGAAGAAGGACCTGCATTTGAAACGTTTCCTTCAGAAATGTCGGGCATTTCTGCAATGATGTGTTTGTTCATTGGGATACAGTGCTCAACATTGGAAAGGAAATCTCATACTGAGTTAGTAGTATGAGGAAATCCTGCATGTTGTTTTGTTTTATCAACTTTTTGGGCAACACCAGAAGCCACAGCAACTTGACATGGACAGAAGTTGTATTTCCTGTGATGGATGTGCCCATTTTACACGGGCAAAGCGTGGCGACCCTCTCACTGGGCAGGACTTCTGGAAGCCAAGAGATTCACCTACGTTGCTTGGTGCAACAGCTTAGGCAGCAGTGCAGTAGCATAGATCAACTCATCAATTGATAGTCTTTGGATGTTGATGACAGCTCTTATTGAAATCAAGGATATAAAGAACACAAGATGATGTTGATGATTTCTCATCATGTTCCTCAGGATGCTTAAATCTGAACAGGCTGTCAGAGGTGGGACGGCTCTTGTATTTTTGTTTTGGCACCAGGGTTTCATGTTGTTCTGATACCGAAGAAGATGCCTTAATACGTGTACAGTATCAATGAATGATAGGCATTGGATGGCATTGGCAATACGCAACGCTGAAGCTGAGGATGGCGTATTCCCAGCCAGCACCACGCAGCAAGAGGTTTTCGATGAGGCAAGAACCTGCAAGATTTGCATGGAAACCTCCCCAGGGATCAGTGCTCAGGCCAAATTGAGGAACAAGATAAAAGCAATGACCCACAGATTTTCAATTTAGATAAGATATGGTAAGGGTTGATGCACCGCCACAAGCAAGATCAGACTGCAAATTAGCATATACACTCCCTTCAATTCATTCTGCACTGGCCATCCCTGTCCATGCCGCAGATTGGCGCACCTGTCCTGCAAGAATGCTTGCGCGGATACAATGGCACCATTTTAGCCTATGGTCAGCTTCTTGCTGCAAGCCTGCCTTAGGACAATGAATCGGATAGATTCCTGATAGTCAAAGAGGGGAAATATAGATCGAAATCACATCAGTATCATCACACATTCTGCGTATGCGCTGTGAATCAATGATAATGAAAACTGCATCGTGTCTTGTTTTTGGTGCCTTTTTTAGCTCCAATGTAGATGTTCACCTCGAAGTGAAGTATCCAAGGACTGGAAGTGGGAAGACGCAACTTGGCATCGGAATGCGCTAAGCCACCTAGCAAGCCATGCCACATATTGCACATAGTCAATTGAATCACTTGCTTGGCAACACCAGCAAGAGTTATATGCGGGGGATATAGTTTGAACTGTCATTCATGATTGAAGATGTCTTGGAACATTATGAACTGTTGAGGATCAAAGAGGGAAAGCAGTGTGATTGCGCATGGGAAAACAGTATGACGCATGCAAGCACAGCTTGACACATTCTTGCACTGTGTTCCCATGCTAGACATGAGGTATAGTTTGCTTGACGAGTCTGGATTGCTGCCCAGACTTGTTCACAGCCTTTTTGATACTTTGGCAAGCCATTAAGTATGGGAGCACGAATCGTGAGCAACAATTTCCCCATGCCCTGCTTGTGTTTGGGAAGCGGACAATATGTCTTGATCAAGCAGTTAGACCTTTCATCCTCAGAATGCTGTCGGATACATGCACATCACGCAGATAGATTCCCCGCCGCGCCAAGGAGACAATCTCCAATGACGCCAGATCAGTGTACGAGGTGCATGCCAACAGTGAAACTGAAATGTGCAACAATCCAAAATTTAATGCCTTTGTCCACTGAAAGCGTTTTTGTTGAATCTTCCTAGAGTCACAGGGTGTTAGACAGGTTACCTTGTAAGAGATCCGACGTAGTGGTGCAGATACACAGCATTGGTCAAAGAGGGCACAAAACCATGGCCAATCGACCCTGAGGTGGATGTCAGTGCCGTCCAAATCTACCACGACCAGGCGTGGAATGAGAAAGTTTGTAAATGCGCTAGATGGAGGCATGTGGAGGCTGAGGTCTGCAAAACCCTGCATGATGGTGTTGGATGGGAATGTCAGATTTGTCATGACACAGGTTGACACATGTTGGCACATTATCCCCAAATTCCACCATTGAATGGAATATGGACTTATTCTAGAAGTCATCCCAGGGCATTTGTTCAAATCTGTATTGTTTTTTACTAGGATGTTTCAAATTGTTTCAACGTTCAACCTCTTTCCCGTATACTTGTATTGTTGTCATCATCAGCCTGAAGGATGCATTGTCGATCACACTGGTTGAACTTTGGGTGACTCCAAATTGTCACAGGTTGATGACCTCATGGCAGAAGCAGAGTAACTTGGCTCCAACTTTACATCAGGCAGTTTTGTGAATCAATTTGTTGCTTTGACCATGTTTGATTGTCCGAGATATGTGACATGTGAGTGTCATAAATAAAAAGTTGCCATTGATCACAATGGAAACGTAGAAATGTCATAACCACAGCATAGTTCCATATGCTTTGTCTTTATCTACAGTCAGATCAATTGTCATCAATGTTCATATCACACGGGTTGCACCACCATCAGTTGGTCACCATCAGCCAAGAGCAGATTGGGTTCAGTCGTAGACGTGTCCGCAATGATCCACCACGTTTGCGCCAATGGTGTGGTTGTGTTGGTCCAAGTTGTGAAAGGTGGATTGTGGTCCCTCCCGTGGGAATACAGAAATATGAAATATATAATTATTTGTAGGCGTTACGTATTCTTCCTTTCATTCACTCATATTGAAGGAACAGGATGTTGGGTCAGATGCAATACTTTATGGATGCCAAGGATACAGACAGACCCACGGGAGCCGATACGGAAGTTGAGGCAGGACAAAGAAAGATCGTAAAGATGCAGTCACAGGAGGCGAAGCAAAGAGTGGAAAGACATTCACGTGGCAGTATGTGGTAGTGGGTTTGTAAATAGGCGCAGGACCACTTGAAAGCGAAACATCATCCCCAAATGGATCATTTCACAGGTTTGACATCTCCTTTCATGTCAGTTCATGAGCAGATTATGATTTTCTGAGTGGTTTGGGCTGAATTTCCGCCAGGTGCAAGTCCAGTCATGACCTGTTGACAGCTTTCAGCAAAGCCCGTTGGGGGTGCCCAGGTGTTTCACGAGCTTGGCTGGTCTGACAGGTGAAGTCAAGACAGAATTCATTTTCACCCATCGCAGATGAATGTCGCTTATGGTCTTTTTGCTTGCAGCATTGTGGCATGCAAGCTCATGTCACTGCCGTGCCTGTAGATTGTACTGCAGCTGGATTCCTGGCAATAGTGAGAGGAAATGACAGCTGGACGTTTTTGAAGTCCAGATTTGTCATTTGTCTATTTTTGCAAGGCACCAAGGAAAGCATGCTTTCATAGAACCATTTTCATCCATTTTCTAATGTGTTGAGACATACTATTGAAATTGGTGCCACCAACCAACAAACGACAAGGCTTTGGATTCTTCACAGGTCGTTGAGACATGTTGAGTCCATTCAGTTCAGGACGGCCAAGCCAGACCAAATCCTGGTTTTGACATGCTTGGACCATTTGAAGGAAATTGGTTGGCCAATCATCATAGGTTCCACGCTCCTGCACCCCCACTTAGAAGGCACACATCAACCCCACAGCGAGAAAGCAATGTTCTGGAGGATTGCGCGTAGGTTGCCATGGCGTGCTGCTGGTAGCAAGCGAAGCTGGCAGGCTGCTGGCTATGGCTGCAGCGCAGTTGCAGCGGGATCCATCACATTTTCAGGCAAAGCATGGGCCAGTAGCAGTAGCAGCTGTTTAAAGCACGGCGAAAGATTTCCCAGCAGCGTGACACCAAAACATGCTCAAATTCAACTCCAGAAGTCATTGAGCTCACATGAACTGCAGATTGTGCACAACTACACATGTCTCGAAGATTTTTTTAAGTCCCTCAGAGCTGTGATTTCTTCGGCTTTGCCAACGCGTTTTTTTTTGCCTGTATGGCATCCTCGTTGGATTTAATTTAGAGACAACTTGTGTTGGACAAACCCTCATGCGGCTCAATCCTGCGACCAACAGACCTACAGGACTCCACATCAGCTATTTGGACTCTCCAGTGCCCTGTAAATCTTCGGCACATGCGCCACCAGATCCCAAGACACAGCCAGCTTCCAAAGAGGAGGTGCCCGTGGGAGACTGGAAGCATCCTTGTCGTGTGTGTGTTTTGAAGATATATTGTGATCCGCCTTTTTGATCGCGATGTCGATGAAGATTCTGACACAATTTTCTGCAACATGTCCCTGTTCTTTTCAAGTTGCGCAAGGCACATACTATTGAAATCCGCAAAAATAAATATCAAAAACAAGGCCATGGTCTGGTAATTTCCAGCATCGTTGCCAGGGTTTACTCGGTACCATCTCAGAGAGTTGTGGAAACTCCCAAGCTTCGGTCAGTTTTGTGTATCCTGAGGTGGAGGAGGTGCTGAACCGGAGCTCTACCCTTCTTTTCATGAAAGGATCTCCAGAGATGCCACGTTGTCGATTTTCCAGGTTGGCAACTTGGCGCCAGAGAAGGAGCATATCCACTATAGAACGCTGCAATATCTTTCAATCTGTTGGGGTTATCTTGGGTTTACAGGGGAATATGGTGAGCCAAGACGGGGACAGGAATTTCAATGAATTTCATAAGTTTGAGAGAATGCGGCCTGAGCCTGTGCCAATGAGCAAATGTTTTTTCGCCATACACCTTCCGTGGTTCAAATAATTCGATTTGGCGAAGCTGCTAAGGCGGTTGAGATCCTACAGCAACACCAGGTTGAATTTGATTTTGTCGATGTGCTTGAACATCCTTCCTTGAGACTTGTCCGTCCAATATCGTCCAATTGAGACCTAGACTAAATGTTCCACTCAGAAGCTTGCAAACTGGCACTCATTCAAGCTATCAGCTTTGTGTTTCGTTGTTCTCCAAGCCATTCCAAGTCAGCAATATGTCATGCACTCTAGTCGCTCCGGATTTGCGCCAAGTTTCAGAGGAGCGTTTTGCTGTGCAGCCTTTGATTTTTTTTATAATTTCAGGATACTGCTTCCAAATTCCAAATAGGGAATGGCGGGCGTCCCCGAAAGCCAGTTGCTTTCATCCCTTAGGAGACTGGCTTTGCAAGAAAGATGGCCTACCTTTCCACAGCTTTATTCAGAGGGTGCCACGGTAGCAGGGGCACCAAAATCCCTAGATAGCAGCATCAACATCATCATCATGATCATCATCATGATCATCATCATGATCATCATCATGATCATCATCATCATCATCATCATCATCATCATCATCATCATCATCATCATCATCATCATCGTCATCGTCATCGTCATCGTCATCGTCATCGTCATCATCATCCATGATGATCATCCAAATCAATATGAACACTTATTGAAAATCCATACAATCGCGGGAAACACCAGCAGTGCCGAGGTGTTCTTCTAGGAGGTTCAGATCAACTCAAAGAGCTGGCGAGTGGCTTGGCACATCATGGGACGTCAAGGGGTAGCCGCGCGGACTTGGGATATGTGGTGGTCTCAGACTGTCCCAGACATCTTCTGCGCAGGAGGAAGAATTTGGCCTGGTGCAACAATGTGACAATGTTGCCAGGCATAGCTTTAGAACCCATCGTGATAATATCCAGCCTGCAGTTATTTTTTGGTACCTCTAGAATTCCCCGGAAATGTGATCAAGACATGATAAGATGCATCCCAGCTGAGGCCAAGGCAATTTGCTGAATGCCTTACGCAGCTCCACTGGCCGTGAACAAGCTTCTTTGGCCCTGGTCTTTGCGCGCTGATTCTCCACGTGCTAAAGAAGTAGATTTGTGTCAAGTAGTGGCTTCAGACCAAAGTTTGTTTGAAGAGGACATGCTGGGAACAAAAATTGAGGCATTTCACGTTCCGGCCGATGGAGATGTGCAGTCTTGCGTCGACATGACTGGTATCGTTGCACAGCTTATGATCGTGGTTTTGTTCATGATTAATAAATACGATGCTGTGTAGTAAGGTGCAGTAAGGAAGCGTCATGGACAAGGGATGCGCCGCATGACCGACAAGCTACAAAGTGAATCAAAGCGATACGGACGACACAAAGTGGTTCAAGAAAATGGATTTAAAGCAGTGTGAGGAATATGATGAAATGTGCCGTGACAGATAGGGACGCTGTAACAAACAGCACGGATGCACTGTAGTCAAATACACCGACATCACCTGCATGAATAGCAGCTCCATTTGAGCATGAGTGTGCCGTAATGCACACGTGTTTCCCACTCGCATGGGGTTGACTCTGGCATGTGTAACAGATGCCAGTTGTCAAGGTCCTGGAAGCAACAGCAACAAAAGCAACAGCGACAAGAAGCCATCAGACCTGGTCAAGCAGGAAGTTGACTGCATACTATTACCTTCCTTGTGGAAAGAACACCTAGCTTTTTGCAACTTTCATTTGTCATTGGAAACAACTAGCAAAATTTGAGTTACATAACCCCAGACATGACAAAATCATGTACAGTAACAAAATCACAATCTAAACCTTCATAACTCCACTGACCATGGCGCTTTGCTCTTGGAAGCGAATGCCTGCATGTTCATTCCCAAGATCTCGAACCATGGCTTGGTGATGATGCCTGGGTGATGGTCGAGGATGGAGCCTCACGGCCAAGTTGGTCCTGTGGCATGCGCTGTAGCATGCTGACCACTTCGGTGTTGCTCATGGGATCGCTTCGCGGATGAAGTGGGTGTTGCAAGTTTTGACAGGTAAGAATCTGAAATGACCAATCACCCAAACAAAGTTGTGAGATGTGACGGCTGTGCAAAGGTTGGAGGACACCTAAGTTGGAAGAAATATGTTCTGATCACGTATGATCCCGTCATGAGTTGAACTGAATGTTTTGCTGCGGTTTCGATTAGCGTTATTGTAAGTTTTTTCTAGCATGTATTTAGAGATACAGTATCTATTTGTGACAGTCGAGGTTACCAGTGAGTCTGTTGCATCTATTTGTCAATTTATTCCAGAAGTTTCAGTTTAATGCAGAAACCATCAATGAACATGCAAGTTTTGATTGCCTTTCTCCCATTTCATGAGTCAGAGCCCTTCATCGGTCAATACCTGTGGCCAGATGAGGCTTTCTTGGCCTTCAAGCTTCCTGAGACGTGCCGGCCCAGGTACGCAGCTGAAGAGACGTTTCAACATGAAACAATCAGCTGACCGCATTTTCTTTTGTAAAAACACCATTGAAAAAGCTGCAAAAGTATTGAGGCAATGTCACATGCCTGAATGAGGCATCCAGATGCTGCATGAGAGTCCAGTATCCACATCAACGTCGAAGCTCTTTGGAAATTTAGTGAGATTTGTTTCTGGTGTTCCCTCGTGGAGGAGACATGTGACTCCTTTTGGTGGGAATTGCTCATGCAAATGCATATTATCATCATGTGACAGCTGTGGCATCTATGGCACGCGTTTGGTCCCGGCACCATTCTTTACTTTGCATCTACATTCTCAATGTGTCCTCTAATTTGCTCCTGATCAACTCCTCAATTCAGAGTTTGCTTTTGAATGGAATGCCTCAGCAGAACCGAGGATTGAACCTAGTTCTGGGGCATTGCCCTCCAGCATCAATGGCACGCTGGGAGGCAACAAACGGTTAGACCTTCAATTTGTGAAGCCTTTTCTGTGTATGTTAACGGATGTAAACGGCACATAGCGTTACCGCCACATGGGTTGCATGAGTTTCATTACTTTCTGTACATCTCACTGCCCTGCTACACCACCCGTTACTAATTGGAAAATTGGAAAGTATGTTAGAATTCTCTAAGATGTTTTGGCTGAGTTGGTGCTGTTCAGATTTGTTCAGTTCATTTCGCCAGGCACTTCCCTTGAAGCGGAAGAGACCAGCAAACGACCTGTGGACTTGGGCACGGAAGCCTTGGATTTGTTGGATTCCAACCTTTATGCTGCAGTGCCTGCGGTGAAGTATTACTTCTTGAGGGGACTACATCACTGTGGCGATTACGCCTGGGGAGGCAAGATGGATCTACCTGACAACTGGCGGCAAAGCATTTTTCTCCACAGCAAAGGTCAGACCGGGGTGAGTCAAGTGATGTTCCTCCAGGTGCAGTACTTGGTTGCATGGATGACGCGGCGGCCGATTGTACACTTCACTGAGGGTCCACTTTGGAAATTATTACATTCACGCCACATGGGCTCCAGCACGCAGATGTTTCACTTTGGCATGGAGCAGCTTTTTGACCCTTTGCCAGCAAAGGGAAGCATAGAAACAACATGAAGCAACCGTAGACCTGAGATATGTGAGAAGTAAGGAGTTGCAGGTTTGCAAGGTTTCTTTACCTCTTTTGATTGCCTTTTCTTCCCCTTTCAGACAGACTTGACTCGCCTACCTGAGGAGAAACTGGGTACACCTCGGGGAGGAGAAGATTCTCTCAAACTCCCAGAGGCTTGGAAGTTGCTGTTGGTAGCACCATGTTGGAGTGTTGTATGGGTGGTGTTTTTACAGGCGCTGTGCAACGGCTACTCTAACAAGATAGCGCTGTTTAGGGTCCAGTTCCAGACCCAAAAACTAGGAAGAGATGAAGCGTGCATTCTGGCCCTGTGATGTACGGCTTTACAAGGTTTATAGGTATAGAAGCTGCTTGGAAATGACCGATGTCCAACTCGTCACTTCCGCTTCCAGGCTCATGACTGCTCTGCATGGTTCAGAGATCTGAACACCGGCGAGGTGTTTGCGGTGAATATCCTGCAGCCACCTGGAACGTGGCGATTACCAGCTCATTCACTCTTGCTGTTGAGGATTGGCAGCAAAGAATCTGCAAAATTACGGCACCTAGACAGAGACTTATATAAAGGTTGCCATTCGAATCAGCGTCACCCAGTCTTTGTGTCCCATGTCTTCATTTGTCACTTTTGCCATCTTTTGCCAAAGATCAAAACCAACTATCAACTTATGTGTTTGGATACATTGACTATTTTATTTAAACGCATACAAAAGTATGATTTTATTTTGATATTAAAATGTAAGACACTGACTAGACATTTCGACTACGGTTGCTGAATTGTTCCCTCGACGTTGGGACGTCCCCAGGCACATGGTCCCCTTGGAGTGCAGAGACAGGATTTTCAGGATCTTATCAGAAGGCCAAAGGGTTTTCGCAGTCAAGCAGGCAGCGCGAAGAATTCAAAAGCACATAGACTCTGAGCAGGTCAAGTACTCGTATCTTGAATCACCCTCTGTGCAATTAGCATTGACAACGTTGACAGGCCACAGCGAGTGGACAAAGCAAGATCAAGAGAGGGCACAATTGCTGGCACGCACTCCGACCCTTTGCAGCAGCTTCATTACAATTGCCATTGTGCTCAAAAAAGAAGGTCTGTGGATTCGTTCCCTCAAGCAAACATGGCTTAGTGAAGAAGGTTTCTGGCTGAACATGTCACAAGTCAGAACGGTTGATGGTTGGCCTTTGCCCGGATTTAAGCCTAGCGGATGCTGGGATGTCGAAAAACACTGCAACTTCTGAAGGAGGCCAAAGTGTCCTCAGAAGGTCCGAAGAGATTGGGATGCTGATCGTAGGAAATGTCAAATGAACATGACGGCTGACAGCCGTCTTTTCTTTGAGTTTTGCGATGTTTTGCATAAGCCATGAGTGAAGATGCTTCAAGATTGCCCTAAGGAAGTTTTTAGGCAGATGTAGCCTACGCTTGTTCATGGGCGACCCACAGCCAGCTTTGCAAACGTTTTTGCAACCTTTGCTTCATACGTTGGTGGAATCCCAGGCACGTGTTGACCAGGTGTGCCAAGGAAGCGACTCAAAAGCAACGGCCACGGCTGTGAACATTTTAATTTCAAGTGAAACATTTATAGCGCCATAATGAACTTGTTTTTCAGGAAGGGATCTCCTTGACTCTCCTTGAACAATTTTTCATAGTTTTTCCTTATACTGCCGAGTTACTGATGTAATGACTATGAGATAAATTTATCAGATATCATACAAGCTAGATTACAGGTTGTATACACAAGATACTAGATATGTATATTATTGTTCTTCTTCAACAGGGACGTGCACACGTATATGTATGATCTTTATATAATATATGTTATGTAATATATTTATATTATCATATTATATAATCATCATTTCTTTCATACTCAAAGCACCCGTCTAATGTCATGTGTTTATTATGCCTGGCTTTGGTGTCTCGCTGTTCATAGCTGTATGGATTGTGGGAGGCCTTTCTGGTTGGGATTCATTTCCGAATGGGTGATCGATGGAAGCTTGGTGCAAGCAGGGATTGGTGGCATGAGTCAGGTGTACAACGTGGCAGTTCACTTTGCAAAATGACTTTTCCGTCAGGTTAGTCCTACTGCTAGATGTTGTGATACTAGTAACGGTTCAGAACAATTGAAACAGCAAAATTAGATAGTGACAGGTGACGGGACACTACAAAAATCAATGAAATAAAGTATAGGCAAGCAGGCTCGAGTGCTTCAAAGAAAAGGTAGATTTACAGGGATAGGCAGACTTGTTCCATGTAACATCTGCTTCTTGTCAGACCTTTCTGATTGATTGTTTCTGTGTTTGTATGAGAGCGCTACTGTATTTGTGCTTGCAGCAGAGGATGAGCAAGGATGTGGGACACGCATCAGGGGCGCTTTGGGATGTGCGACAGCAAATCCAAGTCTCCCTGACGAAGACGCTGGGCTGTCAGCAGGTTTTTTCATTTCCTGGATGAAGGAGTCCATGAAGACTGCTGGTTTGGTCAATGATCAATTTGTATCAATTTGTGCCGTGTACTTCTTCATGGTCTTCCTGAATCATGATGTTATGGTGACAAGCGGTGGGCCAGAGAAGTGCAATAGAGGGGAAGTTGTGGCGTATTGGGGATGGCTTAGGAATCAGCTGCATCCCGAGTGCAACATGACAGCCTTAGCTGCCTTGGCCAAAGCCGAGGTATTTGCAGCATGTGAATCAGTTGATCGAAGTCTTGACTGATGTGTTGAGACCCTTGCAGGTGGGATTTGATAGTTTTTGATACAGAAGACCAGCATCCGTCAGGTCGTCCCAGTAACCCCTCCTGGTGCCAAATAAAGAAATCATAAGAAATCTATTCGTTGGATCCAGGATGGCAAGTGATTCAGAATTCCATGAATTCCTACATGCCAGACATGCCAGGCTCGGGTGTTAGTCTTCGTGGCCAGCGACAACTCCAAAGCCCTCAAGAGTGCCCAAACTCTCCTGCACGCAGAGGTGGGAAACTGGTGGGACAGTGACATGTTGGGTTTTCTTGAGAAACGCTCCATTTGTTTTGGGGGGGTTAACAGCTTAAGGACGTGACAGGACCGTGCATATTAAGTTTCACCGATTTGCCGCATGTCGGACTGTCAGCCTTTCAGTTTATACTTTATATACTGCGGTTGCCGCGCGGCGAGGGTATATACGACATTATACGACAAGGTTTGGCAGCATTGAATTCAGATTTCTTTGAAACTGTCAGAACGGTCATATTAGCTTCAAGTATTTACTTACAGTAGCGAGTGAGCAACTAAAATTGTCGGTGGAGCCACCGTCCCGACAAAAAGCAGACAGGTTAGCAAAAGGTTGGAATTTTGGTATTCTTGGTATGTTCATTAATTAACAACATAATCATATACTGTAGTACAGTCAGATTGCGAGAGCATGTAATGCGATACGTAACTATATGGAATGATAATATGTCTATGGTCAAGTCTTTTTGATTTGTTCTGGAGTCATGGATGGTCAATTCAATGATTTTCACGTTATGTTTGCATAATTTGCCACCGATCATCGTCGTAGTCTTTGCACAACTTTCCGATTTTGGTTCCGGAGTCAGGTGATCACGAACCCTGGGGTGTCGGTGCATACAATAGATGCCCATGTCACCGACAACGACATCGTGAAGGCTGGAAAAGCAGGACACCATCTCTGAACTACTAGTCAAGTCTCTAGTACTGTATTTGCATGCATTTGCCGCGGTCATGACCATTTCCACTCCTGCCCCCCAACCGACTGACTGCTACGGGGTCGCACGGATTTTGCATAGACATGTCACAAATTAGTCATTGAATCCAAGACTGTAGGGGATTCAGAAGTGGTTGACCTCGATTGTTGCAGAGAATGTTGGGGCTCAACTTCTGGGTCCTGGCACTGCAGGTCTATGCGGATTGGTTTTGCCTGGCTCTCAGCGGTATTTTGCTGAGCCCTAGCCTGGGTACCAACTGCAATGATGGATGTGGCAGTGGCTTCTCCAAGACAGCGCGTATGCCCGGCTTGGCCAAAGGGGAAAGGAGTTTTGTCAGGTGAAAGGATCACATGTTCAATGTGTACAGTGCAAAGTTAAGCCACGCGTCGGGTGTCAAAGCCATAGGCCATGCTGAGCAGTACGGCAGAAATCAGACAAGCACATGAGATGTACGATGGGGTGGCCCAGACTTGGGCTCAATGCCACGGCCAGGGGACCTTGGCCTTCCCTTCTTGTCCGTTTTGGGTCGCGACATCACCCCAGAAGACATCACGAAAGTGAAGAAATTGCCACTGACTGAGCTGGTCAACGCTGGCATTTACAAGCAACTGGGAGAGCAGGTTGGGAATATAGTAGACAACTGGGTTGCATAGTCATGGTGAAATAACACAGGTTGAAAATGGTTGAATCATGAAACGATTGAAAATGATTGAAAAAATGTGTTTGTTCCATTTGTGAACGGGTTGTATGGTGAAGAGCTTGCAAGACCATACAAGACCATATGGTTTTACAGTTCCAAGAATGCTTTGTGCAATGGTGCAATCGACCGAGGCGAAGGGCCGAGAAAATCCGACCAGCAAGGGAAAGGAAAAAAACAAGTTGCCTTAGTCTTGCTGCGATGCCAAAGGGTTGGCCTGTCGGCCTTGTGAGAATAGCCATTCAACAGAGACCCGTTCGGCCATTGCTTGTTACTACACATTGACCAATGACCAATGACGGATAATGATGGTTCCTTTGTGCATGTCGTGTTTGTTCGGCCAAACCTTCAGTCATTGTTCTATTTGATGTTGTTCTTGTTATGTTCATGAGTGGTCCAGTGGTCTTGAGATGCTACCAGTCCGTTTCACACAGTTTCATGTTGCCTTGTGAAGTCAATGGGATAGTTAAGTTGGCATCCAAGCAGATTCAGAGCATCCAATCAACAGGCCAAAATTGATGACATCATGGCCGTGCACGCAAAAGATCTCGCCACGCCCCAGGTCAAAATTTGATTTACGCAGAGACACGCATGAACAAAGCATCCAGCCGCAGCCATTCGATTTTCCATTTGAGGAGCGGCAACTCGTTTTACAGGGTACAGGGATGGAATCAGACTCAGTCCTTTAATGTCCTTTACATTTTGTCAGGCTTTATCAGCAATGTATTTCATTTGAACTTGTGGAGTTGATACTTGGTTTTGTTGTATCTCCTTGCCTTGGACCTTGGAAACAGTTCATGGTGACTATAGATGACGTATGACTATACAGTACATGACTTACATGACTCATGCCTCCCATTTGTCCCTGAAACACGCCAGGATCTTACGCCACCGTTGCGGGGAACGTCCTACCATGAGTTCGTTGCGTATCGTGGACCTCGCTGGCTCGGACTGGAGGGGGTGAAAGTTGCTGAGTTCCATCGGCAGCTTTGTCGATTTTTGTTGGCTTTCGATGACTTTCCGGGTATGTATATCATCAGAGAAGGCCACATATTAATTTGGCATAGCTCATAGTATGAATGGATAGTTGGAGGGTGATATTTGATATATGCGATTCATGGTTATAGACAAATCATTGGTTTGTATCATATGTAGCAGCTGACACAAGGTCATGGAAGAGCATTGAAGATTTCCATTATACTGCTGTGTATACCGCTATTCAATGTAGAACATTTTCCGCTAAAAAGCGTTATACAAAGTGTATAATTTGTATTGTCTCATTTGGGTGATAATACCTCACAGCAAGGAGCGTGTGAAGAAGAGCCAGGTTGAGGGCCTTCGTTGCTTGGCAGCCTAAAGCTGGCAGCCTGGAAAGGCGGGGTCACCACCAAAGGAGGTAAAGAAAGAAAACTCCTCATCTCCAAGCCTACTGGGGTGCGAAATTGTTGATACCGTGGATCCTTGTTGTAACTGGGAAGGCCTTAACCTTCAAGCATGCCAGAAATAATTTTGCTCCTCGCTTTATAGGAGGAAGACAAACATGGACTTTATCAATCCTAACTTAAACAAAGACGATTCCTGATGACTCGTGACCAACAAGAGCGTCTCCCTTGACTTCCAAGGTTTGCGGGAGACCACCTCCATCAACAAGAGCTTGTTGGCGTTGGGCCACTTGGACTGCAGGGTCCTGTGTTGGGACCCATACCAGGCACAGTTGGAACACGAATTGACATTCTTGAATATAGGAGAATGGGGTGAGTCCCAATGTTTGTGACCTCCAGTCAGCAAAAAGGTTTTGTAGCATAGACAAGCCCACTGCACGCCCTCACAGGAACAACTTGAAAAGACGGAGTAAATGTGTAAGATGTTTGAAATGCACGCCTTTGGCTACCTTCGGGGGAGATGATTTCCTGTAGGGAGAATTCAGCATAGATGATCAATGAGTAGAATTGTTTATGATGGCAAGTACTTGTATATTGTTTTGGCTTTCTGCTGACCCCCGACTATATGTCCATGAAAACCCCGCTTTCAGTGTAGGAAATGTGGTCAACGCCCTGGCGTTCAAGAAGCCGCACGTGCCATTCCGGGACAGTAAACTGACCACGTTTCTTGGCGAACAATCTTCTCTTTTTACAAGAAGCTACATAGCAAACAGCAACCATTTAATTGTTTGATTCGACGTAGGCATGTGAGTGAAGGCTCAATTCCGTTTTTTTCATTTGATAGGAAGTTACTATTTGGGTATGAAGAAGGCAACCAGCAAGTGCAGGTGAAAGCATCTAATGACAAGGACTTATACGATTTCAATCGGTGTGTCCCGCTTGAAGTTGTAAGGACTGCAGCTACATTGGACGTATTCTTTTTTGTTGGCAGAATATTGTCGGCAGATATTTTATAATGTTTCACTGTCATTTAGTCGTCCATAGTCGCCCTCTCTTTTTTCATATGGACTCATAGTACCGCGTACTGTCTCCCATAAATAGCTTGCTGCGTGGTCCTTGTGACTTGTTTTTTCCCCAGCATCTCATTCCAATACCCGGAGCATAGTCCCATGGCGCTCTCCCAGGCTTTTGAGCGACGCTTTTGGTGGAAATTGCAAGACAGCTTTGCCACTGAGCTGTAGTTCACAAAGATGTACATAATGTATTTATTTAGATACATATTTTGATTTATATATATATATATGCACGTAATACCAAGATATGCACACTAAATAGGCTCTGGAAATCTCTACTCTTTAACAGACTGCTGAGTTTTTTTCTGCTAATTATATTTATGGTTGTTCGTCATTCGCAGGTTTCTTGGCATACTGGGAGTAGACATTCTGTGATCTCTCGTAGACCGGATGACATTCTCAAGACGTAATCAATCCACTATTCCTTCATCACAAGAAAGGAGACGTGAGACATGGGTTGAGCATGCTTCAAGAGACGAAACACTTCTGCCAAAGATCAGCAGAACTTTTGTGGTTGAGTGGATGATGATGTGCGCATACATTCATATTGTATCATATTGTCTATATCACATATTATTTATATCACATATTATTTATATATGAGTCCGAGACCTTACTCTTGCAGTCCGTGTTTCCTTAAGAATGCTTGGAACTTGGAACTTGGAAGTCTCTAATTGTTCTTAGCATGCACCTTTTACATCCTATTTTGGGCACAGGTTGGTCTGCATCAGCCCATCAATATCAAGTGCCTCAGAAACTATCAGCAGCTTGGAGTTTGCTACACGAGCCATGGACGTGGAGGTTCACGTTGCTTGGTTCCTCCAGAGTCGAGAAAGGTCTGGGGGACATGTTTAACAGCGCCATATGCCACTGCAAGGTGTCATAGGCACTAGAGCAGGGTGAATGAAAGCCATGACGAGAAGTAATGAGAAAGATATATATGGCTGCAAGTCAAAATTCGAGGTCCGGATCAACCCCCGAAACCCAGTGTGTACCTTCCTAGGCGTACCTGAGTCGAGATGGTGTGATTCCACTCCTGATAGGTGAGTTTGACAGAAGTACAGGCGAGCATGTGTTTGAATATGAATGGAATTTCAGAGGAAGGTGGCTGAAACAACCAACTGTACACTGTACATGGACCTGAATTTGATTTTGTGATGAATAACCACGGAGTGATTAATAGGAGGTAATCCACAAATCCGGGATATTTGGTCACAGCAATCCAGGACATCCAAGTCTTGTCGGTGAGGAGAATGCTTGAATGTGTGGTGATCTCATGCTTGCGTTGAACTGTTAAGCAGTTAAACCCATGTAGAACCTACACCGGAGCAGTCGGATGGAAGACTGCACCTATCCAGACCTACTCCAATTTCATCCAAAATCCTCTTTTGGTGTGTGTTTCACCTAAAACAGTTGGAAATGTTCATGATGTACTTCTTTTTCTTGAGACCCTTCTATTGTGTGTTCTTCTTATAATAGTTGTTCTTTTCTTCTCAGCAAATCACCAATTGCATGGCAGCTAATGGCAGCTAGGGAATAACTTGAATGTGGTGTTGTTGGCTTCTTTGCTAGAGCCAAGGCTTCTGTGAATCGCTTGCCTGGAAGCTCCTCAGTGGATGAACAGACAAGTCAGATGAGTCTTTTCGCAGACCAGGCGGCAGATGTCTCGAAGTAAGCAGTAGGGTGGGAATCCGGATAACTGTCCCGAATGAACAGCAAGGTCAGGCGGTGTTTCAAGAATAGTGAAGGTTTTCACAGTAGGAGGTGTCAACTCTGGATATTGTGATATTATATAATGATATATAACAGACAATAATAATAGATATTTAATTAATCATGTTGCTGTGGCGGATGTTGCAGCAGGGTCAAGAGTTGAAACTCGCTGCCCGTTGCACAAGATTCCCTCCCACTTTGCTGCGTCATGTTTAGTCTCAATTTGAGCTGGCTTTGATGGTTGACAGTTTAAGGAAGGCCAGGGATGTTCGAGTCTAACCCGCTTTTCCGAGCAGGTCAGAGAATTAGAATCACATTCTTGCATTCAGCATATTCCACTTAATAACCGAAGAATAGTTGGTTGCTCCATTGTTCTCTCACATCTACCCCAGCAATATTACAACCCCCAAGAAGTCGCACATAGAACTCGCAAGGCACAGGTTTGGCAGCAACAAGCTCTGGACGCTGAAGGTCGTGCCAAAGTTGCACAGCAAAGTGCCGAAGAAGCACATGAAACAGCTGCAGAAGCTAAGTCCAGGCTGGGAAGTTGGAAAGACTAAGCTATAGCCATAGCTGGCTATAGACAGCTGTGGTGGGCTGGGGATGGGCTATTCTTGGGAGATGAAAAGATCCATGTTTGTGCGTGCCTGAACTTGGCATCATGACCTCAATGCGCGGCGTTCGAATTCGAGCTACTGTTAATGTTTCATCATGCACTTTGCGACGCGTGATGTTGTGCCTTCCCGAACCCTTTGCAATAATTGAGTTTATCGTTTTTTTGCATGAAACGTGACGAAAGATGAAGGCACTAAATGGCACAAACTAACTACATTCAATATTTGGGTCCAGTTGGAGTCCATTGGATCCATTTGAAGACTGTGTAGCGAGTGGCATTGTTCTTGCAAGGACTACTCCAATGTACTATGCAAACGTACACAGACATACAGATACACTTTAATTAAGATTTAGACCATGTAATATCACAGGTATACGTATGCATAGTCAAAACACATGCCATTTGGAATAGTTTTGTGATGTTTTGTGATTACACAGCCGCCGTGCGAACCTCTCACATGTGACTGAGTGCGAAAGCGGGTCATGAGTCATGACTGCAAAATGGCCAGGATCTCCCAACTGGAAGTGGAATTGGCCCATTGGAAGGATTGGGCTCCAGTCGTTTGCGGCTTCGTTGAGATCCTGTCGAATGACAAAGAAAGTGATTGTAGATCTCCAATATTGAGGAACTTAGTTTGCTGAACACATTTGTTATGATGTACTGTATATGAGCATTGTATCATCAATTCATGGTTACATGAGATTTTGTTGGAATATTTGCTGGTTGAAGTACTTGAAGATCCTCGCCTACGAGGATAGGTCCTTGGTCGCGGAAGCTGCGAGAAGCAGCTGTGCCGAGAATTTGACTACGCTGGAGTCGCAGTTTGCAAGAGAAAGGCCATTTTGACTAAGTTTGTACGAAAGAAATTGGGACAGTGATATGAAGAGAATTGTAGGTCAAAAGCGCTACAGTTTCTGCATGATGACTATTTCAAGGTATTTGAATATTTGGTGTTTTAGTAAGAGTTCCTGTCAATGGATTTGACACAATGCTTTCTGACTTGATCCCTGTTTCAACAGAGTTTGGACAGCTGACGCGTGCATTTTGCCTCAAGTGTTTGGGCATGGTCCACGGTGTTCGGATTTCACTCTTGTAAGAGTTCATTCGGTGTGGGTATGCACAGGTAGTACCAGGCCGTTCGTCCATTTATAGTTCAGTGTACTCAACAGCGCGATGGTGATATACCACGCAGCTGCATGTCCACGAGGGGCCATTCTCATTTTATATATCTATAATTATTCTGATTGTGTATCGGTAAGATGCTTGACGACAGGATGGCAAACATTTCTAATTGCACAGCAATGATGATGATGAAGATGATGATGATGAGTGCAGCCATTACAGCCGCCGCAGCCACCAAAGCAACTGCAGCAGCAGCGTTTGCGGAATCATTAGCAACCGCCATAATCAAACACCACAACCACTTTTGTTTCTTCTTATTCTTAGTCTTAGTTTTATTCTTCAGCTGGAGCAGCAGCAGCGACAAGGGAAACAGAGTTAGTGCAAGGACATACACAGGCCGTCACAACTCAAGAAGCAGCGAAGATGTATAAATTCTTCAGCCCAACCGACTATTTGTATAGAATTAAGGAAAATTAAGGAAGGATCATTGGAAGTCATTTGGTTCTTTTGATATTTTTGACCCAGAGCCCTGCCTGAGTTGCCCGTCATTGTAGGCGCTTGGCCTTTGATTCCTTAGAACGAGAGCGTCGACATTCAGGACATTTCGCATAGGGTGCAATAGGGAGGGTCAGGACGTTGAGAGATTTGAAGGTCCATACTATTTTGAGAAAGTGATGTTTCTGATGTTTCGTCATTACCATACTCTATATTTGACTCTGACTATCTTATGCAAGCATTTATTTTCCTATAATCTTTGAAAGGGCATGTTACCAAAGATTCACAACTGCGGATAGATCACTAAAATTCAACTTTCCGAGTCCCAGTGCGAAGCCTTCTTGTTCCCCATCCACGCAGCCATGGGCAGCTCAGGAAAGCTGCAGGAGAGCATGAAGACACTAGAGATGCAGTTGACACAAAAGGGTGAGGCTTTGCAAGATGCAGAAACCCAAGTGCAGGAGTTTGATATTAAAAGTTGAGCTTTTGGCATGGGAGGGAGGCGGGCAGAAATAGGGAGACAAGCTTCGGGACAAGTCCTGTACGCAAGGGAAGACACTATAGGGCTGGGCGCCTGGGGGAACGTAGAGTAGTTTCTGCCTGCTTTGCCAGTGGAGTTCCATTTGCTATGTGTGCCCAAATGTTTGAAGCACAAGTTGCACTGTGAGGATTTTTGTGCAGCCTCAGCGGAAGGTATATATAAACAGAGATGCAACATCGGTTGCAATAGAATCATATTTTCTCCGCGTACTTAGATGACATACACAATATGCTTATGATATCTTATGATGTGATATATAGCCGGAAGCAAATGAAAACTGAAACTAGCAGTTCCTGCAGCATGAAGGACTTACAGAAGTACATCCAGCAACTGGAGATGCAGGTGCTGGGCAAATGGAAGCTAGATATTGCTTTTTGATGGTCAAGTGTTAAACATGTTCTGCACGCCTATTTGCAACACACCATGAAATTGTGGATTTAAGTTGCTTCAGCTGCTGATTTTCAGAGTGACTCTTTCATTCCCATTCCGAGAAGGTGACCGCACAAGAAATGGAAAAAAAAGAGGTTGAGGAAGAAATGAGATGCAAAAGACAGGCGTGAAATGAAAATGGTGCTTCAATTTTGTCAAGCATATGAATGAATCGGATATCTCGTTGCATCTCGTTCCTGTAGAATCCAAGATCCAGCTTGCCATTTTTTCAGTGCTTCTAACATAGCCAGGTGTCTGAGTTTTCCAGCTTTGAGCTTTTTGGTTGAGCTGGCTGGCAAATTTGTATGCGATGTCATCACATTCCAAAAGAAAGCCACGACCGACTTTTTTAAGATTCCATTCAACCAATAAGCTTGCAGTAGGTAATGACATGAACTGACTCTGATTCCTGGCAAGTTGTTTTTTTTACTGTGGGTTGCTTGAGGGTGTTTCAAAGTATCAGATCTTATGAACACATCCTAAAGGCTCGGGTGGATGACCTAGCCAACTTCACCGAACCATCGAGGCCATGGAGGCTGAAGAGATCAAGCAACAAATTACTTTGCAGACGGTGTCAGCCAAAGAGGCAGCCGGTATCACCACATATGGCATGATGTGACCAGGTATCACCATGGTTGGGATGACTTGTAGACATTTCATGGTATAGGAAGTTGTAGGAAGGAACAAAAGGGATGCTGTGTGACTGTCACCCACATGTCTAGTGACATGTTGAGTGCTTTTACAAAACAATATCCAAAACAGACATTTGGCTTGAAGTTGAGACACACCCGGGAAAAGAATGGAAATCATGGAAACAAATCAGTTTTTGCTGCACGGATTGAGCTGCATATATTTCTCCTGATTTGCATATGCACAACTTGGGTGTGCGTGCATGTGTTTATATCAACGTGCAGGTGCAATGGTGTCTCTGTAGCTTGAGATGCTTAACTAGTATGTTGGTCCAATGATATTGCATGTCCATTCAACTCGAATCATGTTCTATGTTGCTATTTGTATGGTATACAGTGTACAGTATACATGTTCTCATATCATATCATATTCAGTATGTTTTGCAAAGCACAGCATAGCAGCATAGCGTGTCGAATCATGAAACAGCATGACACGCATACTATGGCATGCAAGACATGACATCATATGCGCGGAGATGTACAATATGTATGTAGATACTTGATTTGATTTGCAGGATATATGTTTAAAATAACAAGAACATTTTATATTCTGCTGTATGCATCTATGATCTCAAAATGGAATCTCATTGTTCATGAACCTACCCAACCTATCAACCAATTGTTGCTTCCATCCATTGCTATATGCAAGTTCGTTTGCACTTCCGTCGGTTGCGGTCGCCTTCTTGGCTCAAGGTTTCTAAATCTTTAGACTTTCCTGACGCGCAGTGGATGGATGGATGCTGAGCACCCACCAACTGCTTTCATTGTTGTTCATTTTTGGCCTAGGTATTGCCATAGGCAATGTTTGCCAGCCACAAAGAAAGTATGTCACTCAGTTTTGCAATCCTTCATTGCTTTCCGAACCGTTTTACATGATTTTTTTAAAGGGGTGGGTGTGTGTGTGTGTGTGCGTGTACCATTTTACTTTAGAATTCTGTTCATTCTGTTCACCTTGTTGCTTTCATACACTTTTTTTGTTGTATTCAGATTATACTGCCATTGAAATTGCGCATGTAACCCAATCCGAGGTCACATTTTCTAACTTCATTCAACGTGCCACCGTGTCATCAGATGTCTCAACAGAGACAGCTAAAGCGGCCAAAGAAGCTGGTTTAGTTAACGAACTTGAGACGACCGTCAACAGCCTGGAAGCTACTCTTGATTTTTCCCAATTTTTCCTGTTGTTGTTCCACGACCTCGATGAGATTTTATGTGATGGCAATGTAGTCTCACTTTGACCATATTTGGGAACTCTAACAGGGAGCATACATAATAGACCGTATCAAACCTTTCACATATACAGTAGGAAACTAGAGGATTGGTTAGTGACATCGCCATTTTGCCTTCCAACACCGTGACTTAATGAGGAAAGCAGACCCGTGGAAGCCCACATAGAGACACCTGTTGAAGTTCATGAGGATGGCCAATTTCTGAAGCGTGAGGGCGAAGGGATCCTACAACTGCCGACAGTATTGAAATGCAACCCTTTGGAGCATATACTCATTATCAATCTAGAAGGCAGGCACCAAAATACCAAGCACACATATGTGCACTTGTTTTTCTCCTTCCACACACATTGTGGTGATAGAATGGTGATAGACATTGTTTTTTATGAGAGACCTGAGATATTGGGAAGGAAGTGCCAATCCTGTTCTCCACATGTCGCCAATTTGGCGATGACACCAGCCTAATCTCAAACATTGGAAGGCCAACGCGGAGAGCGGCGCCGCGAACACATGAAACGGGAGTTAGCTAAAGCCGATTTGTCTGGATTTTTCTTTTGGAGTGCGGTCGATGCCAAGACGGATGAACGTTTGTCTAGGGAAGCTTGGCTCATGAGCTTTATACTTAGTTGGTCAAAACACGACAGATGGCCTCACCGTAGACCATTGCGGGAATAATCATAAATTAATTCATCCAATCACCAAAGTAACAGCCTGTTGGTGCCACCGGGGTTTAGCTCTCAGGAAACTGGGCGGCTTTGCCCATGCGACGCCCGCTTGGCAAACTCGATGAGCCACAGAGAGATCTATGAGACGATGTTGCAGCTTGAGAATTGCATGGAACCTGTCACCCCCTCCAAACCATCCTGCAAACATAGGGGTTATGATTGCCTGACCGAGTCAATGAGTAGATGGATCCGGAATTCATTGGGAAGGGGCTTCTGTCCATGAACAGGTATTGTAAATGTAATTCTGTAAATATTTTTTTCTAATATACTTATACTTCTGTAAATACATTGCTATATCTATAGTCCATAATAACTCTATTTATATACTATACATACATATATATTGTGCACTCTCTGCTATATGACAGTCAACTACGATTATACATAGTTATACATATTGGTTACATTTATGATTGGTATACTGACTGGTTTTTGCAGCTCTCCCAAGTCCCAACGATGTTGCAAAGTATTGTCGTCTCCCTGAATTTAGCGTTTGGTCTTTGATAGAATGGTGCATCGTCTCCTGTAATTTCATGTAGTTTTCGTGATATATTGAGAAGACGACAATGATGCCCCAAATCAATGCACGGGCTGGGTTCAAAGCATAGATTTAGCGACTAGTGACCAGAGCTTGGTTCATCACATTCATGGCATTTGAGTCCAGAGCACGCCCCGTCCATGTTAATTTGATTGGTTTGTTGTTCCTACACATAGATGGCAATATTATTTTAGATTCACTTCATTTTACTCACATCATAATTTCAACGCATGATTAAACAGTGTGACATGCATCAATGGGAAGCTGCAACCCAGGTATGAGAGATGGCCTTGCGCTACGATCTTCGAAGACGACATCCACTTGGCACCCAATTTCAGCTTGAGAGTGTTGGAGACGGTGGGCAGCATCCCACCCTTCGACGCTTGTCCAGTGATACAACCACGTAAAACACTCGGTTTTGTAAGTGAAATGCAAGATTGCACCAACTGCGACTCAAGTTTGAATGACAATGATTTGCTGAGTATGTGCTGTACGACTCGGCACGGCCAGTCTCGCGGAAAGCCAAATGGAGAGAGAGCCTTCAAATTACATCAAATTTCCATCATGCTGTATCAGTTATATCAGTTTACCTGACAGCCCACCATCATTCTTCATCGTTTGAAAGAACCCATTGATCTCATCTCCTCAGAGAATGCATCAGCTGTTATGGATGAGGGATGACAGGAAAGATCCGGCAGGATTCTCTAGAGCTGTGACAGCCGAAGCACCCCTCAAAATGCAATTTGAACATTCCGTTGGATCAGAGTTTGAATATTCCAAACATTCCCAGACACATGAACATTCATGAACTGTTAAAATGAGTACACCTAAATCAGGATTGCAAAAGTAAGTTAAATGGCATGAGACATCAAGACCAATCTGCATTCCAACTCCTATTGTCGCGTTTCCAGTGGTGTTGTTTCAAGGATGTGATTCTTTGGGGCCATTGTCCCCGAGGGATCAAGCCTCGTCAATTCGAAAAAGACGTTGGGATGCGACCGTTGACCTTGTCCTATGGCCACCCGGGATCGTGCCTTCATGCCTATACCGTGAGTTTCTGAGCAAATACATTAGTAGCTTTAGACATGGGGTCGTGGAATGTGGTGACACGTGGGGACATGGGCCCGTGGCTTTTGAGAAGTGTGCTGTGGGGTTATATATACAGTATATATATCTATACTTGCTAATTGCTACACGCATGGAAATGAATTCAAAAGTCTAATTGTAATTGTTTATTTGTTCTCTTTAGCAATGCATCGATCGATTTTCGTTAATTAATGCACAGCAAAAGACAGCCAAGGAAATGATAGCAATTGTTGACTTGAATTTGAAGTTCAACGTGTTTGACTATGAGAACATTGTCGTCAAAAGCAGATGTTTCCACCTATCGTGGCCCAAACTTTCTTTTGCCCAAATGTCGTGGCCAAGCCCAAAAATACCAAATATAAAATATTGTAAGGGTACAGTAGTCCTTCCAGATATTCTGTGTTGGTCAGCAAGAATTGAGGTTTGCAAGGAGCCTTTACCTTAGCCCAAGCGACCTCTCCTGTGAAAGTCCCTGCAGATGGTGCGATGGATGGAAGGAAACATTGGGAGGCCTGGGTGCGACCGCACATCAACAAGGAGAAAGGACAAGTTACTGGATCCTACTGGTATGCAACTCCTATGGTGGCGGTTGACTGTTTAGCTGAAGTTAGAAAAGACTTTCCCTGCTTGTTTGGTTTGTTTTGTTTGTTTGTTTGTTTGTCCGGTTTGTTGTGTTGTGTTTTGTTTGTTTCTTTGTTTGCAGTTTGTTTGTTTGATTTGTTTGTTTGTTTGTTTGTTTGCTCCATGTTTTTTTGATGTGAAGTTGATGATTTCAATGTCAATGCATAATTGTAGTTTTGATGGAAGTGATTAAACAATTGAATTATTCGGCCTTGTCTTCGGTTTGAAATGGACTTGGGGCATTTAGGTTCAAGGAATGACAGAGGATGGTTATGAAGGTGGCTCCTGAAGTTGTCGAAGAGGTTAGCCTCCAAATACCTGCGTTGATAAAGCCGCAATGAGCAAGGCAGTGAAGCAGGGAAAACCAGGAATCTCCACAACTGCGATGCATAGCCTGAAGATCCTGCTATACAACTCAGACCGGGCTGAGAAGCCAAAGTGGAGCTTGACAGTATCGATTTGGTGCATCAATTTGACCTTTCAAGTCATTGAAGTACTCTCCCAGGAGTTGGCGGAGTCGTTGGTCGAATGGCAGCTTTGTTCCAGCAAAAAGAACGGATATGAGGGTGGCTGTTGGACTCGTGCTTTCGCATGGGAGTGTGAAGATGGTAAGGCGAACATGTCAAGAAGATGGTTTATAGGATCAGCTGTTCATCAGGGTTCCTAGGCCCTTCGACGCCTGGTGGGGGGCCAGGCACTCCACTACCCTAGCTTTGCCAAGTTTGGATCAACTGTCTCCTACCTCATCCGTTGTAGATAGTTGCTGTATTTTCCGGTCGTGACCTGCCTGCTACATTGGCTTCTCATGAATGCTTTCTACGTTTGGACCAGAAGAAAAGACTTGGTTCTCCAATTTTTGTGACCCGGATAGTACCCAAGGAAAAGAGGTAATAACATGAATTTAATACTTGATATGATGAATAATGAGTGATGTTGATGTGACATATGATTTGCATTGATTTGCAGTAGTGCAGCTAGGTTGAAAGAACATGCGAAAGTAGTTGCAAGAATGTGAAAGAGAACTGGTGGGAAACAACCTCAATCTATCATAGTCTATCCTCATTAGCTCTCTAGAACATGCCCCACCTTTCTGAAAGGATGGGAGGAAATGAGGACTTCCTTTTCCAAGACCAAGATTCATGGCTTCAACTGCCAGGCGGCGCTTGACGAGCTGCTGGAAGCGACCCGTCGTAAAGAAGCAGAGTTACTGGAGAGAGAAGCTGCACTGGAGGAGACCAAGCCGCCTCAGCAATGGGAAGGCATAGTGGCATAGTGTGGGCTCTTATGCAGATTTTCTGTCACTGGTTTCATTCATAAATGATCGATCCTATCTTCGCGGCACCTCGTAGACAGGAGGGCTTTGCCTCGGAGAAGCAGAAATTGCTGGAAGATTGCAGGCGACGTCTCTCCAAAATGGCAACGTTTTTCAAAAGGTGAACGGGATGTGTGTTGTTTCTGCAAAACCACTGCAGGCAACAAATCCATGACCAGCAATCAGAGCTCCTGACACAAGTCAAAGCTCGGGAGAATCGTGTGACTTCGGCATATCCAATTTGCTGGGTTGTTTGTTGGGACCTGCATCAGCCGCAGCTACCTGGAGAAGCTGTGGGAAGTGGTCCAAATGTGAAACTTCAGTATACCATGGAATTATCAAAAAGCTGTTGGCTCCACTTCTTTTCACTAAACTGCACTGGTTGATGTCAGGTAAGCGCCCAGATGTCC
The DNA here is from genome assembly GCA_000507305.1 of Breviolum minutum Mf 1.05b.01. Classification (NCBI taxonomy): domain Eukaryota; class Dinophyceae; order Suessiales; family Symbiodiniaceae; genus Breviolum; species Breviolum minutum. Next base: position 64,381 of record DF239037.1, read on the forward strand.
AAGTGCCAACGAAAGAGCGAAGTTGAGTTGGAGCAACTTGACATTTGTTTCAGTTTCCCAGTGGACAGTTGGTTGAATGGATTTGAAAATACTGCCAGCATGAATAAGCTACGTGAAGCTTTCAGCTCATCCCGACCTCATTCATTATGTAGCCATCAAATGCCGTCCCTATGGAGGCGACGTTTGGCGTTGATCTCAGCGCAAGAAAGAAGTGCGCAAGAAGCTCTGCAACATCGACAGCAGATCCAACAGCAGGTCAATGAACTGGGCCCCGGGCTGTGCTGCTATGATCAGGGTCCCGGTCAGTTTGGGAGGAACTGCCGAGCCCAGAATGATGTGATTCATTTACGGAAGGTGTAAGGGAGCCTGCTTCAGCAATCGACATGTGACCCGCATGAATACTTTGGTCATCTTTGGTCAAGGGGCCATTCTCCAGATAAGAAGGACCGTGGAAAGTCGGAAGTTGTTTCAATTAGTTAGAAGTCAGACGGAAGCAGCAAAGCAGCGAAGGCAGAAGAGATTCAGCATCTTCAGCAGCGGCTTGAAAGGGCAGAGAGTGAGCCTAAACTCAAGGCTTGGCGGATCTTGGTGGTTTGTAGTGTAAAAAAATATATATTACGTTCATACGTATTTGCATATACTATAGGTTATCATATATCAAGACATGCACATGTACTAGTGTTGTATGGGTGAGCATTCTCAAGCCCCCCCGGATGGTTATGGGTGCGTACTGTGGTGGTGGTCGTGGTGCTGCTGCTGCTGGAATAGTATTGATTACTTATAACTGAGAATAGTACTATCACTCTACTACAACGTAGTCTATTAGTAGGTTCTAGTACTACCAGTACTGCTACTGTAGTACGTACCCGTGCTACCAGTACTTCTAGTACTACCATCCCTGAAGGTTGGCCCAGGAATGTGCAACCCATATATACATGCCACGAAGTCTGAAATAATGATATACACTATATATATATATACATTGATTTAGATATATTTACTTTGTATATGTATGTTCCATCCTTTTGCCTGACAGCTGACAGGATTTTTCTGACACAAAGTGGCGCAGCCAGGTGGGAAAGGCATTCTTTTTCTGACTTTAGTGTTGTTGGTTTGTTGGATTTTGAGTAATTATTTTGGGATGCCAATGCAGGAGAGCGCTAAATTGAGCTCACTTTTGTTCAGTTTTCAGTTCTCTTTTGGGGTAAGATATTCCGGTTGTGTTCAGTTTCAAGATGTATGTAGCCATACGGCATCCGGTTTGAAAACGCCAGGTGCGCAGAGTCAGGCCGGGCATTGATGTCATCAACCTGCACGTGGCCGAAACCAAGACTCAAAATACTCAAGCGAACGAAGAAGCGCCAGCGATAGAACGGAAGATTTAGACGTTATGTGAAGTGTTCACTCAAGAAGCATGCTCTCACCATTGTTTTGGTATCACAACCTGTTTGTAGGTCCTGTGTGGGCGAGCGTACCATGAGGACTGTGAGGTTCAGTGGCATGTGTTTACCAACAAGCATGATATAACGACTTAGACTTGCTAGACCTGAGGCACTGGGTTGTCAAGTACTAAGTAGCCACCCATTTTTTCCCTTGATGGGATGATATTTTAGGAATAGTTTGGGACATCAGCGATTCAGGTTAGTTCTATTGCAGGATATCTTAAACACAATATCATCCGTATGGGTTTACTTACTGATCATCAACCTCCTCCACCCACATGTACCCCCAGTCTCCGTGGCCAGTCGAAGTGCTTCGCTAACATTGCTTGGTCAGTTGACGCCTTCTACGTGTAGCTCTACACCTGCGGTGCCCTAGCGTATGGTGGCAGGTTTTGTGCCAGTTTACCCTGAGTCACAAGTGATGCAATTGTCAATATATGAAGAGACAAACTGGATAAGTAAAGTGGGTAGAAACAAACTGGAGGATTGATTAGCAATTAATTCGCCATTTGTAGAGCTCGAGCAGTCATAGGAGAGTAGGCTGCCATCTCAAATTCGAATGTGTGTGATGCTATTTCCATTATGTAAGAAAGTCACTTAGACAGCATGGCGGCCTTTTGCCACGCACACTTGAGAGAAATGACTCCTTTTGTATCCATTGCGTCGGCCCATTGTTTGTCTATGTTTATTCATTGTTCACGCATGCGTTTTTCTCACCCCCTCAGGGTGCAGCACGGACGAAGCAAAAGGCAGAGGCCTGGACGCTGAACACTTTCAAAATCGTGGTGTTGATGCCCTATGGATTTGTGGGGTTCATGGAAAAAATGTGCATCAAGAAGTCATTTGGAAAATGTTGATTGTGTTTCCACCTTGTTGATCTTCATCCATCATATCCGTGATAGATTTCGGTTGTTTTGGGCACAATTTCAGATATATTCAAGAAAAAACAGTCGAAATTTGTAAACGGAAATTTAGCATTCGTGATTTGTGGACACCCTGGCTGCAACTAAGGACCCCCTCCGTTGATATGGTGATACTGGATACTGAGCGATGTTGAAATCGATTTAAATCAACTGAGAGGAGGACGCGTGGTTCGCCAAGTGTCAAAGCTGATGCAAAGGTAAAGGTAGAGGAGTGACACACCGGAAAGCATGCTGCGAGGTGGAAGTTTTGGGAGAAGATCATGCATCCGTTCAGTCATACTTCGTCCATGAGCGTACCATATCATGGGTGCAAAGGCTTGATTGAACTTTTCTTCCACCCAAACTTCCAGGGGTATTTTGGGATGCTTGAGAGATTTTCATCTCTTTCTGATGGGACTCGCATCTCCATAAAATCGTTTCAGTTTCATGGATAGTTTTCATTCAAGGATGTTGCCACAACTGGAAAATAGTATGGAGACTCTTAACCAGTGAATCATTCAACAGAGGTGAGAGAGTCATGCTGACCACCAGTAGGTCACTATGAATACTTGTTTGATGCCATGATGATTTGGGGATGTATCATGATGTATCATTATAAGACGGAGATTTTAACCCTTTGATGAAATGATCCTGCCCGGGATTTGGTCACATCCAACTTGAAAGAAAGGAAGGATTTTGGGAGGTTTTAATTCCCGTGAGTAAACATCGCATGATGCATAGCAACACTGTGATTTGATGGGGGGTGCCCCCTGCATCATTTTGTTATTTGTTCACACCATATAAGCACGCATCATTGGTTCCAATTAATAAAGGCGAGGATCCTTTTAATGCAATCACGCCGGTTGTCAAATGTTTTGCATTCGATGATGAAGCAATGCACATTTATTCTTTGATGCATCCTGGGTCAATTCTGATAGTGACACGATGTGGGCCACCACTCCCCGGCGCGTTTGTCATGTTTTCTTGGTACTATGATCCGCCTTGCTTCGATGGCGGCCAAGCATTTGAGATTCATGGACACGAGCTCCACGATCAGGGCAGCAGTCACAAAACAGCTGGAACGTCTGATTTCATGAAGAACCCCGATCAAATTATTTGATGTACTTGGGTGTAAACGTTAAATCAGCGAGGTCCCATTATTTCACATTGTATGCAACGCGTAACGTGAACTTGCCGAGAAGTAATATAAATTCATCAAATTCGTAGATGTTGTTTGGCGTGTTTTACTTGAATTTTACTCCAGTCCTTGTTTATTTTTGTCCACCTACCTACATGCTTAGTATCCAATTCGCATGTTTGATCAGCATTCAAGAGTTGTTCTCGAGAATACTGTAGTTATTGTATATGGGGCTATATATATTGCCATGCTTCTTGGGTAAGTTTTTTCTGGCTGCTCACCCTGGCAGAGTCCATTTGCTTTGTATGACAGATTGCATGTATATTTGTGCATGTTCTCATGGCATGACCTAGTCTGAAAAGGGACGGGTCACAAGGTGACGAGTTGCTCACAAAATCTCTTCATAAAAGCTTTGATTCCCAACACTCCAAACATTTTCCAATGTTTTCCGTTTTGTATTAGTTCTGTTGGTTCAACTGCTTTCAGACTTTGCTGCCGATGTGTTGTACAGTAATCACTGCGTAGTGCTGTATCGCAGTAGTGAAGGATTGCCAACCTCGCAGTTTGGATCGGTGAATTCGGCGCTGATCAGCGACTCAAAATGAGGGGCAGTTGCTTCACTGCTGAGTTGGCATAGGACACTGAGTGGCCAAATGGAAGGAGATACCGCATACATGTTGAATGAAATCTATACTGGATTCTGGCGGATGCTTTTCTTCCTTTCGATGACGTACAGTATTTGGTTTGGACAGGAACCAATGGGTGCATGGATCTTCTGCGCACAAGGAAAGCTGCAAAAAGACAATGCGAACACAGCCGTTGCTGTCCAACGATATTGTTGGAATGTCACAGCCACTTCCCCAGTAGGCTATTAGATATAGTTTAGATGGTAGAAACTGGAGAAGTTGCTAAGATTTGATGTAGGATGCTGATTTGCTTGTCCATTCAATAGTTGATGTTCAAGATGTTTGATTTTGTTTACCAACGCTGTTGAAGTTGCATGGAGGCTCGTATTCCTTCCAGTTTTGGCACCAAATCGTAAATGTTACTCCTTGGATTCACTGCGGATGACCAATGCTGCTGGAACACTGATGCAGCTGGCACAAAAAATCCCTATCAGTCAGACCTTTGCATCCGCTGTGGGGAGGGATTTCAAGCTGATGCCGGGGAGGACATTATGTCATCTTTTTAACTCCCAGGTGAAAGCATGTTCCTTTGTTGTTGCAGAGTACATAAGGCGGGTGCCTTTTCGTCCCCTTATGGTCTCATTGGATAAGAAATCCTGCGTGCCCCAAAGCTGTTTTGTTCCGAGTCTTTAGCCTTTGAGACAGAGCATTCCCCGTGCAAGACGGTGGGTGTAAGTGTCCTTTATTATGGTCATGTCGGATGATGCTATTGAGCTGGTGCTGCAGAAGTGGGCATGGGCAAAAGGCGAAGAAGCAGCCATGAAACTTGTCGTTGTTTCGGACCTCCATGGCTCCAGGGTTTTTCAAAACTGGCATGTTGGGCCCATGTCATTCACCATGTTGGGAGAGATGCAAAGCAAATTCAGAAAAAAAAGCACGAAGTTGGAGGATTCCATGTGTTGCGAATGCAAAACTCCCCTCATCACCAATCTGTTTGAAACAGGAGCAAACGCATATCGCATCCATAAGAAGGCTGAGGTGCCCCCAGGTTCATATTGAGAGACTGTGCATGGTCATATCAACAAAATGCCAAGATCCAAGATCTGAAAATTGCTGAGGAAGAAAACCATTGAAATGTGCAAGACTCAAGTGGCTTTTTGGCAGCAGCTCTTTGGGCAGTAGTGTAGTGACAGGATGTGACAGAGGCATGGTTCTTCCCCGTTCTTGCAGGGTTGGTTGAAGTGCTTGCATCTCAGCTTTTGCATATGTACTGCCAAAAAAGTGAGCAAGCTTCGGAGATCTTCTTTTATGGATTTATTTATTTCCGTTTGCTCCTGGTGATTTTCTGCCAGCAACGGCCGATAACTGCCGTAAGGAACCAACATATGGTGCTCTAGTATTCTGAGGACATGACTATATGCATGATTCTACCTGCCACATGTCTAGTGTCTATGTTCTAGCTTCTAAAATGATGTTGGCTTTATGTATGTTTTGCAATGTGCCATGGGCTAAGGAAAAAGCTTTGAAGGAGCGAGGCAGCATGGAAATCATCACTGACAACTATGAGGTCAAAAAGAGCATGAGATTCTTGTTGTGTGCGATTGATTCTGCATCCTCAATGTACTTTCAGGGTTGCAGCTGCAGAGTCATAGCTGAGAATATGAGATGATACTAGATAACCAGAGGGTGCTTGCACAAGGGGCGGTAGGATTTCCATCCTGTGCACTCGTTGCACTCCCCAGCCAAGGAAAGACGGAACATGTCTCAAAGAAGGACCTGCCAGCGGCCATTTGGAGCAAGCAGCCTCCTCAGAACAGGCATTTGAGGTAGAGTCAAGATGAGACAAGTAGGTAAGTAGGTACTCCACTACCTGATGTACGATCTACGATCCAGTGTGCAACACCTTTGTCGTTGCTTAGGGAACGGCAGGAGAGTCTTTCATGAATGGTTTCCCGGCAGATTTGTGTGGTTTTTGTTGTGCTATTTGTGCTCAGGTATGCCAAGACCTCAGAGTTCAGCGTTTTGGCCTTCAAATCGAAGAAGGCAATGAAAAGTTCAGCCAAAGTTCCGAAGGCTGGTGGGAAGTTTAGAGCCGCAATTTTGTAACAGATAGAACTGACTTAGTCAATGGTCAGCAGCCGTGAACCACTGATCTACACAAGGGCAATTTATTGCAACGACTCTTTTGCTAGAAGTCAGGTGATGCCAGTTACAGGTCTAATCTCCAGTAGTTTTTGTGAGTGTGTGTGTGTGAGAGAGCAATTTTGTTTCATACCTTGATAGTGCATCTTACTCTGCTTCAAGGTTTTGTGCGCAGGGGATCACAGCATCTTCGAACGACCTGCAGAACATTAGAACATGTTGATTTTGATGTGATCCCATCCTTTCGCTTCAGGCGAAGGCCAAACCCAAGGCAAAGTCCAGTGCCAAGACCATGAAGACCAACAAGTGATCCCTTGCAGCTTCTTGTTGCGACCCTCTCAACCTCGCATGTGTTTTTCTGCACTGACGGTTAAGAAGGTGATTTGTTATTGTTTGTAGTTTTAGCTTCGAGATATGCGCCACTGAGTGGAGGGGACATGCAGTGTGCGCTTGGAAATGGATGCCTGCAGATTTCGTTTGCTCCACATGGTTGATGTTATTCAATACTTCTCATGTACTCTGATCCAATGCTCTTGCGTGCATCAGCTTCTCTTGATTGTTAACCTGCTGACCTGTTTGTGCACTGATAACGGCTCCAACTTTGACGCAGTGTGTTGACAACAACTGAATACCATGAGACGGGGGACAACCCTGGCACACTCAACTGTGAGAAGTGAAGGCAATGGTCAAGAATCCTTTCACCACTCTCATTACGAAGCTCAGGCAGTTGTCCTTGAAACTAGCTCCACTAAAAGAAATGTAGAATCATGTAAAATGAAAAATGATATATCAGCAGGTAAATATCAAGATATATCAAGTACTGCCCTAAGCTCTATATATATATATATATTGTTTTTTTGAACGAGCCAATACTTGCAACCAAGTAAAACATTCCCTTTACTAAACTCTAAACCTTAAACGACAATGGATTTTGACGACCTCGAAGACGTGGAAGCGACTTTGGGGCCAAAGTTGGTGGAGCTACGGGAGCAGAAACGTGCCGCACCTCGGATGAATTCCCTTGGATCATGGTTCATTGTTGATTTAGATCAGTGAATTAGAGGGATCGAGTGATATAAACCCTAAAGGTTGTTTTTAGTAAGGGAAAACTTGCAAATTGGCATTTTAGGAGAGCATCCATGTGGCATCACGGGGCTCAGGGATGGGCACCAGGGTCAGAATAGATGGTACAGTCCACTACAGAAAGGGATGATATCAAGACCCAAGTCCACATGTTGGGACTGGTAGGGTTTGTCCAACATTAGCTGACGTATGCAAACCTTGACTTTTGATTTCAGGCTTGTAACATCTCGCCAAATGGTGGGCAACAAGTACAACTCCATTTCCAAAAGACCGGTGTCATGCCTCATGACCCTCCGGCAATCAGAGAATCTCTCCCTCCAAGGAGGAGCCGTTGGGGAGCGCCCATCCAGCTCCTAAAGGAAAGGGCTTTGGTGGCAACACCAAGCGGACGCAGAAGGCCGCTGAATAATCCTGCTGGAAATTGCCTATAGTTCGATGTGTTCCTTGGGTGTTACAATTGAATGGCTTGGGAATTCCAAATGTTGGTGAACACGGTGACATCTCCAATGATATCTTTCGTGGGATGGTCCAAAAGTGGCAACAGATCTTTGTGACAGGTGCTTTACCTGCATGGTCCTGGCTCCAATGAATCCATGGCGCAAAAGCAGGTCCAAGCCGTTTTCAAGACACCTGGTGGAGTTTAGACATGATCCTGCCTAAAGTGCCTAAAGGAATCAGACAGAGAACTCCTTGATATGTATTTTCAGCGAAAGCTGAGGCTTGTTGAGTCAGCATGAACTGAACATGCAAAAATGTTCTACTTGTTGAGCATTGCATAGTTATATTGAATCAGAGCCTATGGGAAGCTCAGGAACTTGACATGGGTGATGGATTTCAATCTTCTTGAATGGCACTTCTTGGAAGGCACCATCAATCAGAAGTTGGAAGCTGGCCGAAGTATACGCAAAAAAAATGGATCCAAAAAAAATGCCTGACCCGAAGTTATCGCTGATCGGAGAAAACGTCGAAGAAGTATTTAATTTTATAATAGTAATATATAAGTAAAGATATGATAGAATGTCAAGCCAATCAGCCAAGCAGTAGGCGTTAGATTTTGTTTTCCCAAAAACGTAATGACCTTGACCTTTCACATCCTTTCACCCTTCGACAGGACAGACCCACATGTTAAAAGAAAAAGAAAAAGCCGGGAAGTGTTTTCATATTGTTGAAGTTGTTGTTTAATGAGCCATCTACTATACTGCTTCGGATGCCCCAGAATAGAAAACTGATGAGCCATTTGAGCGCCTTCCTGGCCAAGGAAGAAATACATGCCGACCCGGCCGTCCAGAAGGTCTTTGCTCCCTTCGGCCGGCCCTGTGGAGACTCCTATGACGGTTCCAGGGTGCAACTAAGAAAGCGATGTTGATGGTTTGTTGCGATGAATGAACAGATGGTTAAAAAACACTTTGCCCATGACAATGACTCGCAGCTTCCTACAGCAGTCTCTGGATTTTTGTTTGGGGCGACTATAAGAAGTAATATATGAAATACGTGGCAAGTCGTTTCATGCTTTTTCGCAATGGTGGTTTGCACCAGCAGTGCCAAAAAGTGTTTCTCGCGCACTCACTATGTTTGATCGCAGCAGTAGCAGGATCGCTGGTTGTGTTTGGTGCTGGGTGGATGTCTCCCAGTGCATCCCAAAGTAATCCATGAATGTATTTTATGTGGGTAAACTTGTCAGCCTGGCGTTGACCCCCCTGAGGTTACATGAGCTACGTAAGGATTTTGAACGAAAGCCACCAGTGCGAAAGTTGGATTGGTCCAAGGTCCGACCAAGGCAGAATCCTGTGATCGTCATAAGGGGATTGAATACTATGATACTATATGATACTATTCGAATCTAGTTGATATGATATTATATGATATGATATGGGACATGCTAGGCTACTAGTTTGGTATCTCGGCATCTCCAAGTCTATCCATCTAAGTCCAGGCATTGTCACGATCAACATGCAGTACTCTGCAAGACCAAAAGGACAACTGATTAATGTATATCCACAACTACTCTTCACACATCTTCACACCCTCTACAGCATAAAACCTCCATTGGAGGCTACGATGATGTCATGAACGATATCGCAGCGCACCTTGCAGCAAATGGACCCTATGACGGCCTGTGCCTAGGCAGCAAGGAAGGACGTTGGTCCTGCTTAGTTTCCCAAATAGGAAGGGGGTCCTCCTAGTGAGTAGAAGACTGAAGACTAGATCGGTGAATCTGTCAAATGAGTGCCCTGTTGATCCTGAAAGATGACATGCTTATACTTGCTGCACAAGATCGTGTCGGATTTGGATGTTGTGTTCAATCCTGACTTGTATGTATCGCATCTATTCTCGCAAAAAGCGAACTTGTGGTGCCCACAGTGTTCACAAAAGAATCCACTTAAAGGACACGGCTCAGCAGGATCAGTGTTACAACAATAATATTGTCATCATCAGCCATACACTTCCAGCCACTCTTAAGGCGTCAAAAAGCAAGCCATTACAGTCAAGAGGGGTTGTGGGACAACAGCGATTCCGCAAACAAATCATGCCTTTCATTCTTTCCATGCTAGTTTTTGGGGAATTAATTGTAGCACATTCAAAGCTGCATCCGAAAAATCCCTTCGCAAATCTATGAGATGATGGAGCATGTTATCCAACTACAGAGGTGTGCCTGGACCCATGGCCTCCATTGCCCTCCAAGGTGTGGCTTTGACATAGGTGCCAGCTTAGCTATTGAAGCTGCCAGAAGCTTGGCAAAAGACTGGTGCTGCTGGGATCCTGGGATGGTTTGTGACGTTGGCGAGTGAAGTGATGACCATGGTCAAGGCATGTCAAGGCCTTTGTTTGAGATACAAGCACGTCTTGATTGCAAAGCTTCGGCATTTGCGCTGCTCATGTCAAATCCACGGAACGGTTTCAAACCCACGCAGTGGTGTCCATGTCAAGTGAATAAAATTTGCATCTGTAACTTGCCTGGATGGATGCCGAGTATCACAGTGGGTTGGTTAGACTTCGAGAGTTGGTCCTCACCATGCGAATGCACTGCTGGATGGCTCAAGCATCATGTTTTCGATATCGAAGACACGGGGTGGATCTCTACACCCCTCACTCCCCCATTCATAGTTGAAACGCCGCCATGGGACCGTCGTTTCCATGGCGGGTGTCGTGGGCACCTGTACTTTTGGTGCTGACCTCTCTTCATAGTGTTGCTGCCCTTTCTGTGGTGAAAGTTACCCAGGCGGAGGTGAACCGAACCATCATTGGTTGGTGGCTGCAAAGCAAATGCTCAGACTGCAAACACTTGATCACACAGACTCAATTATTAAAGATTATTAGGACCAATAAAGAGTGGCAGTGTGCAATTTGCTTTGCAGCCATTTTGCAGTTTTGGATAGTTGGTTGGCATGTTCCGCTCGTTAGTACAGTCTTACCTCTTTCAAATGGACATCCAGGCCATGCATGGTCAACCAAGGTAGACTACCGTGGTGAGGCTGGATACTCCCAGGATTTTACAGCTTCAGAGGTGCCATTGGCCACCCAAGCAGATCATAGCATTGCTCTGGACAACAAAGTTCTCAGCACACAAAGTTCTGGAATATTCTCCATCTTTGACTCACCATTTCGACGAATGAGTCCGGAGATGTCACTGGCAATGCTGCCCGCATACTATGTGAGACACTATGTGAGACATGGCTACAGCTTTCCCACCATCCGAAAAGACGCGAACGTGTCAGATGTTTTCTCGCCCTTCGCCAAAGTCAGGACCAGAATCGTACCGGTGCAGCCTCACAATACCTTTGCAACAGCAGTTTCTGAATATTTGCTTGATTGCTACCATAAGACTGTTTGGTTTTTTTTGATTCTTTGCCCCACCAGTCAAGTGGCGACAACTCCGGTTTGGTGTTGTTTGCTGCTTCCCTAAAGCCTACACCGTTTTGGTTTGGATGCTTCATTTTCCAATGGCTGAGGTGGATGTGGAGATAGCAACACCTGAGATCATCGTTTCGGTCTATTTGTTGCTGTTTGTGCCCTTGGCGATGGCTTGGGCCTATTTCGTCCACTATGGATGTAAGGACAGGGTTTTCCTATATGAATTGGTGCTTATCCGGACTTTACTGGTGGTTCAGTAATAATCGCACATAAAATATACGCAAGAGGTCAAGATGATCAAGGATAGCTCGTTGAGGCATGGGAAGAAAAGGTAGAGTAGCCGACAGCTTGAGGTTCTGCCAAAATCTTTGCCAGTGGAAAGGATGCCCATGGTGTATACTGTAATTGATGTTTGCCACACGCCGCATTTGGCAGGGTCAGGCAGATGACAGATGCATCTCTTATTACTCTTGTTACTTGTTTGACTTTAGAAAAAACTAGACTTGAATGGGATAGAAAAACAAACAATATTCAGAAGTTTTAGTGTGGCATGTATGTACTCTTGTTACTTGTTCGACTTTAGAAAAAACTAGACTTGAATGGGATAGAAAAACAAACAATATTCAGAAGTTTTAGTGTGGCATGTATGACGCTCTGGATGATACGAGCGAGTTGAATTAGACTTCGTATACGTATACGTATAGATAGATGAGCTATAGAGTACACAGTGCCAATTTGCATCATTCTGGATTTATTGCATTCCTTGTTTTGTGTATCAATATTGGAATTGCTGATTTGAGCATTTGGCATATTTCGGCATAGCAGTGAACAGGAGCACCCCACACTTCCTGTCAGCCAGGAGAAGCACTACTTGATCATGGTGCCATTCACCCTTTGTGCCTTCACTGTGGGGTTAGACCTCGTGAACCAATCGTTGTCAACCCTCACAGCAGCCCCAATGGCAATGACAGCCATTCAGGCTGGCTTTATGTTTGCTGCAACGATGCTTTGGACCATAGGCTGTCACGTGTACATGCTCATCGGCCGCTTCCGTGGGAACGAGCAAGTCCAGCAACCTGCGTTGGTGAAGTCGCGTAGCGGGGAGCGGAGTCCTTCAAGGGTCCCAAGTGAGCTTACTTTGTGTTTCGGCATGCTCAGTTGCCAAATTGTTCTTTTGATTTCTTTTGTTCATAGTTGATGGATTTGCAACAACGGCACGTGTTGTAAAGCAAAATTGAACTTTCATATATACTTTACCATGCAGAATTCACATTGCTGTCGGCAGCCCTCAGGTATCCTTTGTCCTGCGCCACCCAAACGAAGCTACTCTTTGGTTGGACGCCCGCAGCTCTTTGGTTTGTTGCCTATCAGCTAATCAACCACGAGGTTTCCATGTATTGCTCATTGTCCGAGAGAACCTGGTTGCATTTCATATCGTATCCATCCAATGAACTGTTTCTGGTGTAGAATCCGAGCAGCCTCACCCCCTTTGTTGTAAGATTGGAATTCTGAGAAAAATATCAATGTGTATTTTTATTTTTGAGAAGCGCATTTAATTTAGTTGACAGCAAACGGATTTAAGCATGGCCGTTCAGGAACTGTTTTCCTGAATCTTTGCCCGCTCTTTGCGCTCTTCATTGAGCCCTTGGTGCTCCCATCTCGGGTGGAGAATGTCTTGAACCAGACCTTTTCATCAAAGATGGCTTTGATCACCATGGCATTTGGAGCAGTTCTTTTCAGCTTGCAATATCCAGACTTCACAGCCAATGGTTTGAGATCTGCTGGTTTGCTGGTGGCACTTGTTCTGCCATACCGCTTGCTTCAACGGATGCTCTTGGCAGAACCTGGTTCTGCACAGAAAAGGGGGTATACAAGAAGAATGTGACATGTGTCAATCAAAAATAATCAAACAGATCACGGCATGCCCAATAGAGGAGGGGGAGAGAGAGAGAAAGAGAAAGAGAAAGAGATCGTCATTTTGTTGATTTTGTCGACGGCATTTCTGTGAATGTGCACACCATAGATTCAAAATAGAGGCAAAGAAACATTGATCACAGCCAGATCAGGATTGTCAGGACGCCCCTGCCACTTTGCTTTGTGCCTTTGATGGTTTGCTTCTCACTATCCCCGCCGCTTGCTTGACGGTGCTCAATGAAAGATGCTTGAAATCAAATCCGAGCACCCCTTTTTGTCGAAGATATGATTCACCAACTATAGACTTTAGTATAGGCCTGAAAAATCTTTCATGGATTCACATGCCTTAAAAATCCTTAAACCACTAAAAGTGGGCGAAAATCATACCCTAAAGACCAACAACAATGGACGGCAAGACTTTTGGAATTCTAAGATGGAATAAGCAAGCTGAGTGGATACTCGTACTGGTGGGATCGATCTGTATCCTTAGACAATTTATGACTAGATTTGAATACTTGTACTGTGACATGCTTTTTGCGTGGCGTTCTTCCATCCAACAATCTCAACAGGATTCTTTCTCGAAGCTTGGAATGTTTGGCTTCATAATCCGTCCATCATGCTGATGTTTGCGTTGTCCATTTTCGCGTTCATCGGTAATCACTTGTCCGTGCTCTATCTTCTCAAAGCCACCTCTGCACCTCAAGACGCATATGGCAACTTTGGGTGTTTATTTGCCGAAACGGGACTTCGTGGTCATAACAACAGTTTGGTTGAAAACGACAAACAAATATTTGGTCAGACCACCCCAAGATTTGTGTTTTAGTGATTCCCACGTCATGTAACATGTCATTTTAGTCTGTCATAGCGGGTGTGTTTTCCATGTCAAGGCCACATCCACATTGGTCTTCGGAAACTTGTCCAATTTCGTGGTGGTTTTCGAAGGCATCGTGTTCTTTTCAGATCCTGTTTTTGAAGCTCCACTCGTCTTCACTGGTATTGCGTTAAGCTTGTTGGGCGGCATTTGGTACGCCATGGATCAGTCGGACTTGGGTGGTAAGACAGAGGACGAAGCACTAGGAGTTTCTTCAGATCCATGAAGTCAAAGTTCTGAGCTCGAGATGGTGGTGAAAGGAAGCACTTGAAGAATTTACAGGTTTTCACAGTTTACACTCTTTACGGTTCATTTTGAGACACACTTCTTTTGCTTATGAAAATTGCTGCTATTGCAATTGCATGTGAGCTTTGGAGCAAAAAAGCCCTAGATAGGGATGCTCTGGACGCACGGTGACTCTGAGAATGGAATACAGGACCTAGGAGTACTCGACTATGCTCGGTTCTTTGTTCATTTTGGTTATTTGCATGTTTAGACGTGCAATCAGAAAAGATTATTTGTTATGTCATTGACAATAGTGTTTAACAGAATGTATTGATTGTATTATTTGATATTATTTGTATTTGTTATAGTTATATGATATTCCGTAAGTATCAAATATAATGATGTTTTTTTTTGGTTTTTTAAAAATGCTGCAGCTAGGGGTGGGTCAGTGAGCGAGTACCTGCAAAGGTCGGATAGATTTTGTCAAAGTGCCATGCTGTCGCAAGTCACAAGCATTCACAATTGTTCAGGAGTCATAGTCAGTTATATATATATATATATTTATACACATACCAACGGGTTCTCTTATTCGCCCTGAAGAATCCAAGAGTGCCTTTTTGACACGGCTGACATTCTTCAATCTCTCCAATCTCATATGGCGCTTCTATCCACTGAGAAATCCAAGATTTCAAGTTGCTGTATGAAACCTGCTCAGGACTAGCTCAAGAAGGAGATCCCCGTTTCAAGGCCACTTGTCAGATGAGTATCAGAAGTCGGCGCTGCAGATTGTTTCTGAAAGCTCGACTCAAGTGGCCAATTTGAGGATATCCTGAGTCCAAAGACTTATCCCAATTGCTTGGCTCACCATCAGAATTTGTTTGTTCCCTAACACTTGGCCAATATCGCCACTATTTGCCAGCCACTAGTTTGCCAAGGAACAGTTCCGCTACCTGTTGCTGTTCTCTTGCCGCGGACATCGCGAGATGGCCACTTACGGCCAAGGCGACGTCATGTCCTGTGGATGATCATGCATTTGTGCAAGCATGCGCTCGGCAAGACTTTTTGATGAAACTAGTGAATGAATATCAAGCTTTGGTTTTGGAGAGTTGGGGGATTGAATATTATTGAAGTTGAATGGAATTTTACTGCAACTGCAAATTGATAAAAGAAGGACTCTAAACACCCGTACTTGTTGAGTATTCAACCCACCCACTTCCCAAAGGTACATTGCGACCCAAAGCTCCTTTGCAAATTCCGTGTTTTCTTAGCTGGTCGGAGGAGGATGATTCAAAACAGCTCCTTGGCGTTGGCTAGATTGATGATGCTCACAGGTTCGTGTTTGGTAAGGGTGACGCAATTGCATATGGATTTTCGTTTTGTGTAAGATGCTGGTTGGGGATCATAAACAGAGTTGTGCCTCATAATTTGAACTTGTGGAGGGCATACTGTTTGTGTACACGCATTTATATACGTATGTTCTAGCACACGAAAATCCGATAGGACATAATGGACATATATGATCGCATATGTATGTACTCACTATGAGTTCGCTTCACTTTCACAGCGTTGAAGCAGGGGTTCAGTTGATATGGGGCACAACGGTCCCGAATCTGAGTTAGCAGGCCACAAGCTGCATGAGATGTCACCTCAATGTACCATGCTCAATCACATCACTTGTTGCTGCATAACATCCGCTTACAACGAGTATCCACTGACTTTGCTTGCTCATTCGCCAAAGGTTTTCTAATTACGAAGACCTTGCGCCGAACTCAGTCCTGACGCGATCTTGCTCAGTTTTTTTATTGGGAAATATGAGGGGCTCAAACAACCTTGGCTCAAAGCTCCTGCACGTCCCCAGGCCCTGTACATCCATCCCAAGTTTCGCAGGATTTGTATCTAAGCTGCATCATTCGTGATCATTCATGGAGTTCATGGAGTAGAAGCGATTTCGGGTCAAGTTGTGACCCAGATGTGCTTTGGAGCATTGACTCATTGCCTTTGAGCATTGGAGGTTTGCACAATCAGGGGCATCGGCCCCCAAATTTCCAGAAGGGCACCAAGGAGACCATGATCATTGCACTCCTGCTGTAACATATGGACATATGGATGCTTATGGCTTAAAGCTGTCATCGCTGCCTATTTTGCGGCTGACACCCTCACCAGATTGTTCCAGGAATGCGAGCTCTTGGACGCATTCATTGGTGAAATGCAAGCCGGCACTTTGCATTCAGGCAGGTGGTGGTGACAGAGATGCACAGGGTCAGTGATGCCAACCACTTCTACTTGTAGCAAACCAATGTACCATGGATTGTTGAGTGCTGCTTGACTGTGCACGCTTGGGATCAACTGAGGTTATGTTTTGGTGTTCGAACTCACTTTTGCATGCTGTTTTCTTTGGTGTACTACGCATGTTTGGTGTTCACTGGCTGTGCGTTGTTTTGCAGCCACAATTGAAAGTACAATGCATATGCCGAACTCATGCTAATTTAAGACTGAGCTGCTGAAAAGTCAAGCTGGTCTCAATTCAAATTATATGCATCATGGATCATCATGGAATAACTGACGCCTCAAGCATCATCACAATGTCGGCTTCAGTCTTGTGTCTCGACCACCGCAATTTGGGCAGGCCAAGAGCAGGGCGCCGGCGCTATGTACAAGGCGTGGTGCGGCGTGAATGTCAATGTTGTTTTCTATTTATTTCAGAGGGGTGCGAGATGTTTCGGTATGTTATGGCAACATACCCCCTGCAAACAAACGTAGCAGTATAATCACGACTTTCCAAGAGGAAATGACATCCATATACAAATGGTCATGTTCTATCACCGGTGAGTACTCACATATTCGTTTTGTTCGCCCCAGATCTCAAGCAGATCAGTTGCTTTCATAGAACAGTTGATTCATTGCATGCTAGGTCTGTACATGGGATTTTGTTATTGAAAAACAAGAAATTAGCTAACCTGCCGTGGACTGAAAATCAGACAGAACCAGCCTACCTTTTTCTTGGTGTGGTGTTGAGCGGTGTTGAAGCACCAGTTGTACTGACCGCAGACATCCGCCTCGGGAGTTTGCGGGAATGGATGAGGAAACCTTGTAAGAGCTCATTGGTGCCAGGGCTTTTGGTTGCCATTGCCGAGGGAGAGCGGACCAAAGCTAGAAGACAGTCCGGTGAAGCTCATAGCAGCTGGGCTGAAGACCGAAGCGCCCAGAAAATGCACAGACAATGGGACAGAAAAATTAGAATTGAAAAGAGTTCTTCACAGATTGATACATAGTGATAGCACATGTCCACTTTTTTTCACACATACTCCAACAGTCGCGCATGATATTATCACCATTGAAGCTGTATGAAGATGATCCATGGCTCCAAGGTAGTCCCAGATCCACTTGGGGAGCATGGCCCGTTGCCTGACGCGGCAAGTGACCGGAATCGGTTTCCAGCACAAGAAGCAGTTGAGGTAGGGAGATGTCATGCGATAAAGGAGGCAACTGCATGAAAACCGAGTCGACTCGTCATTTTCAGAATCAGAGGGTTTGACGGGACATTTGTTGGGTGTCGGCTGCACCTTATGAGCCAGATAGTACGCACACGCACATCATAGACGCTGAAAGATCATGAAACCGCATGCAATCATGGGCGGGATTGCGTCACCAGGTGTGCGCGAAGCGGCTGGATGCTTTCAGGCACCGAGATCATCGACCTGTACGGAAGGATATGATCAAGCAAGCCAGGGCAACTATTTAACTATTTTGCCATACGAAAGTGAGCAACTGGTTGGGACCCGGTTTTGTTTCACATGTCATGTTTCCCGGATCCAGCTGCTTGACCTGCCAGGCAGGTTACTGGATGCAAAGGCTCTGATTTCGATCACGAGGGGGTGCAGCTCATCAGTGTGCCTCGTCAAAATACGGCAGTAGAGGCGGATCAAAGTGGCCGCAGCTGAACTCAAGTCAAGAGGGAACATAGATGTTGTTGGAGCAAAAGAACACACTTCCGTGGATTGACCAATTTGATCCAATTTGTTTGCTTCATTCGGATCTTGTACGTCCAAGGTCAACGTGGACCCATATAGGGGTCTTGCATGGCATCCAGTGGTCAAGGACCGAGATAACTCAACAGCCTATGCTGCAGCTTGGCATCTCATCCTTGGAGACGCAAGGACATTTGGGTTTAATGTGGTTTACGACTGTAATGTGATTATATCTCACTTGTATTTACATGTTTATATTTGTATCCTGTATCTATATTTTGATATTCATATCCTTTGTAATGTTCATATTATATGTTCATGTAATTACCGTTGTGGTGACAGGTTCTTGCACTCTACCGCTCAAGTGTTTTGTAATGATTGTAATTACTGTATATGTAGATTGTCTAGATAGCATGACTTCATGATTGCCCTGTGCTACTATGATGTTCATGATGATGATGATGATGATGATGATGATGATGATGAGAATGGCACGAAGGCGCATCAGCCAAGGTTGGGGCCGGCAGAAGCCGATGGCTGCAAGCCGAAGATGAGGTATTGCTGCCATGGCCGGCATTGGAAGATTTGACAGTGAAGTTGTTGCAGGACTGATGGATTCGGATGGATGCTACTGTTCAGATCCATGCCAATAGACTAGACGGCCATAGATGACTCACCTGGAAGTCTTTGGGCAGATTTTTGTCTTGAAACTGACCAGACGTAGTATATAGTTACAGGATGCCATACTTCCAAGGTCGGAAAAAATCCAAAAACTATTGGTGAACAAATTGAGTCAGACATGAATGCAAATAATTTTGGACAAGCAGAGACGCTCATAAGACTTCAGTTCCTGTTAAGGCTTTTTTTCGTGGCTTTCAGGGCTTCAGCGACCCAGTGAGGGAGAGACTGGGCCAAGGTTGTATTTGTTTAAAGGTTTGGGATACAAGCTGCCGGGTTGAGACCACAGGACATTGAGATCACACCTGGCGACAACATTGCTGTGCTGGGGCTAGGCAGGTAGCAAGGGAGCTGGATCAACATGGCCGCATATGTTTCTATCATTTCCTGTTTTTTCCCACCATGCCAATGGCAAGCAAACGACAAAGAACCAAAAATGCAGGGTTGAAGTTCTTGTTCATCTTGGGGTTGGGTTTGCCAAACAAAACAAAATGCTTGGTATCCGCACGAATGCACGGAAATCCAGGCACGGGTGCCCACATCGCATTTGGAATAGCCTTGTCACTGGTTGAGCATCGCAATATCATGCCGGTAGCTTGGAGCAAAGGAAGCTGGATAGGTAGCCCCCTGATGGGCTGACAGATGCAAATAGACAATTCCGGAGGGCTCAAGAACACGGACCATGGAAGTGAGAGAGCCAGATGGTTTGTGTTTGTATGATGTTCTATGGGATTCTATCGGGAAGGCACCACCTGGCTGAAGTGTATGGACTCAAAAGGCGCCAAGAGAATTCAAAGGATTGGAATATGCGACCAAAAGTAGAATCAGCTGCTTTTAGCAGCTGCGCTGTCCACCTCCAAATTACTGATTTGTTCTTTTGAGAGATGAAGCATCTCAGGTGTAAAATGTACAAGGAGAAACCCAACCATTTTTCTGCTTGGGCCGACGTCGTTCCTTTTGAACGCATGCTTAGGTCAAGTTACTTTGTGCTGCTTGGATGAAACACAACCCCTTGCAGTTGAACAATGCATTCTGATATTCTGTATGTTTCTGTTTTTGGAAGGGTGACCTTTTGAAAAGGAAGCATGTGCTGTGCCACTTTTTCAGAGATCTCTATTCTGTACCCAGGTATGTCCTCCCACTGTTTGGCCCGCAGATGCACCTGCTCCAGGTGGGTGTGGTGCTCCATCAATGTGTTTCATATTGTGTGCTTGCACATGTTTGGTACACTCCTTAGATAACCCAGGGTATCAACAGTTGGCTTCTCAGGATCCCTGCTCACAACTCCGGTATGTTGCTGGGCCTGTGAAGATTGTTGCTGGTGAGAGTCAGGAATTGGCTAGGTTGACACACGACGATTTTGTGAGATGAAAGAGTCATAAAGAGTCTTTATTGTCTTTATTGGAAGCGCGAACGGTTTTGACTTTGAGTCAACATTTAAGTAGTTCAGCAAATCGCGAAATCATTCAACAAACATCGTCAGTTTCCAGATCCTGCAATCATGTCATGACATGTCATGACTGTCCATCGTGCTTGACACCACGCTGAGGCTACCTGACATGCCCCGAGTCTGTGGCTGGTCCACCGTGGCGGCTGGAGACGGCCACCTATGGGCCCTTTGTGCATAGACACTTCGAGGTGGCCAAATTTTTTTGAGACATCACATTTCACCTATGCAGAAAATTCTTGAAAATCCATGAACGCATACAGGTATGACAAACATACGGGCTCTATTATACGTGAATTGTATGTGAATTGTATATAAAAACATGTGTGTGTTTTGTTGGGACTCAAATTTGGCCTGATACCTGCGAAAATGCGCTGGAGGACAAGGCTTCCTTGCTGGCAGCCGTTCTGGAAGAGACGAAGCTCAACTGACTGACTGCTTAACATCGATAGCGATGTGCCGAGCATGGCGAGCCAAGATGATATCCTCAGACCTATTGAGACTCGGGCTTCAAAGAGAGAAAAAAAGCTGCCCAGACCCCATGGCAACACTTTTGATTAAGGGCCGCACCGGGAGTTTCTGGACATTCACTGGACATATTTGGACATGAACGTGCAACATGCTTTGGCAGCCCCGAATAGCCACATTGAGCCCATTTTTTTGAACGGCTTCGTCGCGCCGGTAAAGCCGGCCATGGTGAAACGCCATGTCAAAGGTGGCAACTGGGCTGGCTTTTGGGTGGCAAGGTGTGGCCAGGGTGGTTTGAAAATCCAGCAACTTCAACAGACTTTCATTGTTCTTGATGATTGATGTTGTGGATGTTCCTTATAGCTGCAATGTCCTTTAGAGAATCAAAGAAAAGATGGTGTCACGAACATGTTCCAGAATTGTCCATACAAGCCAAGCTCTCAATGTTTCTTTGCCCTCACACCGGCACTAGAATCTTAGCCTTGCCAAGCATTAGGTAAAGCTATGAAAAAGTTTGGGGGTTGCTCGGCTTTTGAAGTGGGAAGACGTCCCGTTTGCCAATCAATTTGGAATCTTGGGTGAGCTAGGCACAGATGGAAATCGTCCATGAATAAACCCTAAGTGTGTTGTAGTTCCAATTGCTGTGAGACTATTTTACATCATGTTATCAATAAAATCTATAAAGTAATCTGAAATAGAAAGACATGATTGTAATTTATTGAATTGTATATTGGTATGTCTCTCAATTCTGAACCATTTCTTGAGAGTTCTTTGTGTGTGTGTCACTCAGGGCAGAAGTCCAAGTCACAGCCTTGGAAGGTCAAAAGCGTCATACAGAAAGCAACAGCAAAATCTGAGGTCACAACCACGTCACTTGGACTTAAAGAAATGGTTGTTTTCGAAGTTCAATGAGAATCAACTCTTCTAGCTCTTTTTTTCAATTCATATGGCTTAGTATGCAGTTGGTCTCTCGCGTTCAGCGCCAGTATAGCTTGTTGCTATGAAATATTACCAAGGCCAAAACCAACAAAACCAGATGTCAAGATGGCTCCTGCAAAAGCAGAAAAGGCTGGCCTTGCAAGCGAGTTGGGGGGTTGCGGTCCGAGCAGCCACAAGGTATGGCCCTTAAGGAATGGAGCTTCACTACAAGACTTAGGTGTAATTCAAATGGATGGATAGATCATGTACGTCGATGATTTTCTGCTCTTTGGAGATCAGTATTGTGTCACCTCGCAGGCCTCAAAGCTCTCCAAAAAAGACCGGCGGAAGCAAAGGGCTGAAGCAGTGAAAATGGGCGAGCGCTCGCCCAAGGCTACTCCCCAGGCTTCGCCCAAAGCGAAGATAGCTTCTCCTCCCAAGGCTGGAGTCGAAAAAGGTCCCAAGTTGGTGACGTGCAGGATTGTTGCACATGTTGCTGAAAAATTTATGTGCTTCCCATCTCTCGAGAAGGACTTCAACCGCTTGAAACTTGAAACTGTCAGTGATTTGATAGCAGTTTTTGTCACAGACACCTGCTGGATCTCCGAAGATGATCCCAGAGA
Source organism: Breviolum minutum Mf 1.05b.01 (assembly GCA_000507305.1). NCBI lineage: Eukaryota > Dinophyceae > Suessiales > Symbiodiniaceae > Breviolum > Breviolum minutum. The sequence goes on from DF239037.1 coordinate 86,678, forward strand.
TGGAGGTGGATGCGGAGCCCCTTAGCATGTCAAAGGGTGAGTTGCTTGCAAATGTGTCCAAGGGGGGTCATGTCTTTGGGTGGTTCAAAGGTTGATGGTGATGGCTGTTCATGTCGTTTGGCGTCATGCTCAATATTCATATACTGATGAAGATGAGGGGAGGTTAATTCGAAGAATCTTGATGGTTCACTGACTGATGCATCAGTAGCGGTGACTGCTTGGGCTTGCCTTGGCCGCTGGAGCTTAGGAAAACAAAGAAGCAGCGGCGCAAGGACCAGCGAAGAAACATCCAGGTGTGGGACCTTGGGATCAACAAGGGTACTATGACATGGTGCTTGGGGAAACATGTGTTTTTGCAATGGCTTCAGTATTGTTTGTAGGGAAACCTTACGAGTTTTGGGAAATGATGGGAAACTGTTTTGATTTTTGGTGTGAAGGCATTCTTAGAATCTTGGATCAGCAATATGAACCAGGTGAGAAATGATGAGAATAGCTTCCACCCACCTGGGCGAATTACTTGCACTTGCACCAGGTGAAAAAGACCCAGATGAAGAAGAAAGGGAACTACTGAGACAGTGAACACCAGACATTTGTTGCGTGAGGTGAAAAAACCTTGGACCTGGATGCTGCCAGGGATTCCTCTAGCGCCAGTAAACTGGGAGTTTTTGTTGTGTTTGCATTTTGACTTCCAATATCAATGATCAATGCAATGCATGTTTGGGCAGTTTGGGCATGTATTACATCCCCGGAGAACAACATAGATCAACAATGAACAATGTAATATATATATGTATATATATTACAACTCAAAATAATAATGTCTTTATGGGGTCCATGCTAAGAACAGTCATTTGGGTCGAAGCCAGCTCCACTGCCGCCACAAACATATGATGAAATTCTCATTGGCATGGAACACTTTCAGGACTTAGCGACTGCACGTTTCTTTCCATGTAAATTCTTATCAGGATCAGCATCAGGTCAATTTTCTGTCCGTGGAATCCCCCCTAATTTGTTGCCGTATGTTTACCGTATAATCATACGTCTTTATGCTTCCCTCCAGTTCAATCATATGGCAAACGCTTGAGGTCGAAATCAGCTTCAGTGATGGAGACAAGGAGGCGCTGGAGTTTCATCATCAGCTGATGTTGCGGAAAGGGTCTGTCAATTATACATGTCCAAAGAATACAACAATGGTAGATAGTACCTTGACCCTGGACAAATGTTCAAAAACTGCGCTGGTCAAGGCATTTGACTTTGTGTTTGTGTTTTTTGTTTTCGCACAGTTTATCATTTGATATTTCAGTGTCGTGGATATCCTGGATGCCGATGAAGGTCCATGGGCAGAAGAGTGGTAAGCACAGCAGTACGTCGCAAAAACGCCAGCTGCTGAGTTGTTTCACCATTTGGGATGTGATTTTTCGAAGATCTTGGCGAAATAGACAAGATGACAAGGTTGGCTTCCAGTGTTTAGGTACCGGACTTGTCCTCCCATGGCGAAGAAACATGTTGAGACATGTTGCGAAAATCACCATCAGTCTCATGCTTCTCTTTGTTTTTGCTTTGCTAGAGCACCGAGAGGGATTTTGACCGTGACATTCCTGGTTTGTCCAACCTAAGGCATTATTGGAGGACCATAACATCAGCATATCATCATCATCATCATCATCATCATCACCACCACCACCACCACCACCATTATCATTATCATTATCATTATCATTATCATTATCATCATCTTCATCATCATCATCATCGTCGTCATTCTCGTCATTCTCGTCCTGAAAGTCCTTGGTTTGGCAGGTACCTGTCATGAACTCCACGAGTACATCATCGGCGTGACACAGGAGTTGGGCCAGAGCACGGGACCTGGACGATGGCACGGAAAGGATATTGAAACGGGCAGAATAGCCATGCAGGGCTGTAAAATACACTGGCAAAACAGTACAGGTTGAATTTATACTAAGTATGTCGTGGTTATTCGAATGATCTGATCCAAAAAAAACAGAATTTTGGAGAACCAATTCACCACATCCAAGCACCTGAAAACAGAAACCCAAACAACAAGATACATGGCGGACCCCTACATCCCACTGCTGAGGTCAACTGGGCAAGTCTTTCGAGTCTCGGTGGCACTAGAGGTTTGGAGGCGCGTTGAAAATTAAGTTCCCTTTGGTTGACACAACTTGAAGACATGACAAGAAAAGTATAGAAAAGCATCAATAGGTATAGGAATATGACTATATAGATTGATCTAGATTGATATACGATATGCTCATGAGTTGTTTGTTTTCGATTATTTTCCACCACTTCGGAGTGTAGGCCGGCACATGCCGAGACCCATGTTTAAATCAACAGTTCAAGGGGTGGAAACGAAGCAAGCCTGTTATTTGAGGTGTTGTACACCTCCAAGGGCAAGGCGCGCATGGCTGGCTTAGCAAAGAAACAACTGTTTGGGAAATTTAGTCCCGCACCAACGGGCAAGTGAATCTGGTGTATTTGCTGTACTGTACAGCACCTCGTGTAGCCTTGGTCTATGCCTATCTATTTCATTTGCATTAACAGATGTATGTGACTATATGATTTGTGCATTCATACACATCATGTACTGCATAGACCAAAGTAGTGTCCAATGCTCAACTGCAAACATTTTCTGTTTCAAACAAGTGCGCATAGCCAGTCATGACCACAATTCAAGAGCTACGCACCAACTTGTCTAGAAATGATTTGAGCCCGCACATCAGTGGTATCGATGGTGTAACACCACAGAGAACGGAAGCTTCTACTCATTGGTCCTCTCGATTGTCTCAGCCTGCTGGGAGTTTTATATAAAATGTAGATTTTGCCAACTAAGACTGCTTTTCGAAAGAGGTCTCTAACTAACTGATTGAACAAGTGGGTAGTTTAGTCAAATCAAGTCAACGTTTATTCTCGTATGCTTATTTCCTTTGGTACATGTTTGATCGTGTTTGTTGATTGAGTTCGGGTTTTATCCGTACGTTACTACTAGGTGATACGGGATATCCTCCAGGTATGAATCAGCCTTCCTGCAGTATGACAGAAGCATTGCGTCGAGGCCTTTCGCATTGCTGGTCGCGGTGCGGAAGACCGTGGCCAGCACCACGCGGTAGAAGAAGGCAAACAGGTGAGCCCGTGCCAAGCGTGATGAAAATGTTTCCAATGGGTTTCGTCGAACGGTTTACGGTGCTCGTGTAGTGGGGGCGGCGGTGGCCGTGGCGGTAGTGTCTCAGCAAGGGCTCAGAATATTAGATACTGGATCCTATATCAGTCACTAGATATTAGATATTTTGTGATTAGAATCGATCAAATGATGCATTGTTTTCCCACAAGGGCGAGGCAACCCTAGCTCCTTGTTTCAATTAGAGGCTACGGTGAATATGAATGAAAATGGGCATGTGTCAGACAAGCAGGTTTGGCATGATCATTATAGAGCCCAACAGATGGTCGTTTGATATCCGGCATTCATGTTGTAGGTCACAAGCCACCCAGCCTTTTTTGCTGTCAGTTGCGACCTCACCATATCTCCACGAAAGGTGGTGGGCATGAAATGGAGTAGCCTGAAGTTGGAAGGCTGGAGCCACCAGAGCTGCAATGTGTTACGATACGGGTAGCGCATGGTAGCGCAAACTTATTTGAACATTTCTTGATTCGACGCAATTAGCTTGTCATCAGTTGACCATGGTTGATCGCCCGATACTATTGAGATCTACTGAGCATTTATTTGCAAATATAGATCTATTTAATATCATCAGATCAAATTTTGCCTGACGCCGGGGTAGCTTACAGGATACTCAGCAGGAACATGAAATCAAGACAAATAAATGATAGGATGTGAATATGAATTGACTCCAGGCAATCTCCAGTACACATCAGATTTTGACATGCTGTGCCTGGTTTGTGTCGTTGCTTGAAGACAGATGCAGCACTAGGTGCACCTACATAATCCTATCTATACGCCGATATAGTTTTCAAGCGCAAGATACAGAATGTCCATCCGACAAGCTGCTTGAAGCAAGCACATGCAAAAACGCCACAACTAACAAATACCAAAAAGGACCTGACTTGCAAGGGAACCTCATCCTTGATCCCTTCTCCAAAATCCCTGGCTGTTTCAGCCATGTTGGCCTCCATGGCAACTCGTGGGCGTTCCTTGGAGCGTGGGCCTAGCGCTGGGCCTTCTGGATCACGGGAGCGGCGCACCTTCACGCTGGAACGATGGGCTCCATCTCGACGGGAGAAGCGGAAATACGCGTGCCTCGTTGATAGTTGCAGTCTTGAGGGATTGGGTAGGTGTTCCTGTAGAAAAATTGCATGATAAAATGTGGATGTTCCATTGACCCTGTATTTTGTGTGTCTTGGTGGGTGTGAGCTGTTCAATGGGTGAAAGGGCATTGGTATTTTTGTTTGTAATGTACTAAGTTTGATTATACTTTATTTATCTTCAATGTTATTGCAGTGCAGCAACTGATGGGAGTGGTGGATTGGCCATGGTGGACACTCAACCTGCAAATTAGGATGAAAAGACGGAAAACGACCCCACTTGTTTAGTGATGGTGATGTAGAACTCAGATTGAGCAAGTATCCGATAAGGAAGAGGCATTGAACAAGGTGACCTGGTTATTGTGCTAGAGCATCGGATATCAGCAAGGGAAAGATGGCTGGACAAGGATCACACTCACAGTCCACAAATTTGTTTCCCACAAGGTCCTTAGGAAAGGCTTCATGGCTGGACTGTGATGAAGGCGTTTCTCCAGGAACACTTTTTACCTTCCAGGTCATTATTCCAACGATCTGATTGGGACTATGATGGCTTCATCAGCAAAGGTGAGGCCTTTCAATTGGCTCAGCGTTCAGGAGATGTTTTGAACTGAAGGTGGCAATACATTGGGACTATGTAAATTGTGAATAGTGGGAAATCCAAAACCTTTTTGTCGTGACACCACCTGTTGGTTCCCCTAGGAATCTTCCTGATAACCAACATACTACATTCGTGCTGTTTGGATACGGAGTCGCACTGCTCAATTGCAGGTCTCTTCAGAGTCTTCTTGCTGCATACTAATTCTTGGCATCATGTTTGTTATATTGACATTTTGGTGTTTCGAATGGCCCAGCCCATGCGTTTTTGTCCCCACATACCAAAGAAACCCGTTGCCACGGCCCTTTTGTTTTTCTCCACCTGCAAAACATCCATTGCCACCATTTGCCACCACCGCCAATGTCATGGCGCGTTTCATGTTTGAATGCAGGACTGCCTCAAGGCACTTTGGAGAACGCCTGGGGCCTATCGGATGTAGATGGTGATGGGACCTTGACTCTCGTCATTTCTTCTTTGTATTGGTTTGGCATTATGTTGGATGATTGATCGTGGGATAGATTCCTGAGAGTGACACAGGTTTGAATTTGGGTTCAAAAGGATTATTTGTGCAATCCATCTTTCGAAACATCACGCTTGGTACTAGATTTGCACCAACACTCCCATCTCAGGACCTACCACGAATTCATTTGCTTCATCCACCTGATCACCAGCGTGACACGTGGCGCTCAAATGCCAAGTTTGCAAGAAGGCTTGCCACCTCAACTCTTGGAATCCCTCATGAACTTGGAGCCCTTGGAGATCTTGGTGGCCGAGAGGGAGGAACTTCATTGGCTCGGTGGTTTGCTTTTTTGGACGTAGGGTGAGTTAAAGTTTGATTGTTAGTTCCAATGACTGTGCAGAAATCTTTTGTATAGCTGTTACAATCCAGTTAGAATTTACCCACTTTGCCCACTTTGCCACCAGCATCCTGTTGGGAGGAAAGCCGGAGTCGAAGCAGAAGCCGCAGTGTCTCTCCAATGCCTGGCTTTCTCTCGACTCCAGCTGGCACGCCCCGTTCAGAGCGCCGGACCTTCACGGTGGAGCGATGGGCGCCCTCAAGACGTGAGAAACGAAAGTATGCGTCCCTGATCGGCACATGGGACCTAGCATAGTCAAAGGGTTGAACTTGGGCTTACAACGGTTACACCTGTTGGATTTTGTTGGACTGTCAGGAGCTAGTGCTTAGTAAAGCCCATTTGTCGCACCATGTGAGACCATTGCAGAATGTGGCAGAGTGCGATAGTGCTAGGATGAATAATCATTTGTGAGAATGTGAGAATGGGAAGCGTCGTCAATTATTAAACGAGTACTGGGTCAACCATCACCATCCAAAAACAATGAGATGTTGTGATGTCCTATTATGTCCTATTATCCTGAGTTTTACAGTGTTCATGTCTTGTTCTGTCATATGACAAGTGCAAAACCAACCGAAAGCAATGGCTGGCCTTTTCACTGCAACGTGCTGTCAATGAGGTCATTGTTTGAGCGCACTGACTCGGACAAAGATGGCTTCATCAGCCAAAGTGAAGCTTTCCAGTTGGCTCAGCGCTCAGGCGAATTTTTTTTTGCCGCATCAGGATGCGCCAGGCAACGCAATCTAAATGTGCAGAATTATATATTGTATGATTATGTATGATTACTGTATGATATTTCACGGTGAGTAATGACTAAGATTTATGAGAATGCGGTAGTGGCCAGTACCTGAAGTAAAGTTCAGGGTTTCCAGCCATCTTTTTGGGTACCATCCTATGTCTATGATGGCTTTGCGCAATTATCCATGCTTTCATACATGCCACCCCAAGACTCCCAGCATATACTTGTTCCTATCCAGAAGTCTCACGAGGTCAAGCCAAGCCCAACACCAAAGAAGATGCTATTCATTGGCACACAAATCTGAATGAACTTCTTATCAAGGTCTTATTCAGGGCTGATTCCTGGGGGTCAGACATGGCCGGACTTAGATTCCACGTTTCAAGGTCAACTCATGATTCCTCACTCCTGTTAACTTGGTGAATCCCCCATCCTGGCTGGGTTAATCTTTGGTTGGCTTGTTTGGATATGGTGGTCCTCTTTTGGAGGACTTGATCCCATCACTCTGGAGACAGCATGGGGGCTGTCGGATGTGGAGCGTGATGGGATGCTGACCCTTGGCGTGGGATTCAGATTGAAGGAAGGGATTTGATTTTGTACCAGTGGGGTCGAAAGCTACGCCTACACATTGACATGCTACATGTTGTAAAGTGTCGTCTCATGGTATCCCATCTCCATCAGCGTTGCGGTTCGGTGTATTGGTGTTTGTGTCAGTGTTGTAAGGCAGGATGCTCACAGTCAGTGCCAGATTGCTTGCTCCACTGCTGTTCTGCTGTTGTACTGTTTTCTGTATGTTGAGCTGGGGTTTCAGGATCTTGATTTGGAAGTTGTGGGTCCATGTTTGGAAGCAGTCCATCAAATAGAAAAAATGCAAAACAAGCGGAGAAAGTCTCACAAAGAGACCAGTTCTATTTGATGCCATGTCATTTTGTCTCCAGCACAACACTCCCATCTCAGGACCTACCACGAATTCATTTGCTTCATCCACCTGATCACCAGCGTGACACGTGGCGCTCAAATGCCAAGTTTGCAAGAAGGCTTGCCACCTCAACTCTTGGAATCCCTCATGAACTTGGAGCCCTTGGAGATCTTGGTGGCCGAGAGGGAGGAACTTCTTAATTTGCTCACTTCAGTACTCTTGTTGTTTCGTTGGAATTTGTTGGTGGAATTGGTGGCTATTTGTTTGAAGGTCATGTGATTCCCGTGATAACTGGTGACCTCGCAGCCAGGAAAGTCGCAGTCGGAGCCGCAGCCACTCGCCGGCCATTCCAAGTTTCCTACCTGGCACACCACGGGACGCAGGTTACGCCGGCACACCTCGACATGTTTCGGAACCTGAGCCCCAGGCTGATCAGGCACAGGGTGGCAAAAATGTGGCACGAGTGTGGCACGTGTTTCAAAGATGTAAGTGTTTTCGATGCTTAGGTGGAAGTGTTCAAGATTTCTTTCCGCATCATGCAGATGTTTAGGAGATTTGACCTCACCCTGCAAGGTCCAGACATTTTCTCCAGACTCTGAACCAAGCCAAGCTCAAGGTTTCTGACTTGGATATAATAACGTCATATCACTCATATCACTTCTTAAATTTGAGCTTTTGACTTGTTGATCCTCTCTTTGCTTCTGTGGGATAAGTCCTTGGAGAAAGTTGCTCCAAAAAGTTTCAGTCTTGGGAACAAGTGAGGTTTTCCATCACAATCTACTATGGACGATGGATTTTCAGCCGCCTTTGGTCCACAAGCTGATTCCGGTGGCCTAGGCAGCCTTGGCAAAGTCAATACGGCAAACCCAAGACCCAGAATTTCGAGAAAGTTGTTCCTTCAGAATATTAGAAAGGAGATTGTACCTATATGGGCAACCTAGGATGTTCAAGAGGAAAGCATGTGAGAGGCTTAGGACAGTTGACTTCTCCTTGTGCCCACCGTATAATATGTAGGGATGTGATGAGTGATGTTCCAACCTTCACAATTGAGTCTTAGAGAAAAGGGAAAATCACCCAGTCCCATTGTGCATGCATGTGGTTCCTTAATTGCAGTACATAATCTTGTAGCAGATGTTCGCGATGCCATTCAGCATCAGGTCCTGCAGGTGGTTTCGGGGACGCCAACTTCGGCGATGCCAACTTTGGGGAAGCCTTCAGTGGTGGCTTCGGGGCGCCAAGCGATGGCTTCGGGGCGCCGAGCGATGGCTTCGGGGCGGAGACCAGCCAAAGTGGCTCCCCTGGAAAGAAGACGAAGAAGAAAGGGAAGGCAGAGGCAGCAGGGATACTCTGCTCAAAAAAAGATCTCCAAAGTGTTAATGGATGGTTCTGAGCGTTTGCAAAATGCTTCTCAGCATCTGAAAAGAAATTGTCAGTTTCTCATCGCTTGGGACGGAATTTGATGAACAATGTCCCACCCTGGCAGGCATCACAGTTTGAGGAGGACTGCTTCGAGAAGATTTCAAAATAGTCCCCCCAAAAAGTGGCCAGGATGGGACCATGAACAAAGCCAACATCAACGAACACCACGGAGTTTGCGCCTACTTGTTTTATGGTCTTGTTTGTACTAATGTACCTGTTCCGCGCATCACACTCGCATCACTCTGCCGCTTCTTTGCTACTGTATGTTACTGTAATTGCGAGGCTGCTGTATAATGCTGTGTGCTCGTACTAAGATATGCTTTGGGACAACACTGATTTTGGGACGACTTGGGATGATTTTTGCAAAAAATTACCTCCTTGGCTTCACATGTTTAGCTGTTTGAGGAGGCCTTTGATGATCCCTTCCGCACCTCCAAACCCTTGGGATCAACCATGATCGGCGAGTCTGATGAGCGCACCTTGCAAGAACTGGCCCGGCGCTTTCAACGAACCTTAGCCGCGGACCGGGAGGCACTGTCACCGTCATATGGACGCATAGGATCGATTGCTTGAAATCCAGTCAGGGTTTGAGAAGAGATGAGAAGAGCACAGTGATACTGTGCAGATATTTTGGGCAACCAACTCGCCAGCAACTGCTAGGTGTCAAAACAAATCGGCGAGGAGATGCAGGTTTTAGCTCAAGAGCTAAGCCTGGTCCAGGACACACGCTCATGCCGCAAAGTTTTCGTGATGTTGCAACGCAAACCAATGATTTCACACTTCGTAGAACTTCGGAAATTTCTGATTATTTCTGATATTGTTTGCTTTCAAGGCCTGGTTTGGGTCAACTCAATTGCCGGTTGACTTGTACAGCGCAAACGCAGTACCATGCAATGGTCTAATGCCTGTGTGTGTTGTTCGGATATTATATAGAATTATATATATTTTAGATGCATGGCTGACAGCTACCCAGCTACCCTTAACTGGGCTTTAAAATGTGAGGATGCTGCACAACAAGTGGAGCAGCAAAATACGCAAGAGGCTAGAGTTGCTGTCAATCGAGCATTTTCCAATCCTGATTTTTTTGGCATAAAGAAGAAACAATGTGCCATGAAGTGGATCATCTTGGCGCGCGCTTTTTTGTTCTTGATGAATGTCATCAGTCATACTGGTTGCGTATGTGTTGAGTTGCAACCTGGTAGGCGCAGCAGCGGCAGCAGCTGGATCACGACCAACAACAGTTGACACAGCAGCTGGCCGAGCAGCAATTCAGTCGCATCAATGCAACCGAATGAACAAAACATAAGCAAACAAAGGGCTGGGTGTGAATCGAATTGTTTACCATGATCTACCTCACAACATGAGATGCATGAGGCCCAATCAATATAATCAATAAACCAAGCTTCAGCGAAACTCTGATAGGCAAATTACCTGAAAGGTCATGGTGCTTCATTTCTATCGGAATGTCGTGAGGCATCAGAGACTGCTGGAGTTACGAGATCAGAGTCGGGCCTTGAACTTGGCACCTTGGGAAGCATAGAACGAGGTCACACCACCGAAAACCCATGGAAAACCTTCCAAGACATTCCAAAACCCCAAATCAATAGATCATAAGATATCATAAGATATCCCAAGCTTTCAGGATTTTTGGGTTACAGAAGGGGGAAATCCATTTTGGAGCAACCTGTATTGGGAACTTGGAGGCTGGTGGAAGGTTTTTCATTTGCCTAGGATTTATGTTCGGGAAATGTGTTGGTGGTTGTGTTGTGCTTTTCTTGGGGTCTGTTTTCACCGTGTTGGCGGTTGAAGCCCGCAGTCAGTCTCATGGCCGATGACTTGGAGTTGGGCAGTCGCCAATTCTAGTTGAAACTTAGTCCACATGATACATGTTCATCATTGAATAGGAACTCTTTTTGCTTGGGGTGTGCTTGCTATATATGAATACTGTAATTTATGAAAAAATCCAATGGAATCCAATTGAATGTACTGTATATACTCAAAGTATAAGTATATGTGATATTTTGCATTGCGAATAGTAAGCAATTCTCATTATGTCGACCACTTCATGCTCATTTGGGTAGCCAACTTCTCCGCAGCAGCCAAGGAGAATTTGTCCATGCGACGGGACCGCACGCATTTATCGGAAGAACTGGAATTTCTGCAACTCACCATGGGCAGTGAGCACCTTGGCCCTGGCCACTAATCACATCGTGAGCCTCCTGCGGAATTGACCTTGCCATATAAATGACAACTCCAGAGGATCATCCCACCTTCCCCTGAGCACACTGCCCAGGCAGCGAGCCGTCGAGAATTTGGATCGTATGAATCAAGTGTTTGATTCCTACAACAAGGAGATGGAGGCAAGGAAGTGCTGGGCATGACTGGACCTAGGGGATGTATCAAGTGCACAAAGGAGACATGAGACAAGCATGCTCTTGAGCAGCTTTTGGGGAGGATATTTGTGGATAGTCACACATGTTTGTCATGTAGTTTTAGAAGTCATAAGGTAGCTCTGTGATTGTGTGACATCATGACTTGTTTGTTGCAAGCATGACAAGGCAGCTGCAGAGCTGCTGACTCGACAGAGAAAGGAATTGCCTGTTGCCAAGGCAACTTGGCCGAGTGACTTTAATTTAGAATGATCTTGATGATGTTGATACCGATGACAATGATCAGGATCAATGGGCCAGAAGATGAGGTGATGAAGTCGTGATGGTTATCATAATCATGATCATCATCGTCGTCGTCGTCGTCGTCGTCGTCGTCGTCGTCGTCGTCGTCCGCGTCGCCACCATCATCATCATCATCATCATCATCATCATCATCATCATCATCATCATCATCATCGCGGTTGATCACCAAATGCCAAATACATATCATCATTATGAATGATGGTCCTTTTTGATGATGGTGAGTGGTCAAATAGTGGATGTGGGAAGATTTGGTGAAGTATAGGCAGATGGTAATGATCATGCTTCGCCCCTGCACCGATGAAGATAGAAAAGACATAGACAATTATAGACAATGGTCTCGATAAAATGGGGACGCACAACTGTGTGACCTAAATTTTGCAAAGGATGTACAGTTCAAGCACGTAGAAGGATCGCAAGGGCCATATTGGAAAGCATTGAGATTGGCACTCACATGGGCTTTAGAACTTAAGACAGGGAAGAAATGATGCAATGCATATTGTAGCATGTTCTTTCTGATGTAAACGAGGGACAATGACGGCGCTCATTAAAAAAGAAGAGCAAATGATTTGCATCAGAAATGTTTGTAGGCTTGTAGGCTACGCTTTTGTTGCAGAAAGTGTGGTTTCGAGACTGCATGTTTGACAGACTGGGACTTTAGAGTCTCACATACTTTAGTATCTTTAGAGTCACATAGTCACATGATGTATCCTATGTATTCTAGCCAGGGCCCCTGCTGGATCCCTTGAATTTTCCCTCCTTCCAGAGATAGTCGGCAGTTGAAGATAAAGGGTATCACCTACAAGAACAAGATATGACTATGACGATGCTTGTGGTCGCTAGGTACGGTTGGACACCCCAATGGATCTCAATATGATTGGACAGGAACAGCAGGAGCTCCGACAAGAGGAGCGACAGAACAACGAGCTGCGCAACCTTTTGGAGCGAAGGTCTCTTGGAGTCGAAGACTGGTCGCCCAGACAGTGGAAAGTGCGAAACAGATTGCGAAGAAAATGAAAAGAAAATCACTGACAGTATGAAGATATGATAAGATATGTTTAGATATGTCGTCAAGACGACGGTGTTATAGACAAGTACTTGGAGTGAAGCAAGATGTGCTTTATCCTTTATCTTCTTCACGCTCCCAGAGAATTGACCATATCGAGTGCCAGCTGCTTTTTTGTTGAACAGGCTGTTGCACAAAAAGAGTATTAAATGAATGAAGCTGCTCTTGACCCTGTAGCAGGTCGCACATGTAGGCTTCAATTGCCGGTTTAAAGTCCAGAACTGTATTTGAGTTACTATATTTTGCATGTACTGAAAGGGCTCAAAATCTGTTGTATGAGCTCAAGATGCTTCCCCAACTATGGACCCGAATCGGTCCCGAATTGGCCGAATTTACACACGTCCAGACATAAAAGCCCAACCTGATCAGCCCTTGCCCTGCCCCAACTTCGGCCATGATATGCTGATGCTGTGATCCAACCTTGTGAAGATTTGCAAAGAGGGACATTTAGGGGCACTTTATTGGTCCAAGCCCAAACGCACCAAGACACAAACAGCTGCAATTACACAATGAGGGTGGAGAGGAAGAATGGAGATCCATTTGCAGATCCAACATGTTGTATACATCTATGTACATAGACTAAAATGATCATCAGAATGTCATGGGAAGTGTTGCGCTTTTCACTCACCGAAGTCAGTGCCTCCCAGCATCTTTTCAGGAAGCGCGAGCAAGCGACCTTCCTGGCACAGCACCATGAGATGCAGCAGAAGCACCAGCTGATTCGGGCCATGCAAGCAGTGGCTTGAAAATACTTAGCACCACGTACAGCAGGGTTCAGACATTCTGCACCGCTGCACCCACAAATCAGCCGCCCATGGATTTGAACATGTACTCGGATGGCAAGGTAAACCCCTGGACGATGCGCAATACAAACCCAAATGAGTTTGTTAGTTCCTCCCTTCATATTATGATGTATAATGCTGTATACCAATGCTGATAATGATGTATATTACATGCATGTATATGGTCAAGTGTTGTCAAGTGAATATTTATGATAGCGGTAGGGCACTCATGATGGATGGGCCAGAGATCCTAGACGTCTGTTCCCTTGAAGTGAGAGAAGCATTTAATTGTAGCGACATAAACCGATTGAATCTACACTCAGCAGACACGCCAGTGCAAACCGAGGATGACATCGTTGCCGTCAGTGCTTTGAGGACAACCACGCCACCGGAGGGGCACACCTGGGCAACGTCCCTCTTAAAAAGTTCCAAGGCACTTCAAAGTCAGGCAGAACGTTAATGTGATTAATGCAATATCAATGTGACATATTTGGTCTCACCGAAGAACGCCTTTGGTTCGGAGAAAATACACGGTGCAGCGCAGGTCAGGAGTGCAGAAACCAGAGCAAACAAAAATGAAGGATGAATCTGCATTGAGCACTGAGAGGTTGCTCTCAATTAGGCCTAGTATGTAGCATGAAATTTCAGAGTACATTTCAGATTTGCTTATTTACCAGGTGTTTGGGCCCAAAAGAGTTGCAAGTCAATAGATGTGCGCACTTTGTCATCTGAGTTCATGGTGTTTTCATGATGTTTTGAGTTGATTTATATCTTAGTTATTTGCTATCAGAAGTTTTATTTATTCTCAAACTGTTACTATCCCTGTCTTTAATTTGTATTGCTGCATATCCTATTAGTGGGGTAATTAGGATATGGATTTGGCGTGACCCATTTCCCAAAGCGGACCGATTAACTTGAGGGTTGCACACTGTTGAACATTGTTTGAAGGCTTTGAAGTGGGAGTGGCACAAGAATGGAAGTGTTAGGAGCCTCAGGTTTGGCCCAGGCAGAGACATCCATCCAAGTCTGAAGCCGATTTCGATTTGAGTCAAATTTTGCATAAAAGAGAAGCATAGACAAGCTACTGCGAAGGGTTTTCCAGTTGGACTGCCTTCACTGCCTTGACTTTTTCTTGCCAAGGAGTTGGCTTCAATTTGAGTGACGTTCAGCCGTTGATGATTAGAAAATAGATGAACAATGAACATGTATAGCAATATTGCTTTGTGCATGGATTTGGACTGCATGTGTGCAATGTTTTCTGAATTCTCACTTTTGACCTTCCGTCCAGGTAAGAACAAAATACAAAATAGCAGCAAGCCCACAAGTAGGATGAATGCTCCAAGTTTTTGATCGGTTCTCATTTTGATGTCTTTAGTACTCCTGATGGATGCTGTGAGACAAACTGTGATAACTGTGTTTAGATACTGTGTTCACTATGTTTACCTTGTATTTCCTTAGGCTTGGAGGGATTTGTTGTTATATAAATGGGTGCGTTTTATATAAATGGGTGCGTCCACACAGAAGTAAGACTGCAATTAGTCTGGAAGCGTAATTTCATGCTTGGATATCATACCGAAGCCTCCAGAATTCAAAGAATCTCGAACTGACACCTACTCAATGCATAATTACCTACTTCAACATGTTGTTTTGGTGAATTCATGCCATTTGGCTTCTGTCAGGTTTGTTCTTACATGTTCTTACCGTCCACATCCACTGTCCATATCCAGGATTTGCACATTCGTCAACTCCCAAGCCGGTGGCCCGAGAAAAAACTGGGGCCTTGTGGGACCTTGCGGTCCAGCGAGACCAATGAGTCTCCCAGCAGAGGTGAGTGACACAAGAAAGAAAAGATGGGTGAAGTGGAAGGGTGGCAACAAGGCATGCAAAACATGAAAAACTCACAGGTTTCTTCCGAGATGACCAGGAAACATGAAAGCAGTGACCGTACAGTACATGTAAGATTGCTGCGGGTGTGACTCCTTTGCTGTTTTGTTGACCTTGGCCAGGCGGTTAGGGTTCAACAGACCTGATACAGTATATCAGATACTTGAGCGCCATATTAGTATGGCGCTGAGAGAGAACCCGTCTATCGCCAACGGCTGCATGCTGGCTTAAGGATGCATGCATTTCATTACCCAACTCATCAGATGAAAATGAAATAAAATGAATCAATTCAGTCAGGTGCTTCTTTGGGACAATTTGAATCTGCACAATATGAGGGAATGATTTAAATAGATTATTAGCCTCTTTTAGGGCACCTTTCTGTCAGATTGGACGTGCTGATAAGGTTTATGTAAGGAACTATGTAAGGATCTAAGTTAGGAAGTATGTTAATTTTACATCTTAATCATATCTTACTTATTAATACTTATTATTTATTATTTAAACATATTATAATATCATATCACATTATATTGTTTGGATAGTAATTAAATTGTTTTTTATCATTATATATATTATTATATTATAAATTGATGTTATTATTGTCGTATGTTATGTCATGTCCATGTTTTAGAGTCCTTGTCACNATTGTCGTATGTTATGTCATGTCCATGTTTTAGAGTCCTTGTCACAGTCTTTTAATTATTATTGTCAGTTGAATTGCATTTTAAGATGTCAAATAAATTCAAATAATATTGTCTTACTTATTATTGGAAATACAAAATAATATATTTGTAATTGAATATCATTGTACTTGTCATGGTTTGGCATTGTCCATTTCACTCAGAATCAAACATCAAACATGAGATTGGTTATTTCAAATTTATTTCCAATTCAATATCATCAAACCAACACCACTTTCGTTTTGAGGTTGCCAAAATATATCAAAACATCAATCATCTCTAGAAATGCTGCAGCTTATCGTTTTTCACTTTTGGCTCATCATTTCATGACAATTGACCATGTTTTCGAGCATTGTCAATGTCATATAACTTCAACTGCCAAAACATTCAATTACAGTTTGTAGCAGGGTGCACTAGGTTTGAAGTGTGCATTAGCAGTAGCCTCCAAAGAATCCAAAGATGAGAGAGCCACTGATGAAGCGACTCTTGGCTGCAGCTGTGACAATCTGAAAAATCATGAATCATGGCCATGTAAGGTTTTGCATCACAGGCAAATCATGTAATATGTTTCAAGTGGAAGACATCTCTGTTCCATCCACCCAAATGTCATCAGGACAGAGGACACAAAGGCCCAACCCAACGATCTTTCCAGACTTTTGGTGCCCAAAGCATTTCAGCTGCAGTTGAATCCAGTCCACCCCATTTCTAGGATCCCATTGGCTCACACAATGCCATGATATCAAACAGATCTCAACACAGCTCTTGCTTCCTTACCTCCAGTATCCTCCAGTCATGGCATTGGTTGCAGCCAAGGTATTTGGAGTTGGCTGGATTCCACAAAGGTGTTCGATTGCCATTGGAGGGCCCGTTGCTTGACATCATTAACTCGGACAAGTCTGGCGGTGGCCAAGGGGCTAATGTTGGATTGCGAGTTTGTCATTCATTGAGATTTTCACATGGATTGTCCCGAGACCCTGTAACACTTTTTGAATATGACATGTGACTTATACTTATGACATGATGTTTTGTTGCAGCACATGATGCTCAAGAGGATGGGAAACAACGTGTTTTATCACAATATATCATATCATTGAATACTCATAAGCAAAATAAAGTTGATTTAGATCTCTCTCTCCAGTACACTCAAATCTAATCATATATTTTAAAATTACTTTACTTCACATTTTACTTTACTATTTGTTCAAAGTTACTTCAAGCAAGCAGCTACATTATCGTCAGACTCAGATAGCTAGCATGCCAAAAAATCCAATTCCATTCATTTCATTGATTTACTTGTTTCATCGTTTCCCTGCCATTGGGCCGAGCAATTCAGAAGTTGCTGCCATGGCCTCACACGCTCCAGTGAATTTGAGAACAGAGCAGTTGAAACCTATTCTGGGGCACTATGTGGATGGACCCTGTGGAAAGGTTTTGGTCGTGGAGGTGGATGGTGAAATGCGTGAAGTCTGGGTGCACAGTGATGCTCCCAACTTCAAGCCTGTGCTCATGCCACGATCACCAGGGGCATCACAGGCCAGGCTTATTTTCTGTTTTTCTCACCAGGTGTGTTTTTAACCTTTGCAAGTTTACAAGTAAGCAAGCAAGTTGTGAGTTTATTCACAAAATTCTGCACTCAAAGGTCCTTTACCACATCAAGAGGTAAACTTGTTGGGTACTGTCACACAACTGTACTTTATATTTAAGCAAAGTTATTTTGAATATGATATGATTTAGGGTTTCACTGATATGACGATATGATGTCTTAAAGTTGATATACTGATACTGTATGTGCACCAATGATTTGCTCTAGTCTGTTGTTCGTCCTTTTGTAGCACTTATACCAGTACCGAGTGCAATTCAATTCCAATTCTCAGTTTTGAATCATTGAATTATTATGTTAGAACAATTGTTTGCACCGTGAATCAAGTAGTCATCGAGCCACCTATGTCATATGTCTATGTCCTCCAAATTGAAATCATGGAATCGTCATAGTTGCAAAGTTCATAGCCTAGCCTCATAGAGTTGGAGTCACAATGTAGCTAAGGCAGCTGTAGCTACCTTGTCTTTTGGATATTCATTGTTTATTCTGACTTCTGACATTTCTTGAATTAATATTCATTGTTTTTCTGACTGGTGTCAAGTAATGTCAATTTATTAGCAATTTCATTTATAGTAGCACTTGTTGCCAACTTAAAAGCAATCCCGGCCGAAGGAAGCTCAAGCTGTGGGAGGAAAAGCGCCAGCCCCAGCAGCCCCAGCAGCCCCAGTACCAGAGGCCACAGAGGCCACAGAGGCCACCACACTACCAGAGGAGGCCGCCACAGCACCAAGTGCCGCAGAATCAGATCCCAAAGATGCTGAAGATCCCGTCCAGAAGAGACCGCTAGAGGAGCACCAGAAAGAAGAGCAGCAGCAGAAGAGACGAAAAGAGAGGAAAGATGAGAAAGAGAGGAAAGATGAGAAAGAGAGGAAAGATGAGAAAGAGAGGAAAGATGATAAAGGGAGGAAAGATGAGAAAGGGAGGAAAGAAGAGAAGGCCAGGGAGAGGGCCAGAAAAGGGAAAACAAGAGAGCTCAAGGCAGAAGAAGAAGCGGTAGAGCCAGAGCCTGAAGAGGCCCAGACGGCCAAGAATCCAAATCCAGATGTCATGCAAACAGGGCCTACAGCACCTCCATGGCAGCCACCCCAGATGGTGCCACAGTTTGCACAGCCGCCAATGATGGCACCAGCACCTCCTCACCTGCTGCCACCAGGCATGATGTTTCCAGGCTACATGATGCCTCCACCACAACCAGGGGTGCCATGCCACATGAACTATCCTCCCAGTTTCTTCTGCCAAAACCAAGCAGAAATGACTATGACTATGACTCCGACTCCTGTGAAAGATCCCGAGACCATGGTAACAGAACCAGAACCAGACCGGACTCCAACTCAACCTCCGGAACCGACGAGTCCCGCATATGAAGAAGTAGATGAGCCTGTCACCGCCCACCAAGAAGAACCTGAAAATGAAATTGAGAAGGTTGCACCTGAAGAGGAAGAGCCTGAGTGCCCACAAGAACCAGAACCTTCAGTGAAGCATGTGCCACGTCATGTGGCTCCTCGCAAAAGGTTGCATGAGCAACCCCATGTGGAACCACGGCAACCACGGTCAATGGTGTCAGGACCTGGGGATCAAGACCCCAGGCCCAAGCAATTCCTTTGCTTTCTTCCCCTGCAGCATGGAGACCCAGGATTCCACGCCCTATTCTGAGGATGGACATGGTGAAGCCCCCACCTCCGCCAAGAGCAAAACCAGGGCCAAGACCACCTTCTTACCCGCCCCCGCCACCACCACCACCAGCAACGCCAATACCAGTAGAAGATAGTGACATGGAGGAGGTCAAGGAGGAGGCAGAGGAGAGAGATCCAGACATGGAATGGTCAGATGAAAACTGGGTTGCGGAGGCGGAGGAGGATGGGGATGATGATGAGACTTGGGGGCGATGGGGGCAAAACCGCAATTGGGCCTGGGGTTGGGATGATGGTGCCCACAACCATGAGGAGACCAAGCAAAGCCGCAGTTGGAACAAGAAGCTTGGTGCACTGTTAAGACAAAAATTCATATAGTCATATCATATAGTCTATAGTCTATAGTCATATAGTCCGGTCTAGTCATATATTCTTAGATATGCTTTCAAGAAACCATTATATAAATTATATATGTCCTTGGGCGCTGAAGTGCAACTAGGAACCCACAAACTTTTTCCAACCATGTAGACTGTAGACTGTACACTGAGATGTCAAAGAGTACCAATGCAGGCTAGATCATGGACTCAGAAATGCTTTACTTCGACTTTGACTCTAAAGTAAACCAGCTAGACAGGACAGGACTAGCACTGTTTGTTCATCGTTTGTGTCTATCATTTATTGTCGTTTGTGTATCTCTATCGAAAAATCTATGGTCTGTGACTCTGAGGCAGATGTATTGTATCATTCATAGTAATCAAAAAATGATAAATTAGTACTAAACTTAATCAACTATGACTATAGACTATAGTCTATAGTCTATGTTTCTTATTGTCTTATTGTCTATTAAATTATATGATAATATGCATACAGCGGTACAACCATGCACCTATAATATCAGTCACACCACAAGTCTCATGTCTAGATCCAATTTTCCATCATCACGTCATACCAATATCATATCTCATGACTCATATCTCCTATCTCATCTTAGTGTCCAATGATCTGATATGTCTAAAGTGTACCACTGAAAGAAATTACCAAGATCAAATTCACTTGCAGTACCTCACAATGCCAAAGGCACAGTTCAAGATGATACGTTTTTTTTTAATCATAAATAATCATAAAGGTTTCTTTCACCAACTTTCACATTATCATTTGGTTTGGGGGAGTATGTGCCTGGTTGTCATCGGGCTGCCTGCGCAATCAAGGACAGAGATCAGGCCAGCCCCAAAGAGCAGGCCGGTGCAGGATAGCAATTGGGTGCAGGAAAGCTGGTCGCAAACAAGTTCCTCATGGCGCTCACATC
The DNA here is from genome assembly GCA_000507305.1 of Breviolum minutum Mf 1.05b.01. NCBI lineage: Eukaryota > Dinophyceae > Suessiales > Symbiodiniaceae > Breviolum > Breviolum minutum. Next base: position 107,118 of record DF239037.1, read on the forward strand.
CCTCCGTTGGAAGAAACTGGCGAAAAGAGAGCTTTGATGAAAGGTGGCAAGAGGGCTGAAGTGATCGTGGACTGTTTGATGGCACACTGACCAGGGAAATGTTGAATACACACACACACTACACAATCACTAACACTAAGCGGCCAAGAACCAAGAAGAGAGATTTTTCAACCACTCCTTTTCACAGATTCAGCCATGAATTGTTTACAAAAGAGTCCTCATGATTCCTGCTATAATTCCCTTGGCAGTGGAGCATCAACAGTGACTGCTGCGGATCGGCAGTTTATGAATTCCCTTGGCAGTGGAGCATCAACAGTGACTGCTCCGGATCGGCAGTGTATGACTTGGGTGCAAAAAAGGGCGTTCTATGCTTCCACATGCGTGGGGAAGTCAAGGTTCTGGGCTTGTAAGGTCACTGTTACATGGCATCTTGTCAAGAACCATTTTCGCCATTGTCTTGTGCATTTTGAAGGGAATGCAGCATGCACGTAGATGATTTGCCTCCCATTTGAGTGGTATCCCCCATGCACCTACGTTCAGATTTCTTGAGTCTAGTTTGGCTTGATTCAAGAGCAATGTATGTGTGACTCTCAACATGCAACTGTTGTTCTTTGATCAGCTGCTAGGCTATGCTGACCAAATTGGTTATATTGGGGCAAAAGACATGCTTTATTCCTCTTCCAAACTTTCATTTAAAGGTTTTAAATGAGAAAAACAACAATCACAAATCACCATTGCCAACTGACTAAGGCAGATTTCAACAATCTTATCTTCATTATGTCTTGCATTAGTTTGATTTTCTGACTAGCTATGGCATTCAGAAACAGTGTTCCTTTAAAACGGGGTAATACTAATGTAGTGACCAAAATCAACGATATGATTTGATTGTGAGTTCAGATCAGTTGTAAGTCATAAATCTTTGGTCTGTGATTGTATATTTTCGATTCAGCGTGTCTCTAATCTAAAATCTATACTATTATACTATAGTCTATAGTTTATATTTCCTTGTAGACTACACTGACATCGAATCACATATCACGAATCATGAATCATATGTATTGATATGATTCGATGCCTGGTTTGCTAAACATTATGTTCAGTTTTTTAGTAGTTTCATAGTCTGTCAGATCTGTCAGTAAGTTACATGGTATTATTATTTTAATATACAGTATGTAAGTATGTAGTAGTATGTATTTGATCTGTTCGAATGATTTAGCACATGTCATGAATCAATTTAGCACTGTCCACCAGAAGCTCCAACTCATCCAATCCAAGGCTGAAGATCTGGGGTGGATGTGAAGGCGCAGGGACCTTGGCCTACATCATGCTTCTCCGCTGCATTGGTTTCATATATTGTCATTTTCAGATGCACTGATGGGTATACAATGCACTATGGTGAGACTAGGGTTTTATACCAAAGTGAGATGCAGGTGTGCGAATATTGCGCATTCTCAATCGCAATCATGAGTTGTCCTTTTTGCTCATGACATCAAACATTTTCCAGAAATGTCTCATGCATTTTACTGCAGGAGATTCTTCACGAATGAGACAGGGATTGAACATCGCCTTCTTTTTTCCAGTGACAATGATGGAGTTTCCCAACAATGGAATCGTGTGCACTTCGATTGTCCCTGGGCTCATTTGTTTGCCACTGATCCACTTGTCAGCAAGTAATGACATTGCAAAGCAGTGCGTAGCATACCAATGTTCGACTAACCTTTCAGTTTGGGATTCTCTTCAATGAATTGTTGTCTAACATGTACTTTTCCATGAGCCATCACTTCAGGGGAGCACTTCTTCAAGGACATTTCTGGAGACAGCGATGGCGGTTATTGTCTTTCATGTGAGCGGTCACATAGCATGGACTCTGGAGATTGGGAGATGGGCGATGACACCGCTGCTTGGAAAACCAGATGTGAGGACTACGAAGAAATGTGACCAAAACATATTCATACTTTAGATAAAAATAAATCAAGGTGACTTAACTAGCTAACTAGCAACCTGTGTCTCATCATGAAATTATATGACACCTTGGGTGGTAGTTGACCCTTTTGACATAGTGACATAGTGAGAAGAGACTCCAACTGGACTGACTGGACTGTACAAAATTGATTCCGAGAAAAACTAGTCAAAATATCTAAGACTATTCATACTTGTGTTTATTTACAGTGTTTTGATTCTTGCCTCAGCCCCCAACCAATGTCGGAATCAGTTTTTGCGCTCAAAAAGATTACATGTACAGAGGTATTTTTTCTCTAATTGCCTGTTTGTAGTTTCTAGTTTCATTTCATGTCCCTTTCCTTGTCATGTCTTCAGGACCGATTGTCCATTCAAAATCAAATCAAGTGCGATGAGACTCAGTGTTTTGGTTTCTCTTTGCACCCACATATGATATGTCCAAAGTGTAAGCCCAATTTCAATCCAGAAATTGACGCAAAAAACAAGGTTGTAATTGCTTGTAATGTCAGCTTGTAGAATCAATATATCTAAGCAACTATTTAAAGTAGTAGGTTACTGTAGGTTTGCTGTCATGTCCCGAGTCCTGTTTGTTTTGCCAGCTTCTTGGATTTGCCTTCTACTGGCATGATCATTTCCTGTGTATATATGACTCATATGACTGACTATACATAGACCGTGATATATTGTATCAATTGTATCTGAATATTCTATCTTTGAGTAATTGCCAAATCAAGCATGGCAAAATCGAACACATACTTTCGGGGCATTTCGCCCCCAAAATGATGATATGAGTCAATTATGAGATTAATGTTTACATTTTTGTTTGTGCATGAACGAGTCCACTAAGGACTTGGCAGTGATTGGAATACCATGCCCGTTGTTCAGTCGCTTGAACATCAATACTCACTCAAGCGATTGGAACCCTTTTACGGAGCTCCTTGTCTGTGTTTTAAGTAGTTTGGCCACAGTGATGTGCACCCATGTGCAGCATGTGACTGCATGTTTTCCTGACTTCCAAATCGTGCAGTTTGCTGATTTCAACCAAGTCCGAAGAGCACAGTCATATTGCAGTGCTTGAAGAAGATCAGAGTTAGAAACCCAAAGGCATTCATCATCGAGGAGGCCAGGAGGTAATGTTGATGAAATTGTGCTTGGTTTGGCTTCAGTTCCAGTCTACAGTCTGTTTGCACATCAAACATCCCTCGGTGGACATTATGAACCTTCTGCTTGGTGCATGTATTGCAGGTGGCCTCTCTCACTCAGCCTTTCAGTTCTCCAGTGCACTTTGATGGCCAAACATACCAGGCAGGGTTGGACTGAATCATCTCATCGTGACCGTGGTGGTAATCTGAACCAGACCAGGTAGCATGAAATTGACTGTATACAAACATGGTCTGATGATAAGATTTATTTTTACATTTATGCTTACACTGCTGTTTACTGGCACTTATTAATGTACTGAAAAAACTAACGGTCTCTTATTCCAATCATCTCGCCATTGTAAGTTGCAAGCAGTGGCAACTAGTTGAAGAGTGATTGCCCCCATGTTCCTGAAGTAAAGCGATGATATATTGTCTTGTTTGATGTTCGACCTTCTCATTGGAATTTGCTTTAAGCACATTGCCCAAGGCAACAAAGTGGGTTGTTGTTGTTCTTTCAATTCTTCATGTAGGGTCTATGATGGTCTATGGTCCTGATTTTGATGGGTTACTTGATTTACTGACTTGTTCAAATATGAAAAGCCATGCAGTCTTCAGATCAGTTTTCATGTCATCCCCAATTCAGTTAGAGTCACGTTAACGACTTCTCACTTCTCACATGTTTTGTTGCAGTATTTCAAACTTTTCCTTGGCTCTAAACCATTGATTGCTGCATGCAGATTCAACAGTTCATAAGCAAATGCTTCCATGCCATGCTAATGAAGCCAAGTGATTTCACTGTCCAAGATAATTAACTGCACCACCGCAGTTTCACACCATCCGAAGTCTAGATCCAACGAATGGCAGTGGCAAGTAACACACATTGTCCATACATTGCCAGTAAATGTTTTTGTATGTTTTTGTGGCAGCAAGCCCCATGTGCTGTGTATGAAGATTAGGCTGTACTGGTACTGGTACTGATGCTTATTGACTAACTTATACTGATACTGTGATACTAGCTTATATTTTATATTTATGTTGATTTTTTAACCTATTTAAATTATGTAAATAAATTTGAATATATATAAATATAACTTATTGCCCGTTGCTTATTCACAGAAATCAGTGACTATTCAGAGAATATTGAGCTGTTCCAAGAGCCATGTCGTTCTTGCAGCTGGCTTCCTCTCCACGGTCTTTCGGGCCTAGACAAGATTCGTCAAGCAATCATAGATCTTCGGAGGTGTCTTCATCTAGCAGCAGCTCTGACCAGTCTGGGTCATCATCAGGAGCAAGTTGTGACAAGGAAGAACTTCAAAGACTCAAGAGAAGGGCGCGCACAGAAAAGGCACGTGCACAGGCACTGCAGAATCGCATCAGAAGGAAGCTGACAAAAGAAAACCCGGAGCTTTTGGAAGACACTCACCCTGCAGAAGAGTACCGACCATTTCTGAAGCCACAGTCAAAACTGACAGAACATGGCTACAAAGGACTAGAGCGCAGAAGGCGTCTTCGCTTGCTATGGTCTTGGTTTTCAGCATTCATTAGTCACATCATTGCATTCCTGGAGAAGTTCCGATTTGGAAGCTTGTTTGCATCTGAAGGTCGAGTCAAAAGGCATTTAACTTATCTACAAACTTACCACATATCATATCATATCATTGATTATATCTTATTTATATTTATTAGTTCTTTTTTATTTAATATTTGGACAATTATCTGATATTATGATATTATGATTTATGTTTTTTGAATCATATCATTCCAACTACTTCATTGTTCAAAGAAATCTTCTACGAACCATTTCACATCATTACATCCTTTTTTAGCATCATATCAAGTGATATCTAAAGACTAAAGATTAAATAATTAAATATATTAAATTAAATCGATTATCTAGAGAAGATCACTCCTTGATGTTAATGTTGCATGTGGGCACTGCTCAACATTTATTTTGTTTATCTAATTTATCTAAGTATTTTTACTTCTGCACACAGAATGTACATACATTTTGGTGGGAAGAGCTGTGACTCCCCAGGAGACACATTCAATTTTATCTCTTTTATCAATGTTTGGAGCCTTCAATGATTCATGATGCTAGAACTTGTTCCAACCTACCTTGCTGTTTTCAGGTCCAGGTGTTCCAGCCTACTGCTCCTCTAAATCAAAACTGTTTAAACTGGAAGGTAAGGGTCACAAAAGGTTAAAAGGAATGGAAGGGTACTGTGACACATGCACAAGTATGAACAAGTCATGTCTTGAGTCAGGAGTCCGGCACATCCTCAACATTTGCACCATCGATGACACAAATATGACCTTACAAGGATCAGATGGCATTGCAAATGGTCACACCCGTGTGGTGACTGTCATGAACAACTGCCAAAATTTGGTTGTCCGCTATGATGATGATGATGGCACAGGTCAATCCAAGTCAGCCATTAAAGCATTTGTGGTCCACACACCACTAGTGCCTCTGGAGCGCGCCAATGCTTCTTCAATTGCTGCTGAATTCATCTCATGGATATTTCTATGGCTTGGGGCTTGTGGCGAGAGGTGGCTTCACTTCACAGAACATGTGGGTTTGAGTTGGACAAACCATGTTCCAATACAATGTGTTGCAATTTGCTGGGATTCTTTGAAGACCAATTTAGCAGTGCTCAAGGGTTTGAGAAACACGGTGTACTTGAGACTTCAGGAGTTGAAGTCTTCAGCAGACAGGTCAGGACAGATTTTCCCACTATTTGCCCAAAGGTGTGGGCTTCACCAGGTGGCATTATGTCGCAAAACATTGATTTTCTATTATCCACAACACTGGTCATCCATTGTCCGACTGGCGCATCTCTTCGAATCTCATTCATTCCGCGTGCAGTTTCGAAAATCTTTGGTGACTGTGATTGCATCCAGCTTTGAGTTGATTGCTGTTCCTGCATTGCCACATGATCATGACAAATGGCAATCAGCTCGAGACCAACTCTTTGATTCCTGTACCAAGTTTGATGGCCACAGGCACCACATTTCTAGATTGAATGCTTACAAGCAGCTTCAGATTCTAGACAATGGTGACCCCCACGCTAACAAGATCGTGCACTGGTGTTTGGTAGAGAACTGTGGATGCCGTCGAGATTCCGGGAAGTGTCTCATTGACCTGTGCAAATGCTACTGCACTCTTTTCGGCAGTGGCTTCAGTGTCCCACTAACTTATAGATGGAAACACGCTGGGCCGGCACTGGCATACTGCAAAGACACTTGACTATTGACTAGTGAAGGTGTTCAATCAAGCCAGGGTTTGTGATGACGTGATTTTTTTGCTTGCAATACATATTTCACAGCCTTGCTTGACAACATGCTATAATAATACAATAAAATATGATTTTTGTAGTCAGTTTATATCATGGCCACTGTAAGTATCACTCAACCCATATGTTTGCGATTTTGTATTAATTGAATGGTTTTTAAACGTGACATAATTAGAGAAAAATATTTAAATAACACAATAAAGATCAGAATACAGAAAGTAAAACAACGGTTCATTCATGCCATGAACGAAAGAGCCCTTCCAGTACTCAGAATTCCTTTTCAGTTACTCCATTGTTTTCCTGTCAATTTGTTTCATTTAAATCACGAATCATGAATCATGTCATGTCATCAAAAGAAATCAAAATCCAAAGTCATAGGCATACAGCGATACTACATTTGCTTTCATGCATCCGGTTTTAAGCCTTGAGATGATATTCCCCAAGACAAGGAAGGGGCTGGATTGCATGCAGTGCTTTCACGGACATTGGCACACATGGCGTCGAATGACACTGAAGAGATGGGGCAAGACTTACAAGATTTGTTTGTGCAAACCAATGTTGATGCTGAAGAAGCAGGACTTTTAGATCTTGCAGGGGACAAAGATTGGGAAGCAATGATCTCTGAGATTTGCAACATTGGAGGCAGAACAGAACAGAACCTCCAAGAGATAAATCGAAAGCGACGGAAGCTCACTTTTCAGACGTTTGCCGACCCTACCTTTATTCCCAAATGCATCTTGTTGGAGTACTTTGTTGGCCCGCTTTCTTGGGCCATGGACAAGCTGATGGCCCGCAGTTCCCAGATTGCATCCCTGCAAAGTTTGCTGACATCAAATGACTGCAAAGATGAAGCATTGCGCCAGAGAAGCAGGCCCGGTTTTTGTGAGGTCACAGCTCACTTTCCCAGTGTTTCCATTTTTTCTTATAAGCTTATGAGTTCTAGTTCTAGCCCCAGCCTCATTCAAAGGAAGATTATGGGTCAGTCTTTGCTTTTGAGGTCCATGACATTGTTCAAGGCTTACATGAATGGCGAGTTTGGACATTGGTTGATCAAACAGTACCTGGAAAAATTGCGCTGCTTCGACAGCAGAGCCTTGCCAATCAACATGTCCAAAGATGCATTCATACTTGGGGTGTTGGAGATGGGTGAATGCTGGCGCAGATTTGTCTATGAACGTGATCGCTACCCTTTCAAAGTGTTTGCACTTCTGGATTGTGAGAGTGATGAGCAATTCATTCAGGAGTACCTTAACATGCGAAACAGCCTCGACAAATGTCCACTGTGCATGGATTTGGAGTTTACTGCAATGTTTTTGGCGTACATTCCAGGAGAGCTGACTGAGGTGACAACTGACCATACCAGTGAGACATTGAAAAAAAAGGCCAAGGAGCTCAGACTGTTTTTGGAAGACTGTGCCACATTCATCCCACTCAGCTCAGATACAGTCGAATGTTTGCATGGCTTTCAGCAGAGTTGTGTTCACACCTGGCGTGGCAGAAGAATAAGTGACTGGGGAGCACAAGAATTCACCTTATGGAGGAGTATTTGTGCCTCTTACAAATCGTTTTTCAACTATGTCTGGGACAGACATGGCGACAAACAGAGTCAGAGAAGACAACAACAATATGGGCAAAGAGGATGCAACCAGTACACAGCTGGAGCAAAAACCATTCAGAGAAGAGTGCGTGCCACTTCCAAAGGGCCTGCCAAGAAACAATCCCTATCTGGCCACTCGTCCAATCAAAAAGTTATTTCAATGGGAATCTATTGATATGTTTCTTGTGCCCATGACAGGTTCTTGACATGGCAGGCAATGAAACATTTTCCAAAAGTAAAAAACAAAGGCCCAACATAACATTCTCAGAAGACTCATTTTGCTTTTTGATCCCAACCTTGATTCTATAATCTATAACTCAACTTTTCTGTAGACACCATCGCCACCATGTTTGTGATTGCTTTTTTAAAAGAAATTTTGAAATTCACGAAGTACCAGACCTTTGCACCAAAGATCTAGATATCCTTACCAGGTTTTGAAATTGATTAACAGTCAAGTCTTTTATGTTTGTGTAGTCCAGTCTTTAGTTTTTCAAAGTCAAAGTTCTTTAAGGTCTTCTATTATTGTCTATTGTCTATTATTAACTATTATATTAATATTATTATATTATTATGTAATTGCGTTGCCATCACTTAACCATAAATGGTGGAGTCATAGTCATATCATTTCACTTATAGTCTTATAGTCTTATAGTCTAGTCTAATAGTCTGTCGTGCCTTTAAAGACGTGGCTCATGTATGAGGATATGTGAATCCTTCTGTATACAGAAAGTATTTAGTAGGATTTTTGTGATAGTGATAGTGACATGTCAACTGATTCAGTCTTATTTTCATCTCTGCAGAGACAGTTTGGTTTTGAAGCTGTCTGACTTCATTCACTGAAACCAAGGCATTTGTATGTTTAACTGGTTAACTTAACTCCAGCCTTTTTTGTCACCTGACAATGACCACACATGGCCATACTGGCCAGCCATATGTTACCAGTAGCCCAGAAATTCTTTTAGCTGCCCTTTAAGTCTGTGCAGGTTGGAACCTGTATCAACGCGAATGGTTTCAACAGCGTCAGGTCCATCCCAGTGTGTGGAAGCGGGAAGTTCGTCTTTGCAGTCAGGCATGGAAAGATCTTACGCCCTCCCAACGTGAGAAGTATCTTGCTGAAGCCGCCTTGGAGGGAGCTAGAAGGGAGGAGGTTGCAGCTGTAAGATTTCCTTCAAAAAATGAGATTGCCACTAACAATGTCCCATCCACATGTCTGGGAGCTACTGCATTGAAAAAGACATCCAGAAGTAGATTGAAAGCAGCACAGGAACATTTCAATGAATCTCCTGAATGGAAGGTTTGGAATGGGGGCATTTCAGACAGCAATGGTTGCTTGCATTTGGACTTTGTTGACGTCCACACCTCCGATGTCACAATTCAACAGGCATGGACTAAGGCAGTGAATGAACCATCCAAACACGTTCATTGGAATGATGAGAAGGTCCAAGGCTGCCATCATGATACATGTCACGCTCTTTATGGAGCTTGTTCATGTGCTCCATATGTCAAGCTTGCTGGCCAGTTCGTGAAGTCCTTTCATCACCTCCTTTCAGCTAGTTGCTTGTCATCATGTTATTGATGGTTCAGTACTGGCAGCCTTACAGGCAGCTTCCCAAAAAAGGATCAGATTATCAGATTAGATAAAGAAAATAAACTAATCAGATTAATCGTTTCTAGATTTGATGTAGATGTAGACATAGATGCAGATGCAGCAAGACATTGATGTAGACATACAGATTCTTTACAAACTTATAAACAGACATGGATATAGTATGATATAGTCTCATACAGTCTTTAAGACAATATGCATTCTTTATTCTAACTGAAAGACATAATATTTATTGTTTTTATTTTCATGATATCTTATTATTTTGTTTCAATTTGAAATCAAGTGAGTATGAAAGGATATGATTTTATATGCTTTGACAATGATATGATTTGATATGATTATCAAAAACGAATCATTTATTTCATGTAATTTAAATCAATGACAATTGGATAATTGATGAAGTCGTTTCATGTGTCAGCAGAGCCAAGCAGTCAGGGCCCGTCAAATAGAAGTATTCTAAAATCTCAGCCTCCTGACCTTGAAACTTCACACATTTCATTAGACCTGCTTGTGTGGGCCCGTTTTTTCTTGAGAAACTTTCTGTACATTGTCTAAGTCTAATGTGTTTTGTCAGCTTCAGTCCAGACTGGCCAAGGCACTTTACCCCTAGGTGCCTTGATCAGTTTCAATTTGCCACAGAAGATCCGATACTTTTTCATTGGGCCCTGCATGATGAAGCCCCATTTGCATGTCCTGCTGGAGGGGCACTACTTGCCAGATCTTTCCCAAGTCAGTCTTTTTGCACCGACTACGGAGACATTGTTCCTTGGCAGGATTTTTTTTTCAGATTATCAGCAATTTTTATGCAATTTTTGAGATTGTCACCAAAGCTCACATCATTATATATAATGTGTCATGAGTCCTGCGTATGCATAGCCCATAGCCTAGAGTCCCACAGCTTCATCAAGTCCATGGTCTTGAACTTGTGACTATAACAATATCAATCCAATTGTGTTCTGTTTTTGCCAGTGTTTCATGGCATGACCCCCAGGTCACTGTCTATCAGGATCTACAATAATCTTTCACCTTCTTTATTTGGAAGTTGTCCAGTCTTGTTTTGTTCGTTGCTTTGAAGACCAGGTCCTGGTTTACAAGCCAGCAGGTTTTTCAGCAAATCCTTCAGCAGCATGGTCCATCCAGTGCATTGTCAGTGAAGGTCACTGACTATGCTTTGCTACCGGATCAACCACTACTGGCCGTCCAGATGTTGAATGAAACGACGTCATCCCATGTATTGCTGGCAAATGCACCCAAGACAAAAAAGGTAAGAAACAACAAGTTACCTTTTGGCATGGCGAGACCGAAGCGCAAAAGGAAAACAAAGACACAAGAGTCAGTTTCAAAGGCAAGTCTGATTCTGAAGTCTTTGCAACATGTGTCCAGGGAACCTCCAGGAGCCAAGCAAGATGCAGGTGCAAAGTCATCATGTAAAGAACAAGAGCAAGTACCATCAGTGGAGGGTTCCACTGGCTTTGACGGTGATGATGAAATTTTGGCTAATTCCGATTCTGATCCTGCAAACTCAGTTCTTTCCGATGCAGAGTCTGTAGCTTCAACATCAAGTTCAAGTACATCAAGTGATGAATCAGATGTTCAAGAGCTACCATCTCATCCCCAACTCAGAAATGAAGAGCAGGTTACAGAGGAGATTTTGCAGATCCGAGAGGACTTGCAAATGAAAGCAAATGAAGCAGGTGCAGATGCAATGCAAAGTGAATGGCAAGGCAAGGATCAAGGTGTGTCAAGTGCTGGTGCCCAAAGACAAAGCACCCAATGCAATCCATTCATTGGAGTTCGGGATGTTGATGTGCAGCGGGCTGCAAGACTCGCAAAATGCCAATCCTGTAACGACAAGATTGGCAAAGGCTCACTTCGAATAGCATATGCGTTCTCCAAAATCAAATTCCATGGCTATTTGCATTCGCAATGTTTCCCTTCATACCTTGCCAAGATGAAGGGAGACAAATGCCAAGCCATTGACTTCCTACAGTCATGGCAAACAAGCCACCCAGATTTCGACATTTCTTTGATGACAGAGATCACTAAGTTGGTTTCAGAGCTGCAGCAGACGGCTTGACCCTAGTCACTTGGGGTGTGGGGACTTGCATGCAAGGCATGAAAAAAGATTGCAAGGATTCTACTTACATTTTGCAGTTGCCAAAAAGTCAGCCCCTGAGGACTCAGAACCATCACACCTTGATGATTGCTCACTTCCTCATGATTTGTTGAGCCTAGCTTTTGTCCCTGAAGCCTATGTCCTTAATAAGTAGGTTGTAGGTTCGCGGTTACATTAAATATGACATATTATGGTTCATATGATTCGATGCAAAAAATGTAACATCATAATTTATAATTATAAATTTATAATCATATTTTTAATTTATAATAAATGAATAATGAATACTGTTTTGATACCTTTTTATGTCAAGATATTTAATCTCACATGAATTCAATAAATCATGTAAACGTCAGGAATTTAATAATGTGTTTTTAAACACATGAAAATGAATTGATGCATAATTTCTTGCCAATCTTCCAACTTACTTATAACTTTTAACTTATAACTTAACTTATTGCAATTGCAAGTTGTAAGTTGTAAGCCAGTAACCCTGCATTCATGTTGGCTTACATGACCCCATAGGGAACCTGGCCGGTTAGGATTGAATCATATCTCATGTGTATTCCGTGTTTGTTATCCTGGTACATTTGTTTGCTCCTGCCCACACTGTTCAGGCTCCAATTGACTTCTTCATGAGAGGTCGCAATGATGAGCTTGGTGAACTGTATGGCTTGGAACTTGAGTGCCTTGATTGAGATTTGCATGAAAGCTAAATCAAAGGAGATTGTTGGCATTGGGGGATCTTCTGAGGTGTAATGGCTTTGTGCCATACTTCATTCGCGTTATGCATTTAACGCCGCTTTTATGCATTGGGCTTGTCGCATGAATGTGTGGTGCAAATGAATGACAATGACAATGATTCAATGATTTGATATCAGACACTTTGACTTCCAGGTTTGTCTTTCTAATTTATAATATCAACCCATTGTTTGTCACAACCATCAGATAGTTTATTTCAACTTGGATCCAACTGGTTCATGGTAATATTGCATTTTGACAATGTTTGACATGGTGAGTGCTACCAGTAAGCAGTCAATAGCAAGCCATTGTACAAGGTATGTGGCATGCAGAAAGGCATATGTTTATGTATACCGATGCTAACAAAACATCAACCACAGGCAAAGATAGTTCCACATTGGGGCATTTGACATGCTACAAGTTGTAAGTGTCAGATTTAATAGTCTAAATCCCAATGTTAAATTCTTTTTGCACAGACTTGGATTTTCACATGCATTTACAGATAATATAACTATCTTATCTTATTTGTCTATATATTTTTTTGTCATATCATACTCACTGTGCATATGAACCACTCTGTTTTCATTTCATGTGCAAAACATCACTCCCAGCTTTGTTCAGAAAGGTCCAGCAACTATGGATCACCAAATCACCGACAACGTTGCTACATCATTGGTGGAAGATCAGATGTCACTGAACGCCATTTGTTTGACACTGCCTGTGATTGGATTAAAAGCCACTGCCCCACTGTGCATACACGGACGACAATGTCAGAGTGCATCTTGGTTGCACAAACATGTTTGTGTGATGACTGGCGCTGGTACAGTAGATAGCAGATAGATAGCAGTAGCAGTGCCAACAATTCCCAGAGCTGGGCTGTGCAGGTTGGGAGATTTGTCGTGAGACATTGGTTGGACCATTGTCCCGTCCCCACTATGCTGAGGACATGGGGGAAAAGTGCAGTTGCTTCTCTTCTTGTGTGAGATTTCCTTAGTAGGAACGGTTCCAGAACGGTTCCAGAAATGTACCACAGAGTTACGCTGCCACCACTTCTTCCAATTGTTCAGGACCCCCAACGCCGATGGAAAAGCAAGAAGACACAGAAGCAGGAAAGACAACTTCTCAAGGAACTCAACATTTTGGGAGGTGGATGGGGGCCTTATTGCTCAAGCTTGAGTAGGGAGGAGCGCAGCATGCTGAACACCAGGGAGAAGACCAAGCTGGACATAGAGTACAAGAAATTGCTGGACAAGGCAGAATGGAAACATGTTCTGTCGATTGCTTTTCATTCTTAACATGTTCGTTCAAAAAAAACTATTTGATGTCATTCAAACAAACACATTTGAAGATGTCTTTTTCATCATATCAATATTAATAATAACTGATCAATCAATATTTTATCATCAAATGATGTATACTTTCAAGTATGCTTATATAGATATTAGATATTAGATAAGATATTTTTGATATATAAAATAATAATAATAATAATGTCTTTAAAAAAAGTATTATGGTATCATAATCTTAGTATCATATATAGGTTATATGGGCTTATCATGGAACCGTTCTAAACCGTTCCTAGATGATTCTGAGCCAAATCCGGAACCGTTCCGGAACCGTTCTAAATAGTTCCTAATAGTTCCTAACTTTGGAACCGTTCTAAACCGTTCCTGGGGCTATGTGAAATGACCCTCGGAACCGTTCTAAACCGTTCCGTAACATGCTGAAATCATCACTTGTTCAACATGTTTTTTTGAATTATTTTAAGTTACATTAAGACTTAAGATACATCTACATATGTTATATAACATATAACTTCAAGATAACTTATATAACTTTGTTAACTTCTTGTCACATCTAATCATAACTTGACTAACTTACGTAGCTTATCATACTTTTAACTTTTAACTTCACCTCATTTGTATTGCTGAAACTTGCAGAGTCAAGCCGTTGAATTGGGGCTCTCAGTGCTTTCAGTATTTAGTATTAATCTGTAATGTTAATGTTGACTTATTTGTCAATTAATGACATCTTACAAAGTACAACTGAAACATTTCAACTTTTAAGAGCTTGGTTAGGTCAAAAATGTCTTAAAAAGCTCAAGCTCTGGAGAACATAGGTGATATAATATATATGATGTGAATTTTTGATTTGATATGGTTCATTAATCAAGATCGTTAATGCCATGTTCGCAAGTTTCAAGAAACAAGGGGATGTCCAGGGAAATCAATGTTTTGGCCAGGGAAAGACTGACAAGGAGTGCTGGGATGTCTATGTTGACGTAGCCAGTCCCCACCTTAGTTGGTTGAAGTGCAAGCTAGAAGGCAGTTAATCTCATTGTGCAGTGCCGCAGTGCTGCCATGTGGCATTTAAGCTACTTCTTGGGAAGCTTGCCTTGCCAAGGAAGTACTGGTGGAGCAATGGGCACATACTACAGTGGACAGGGCGCTGCTTTTAGCACTTGCATGAAGCTTTGGCATTTGGGGCGCAAACAATTCCTTCCTGGGGAGGCATGTAGAGCCAATTGTTTTTTTAAATTCAAAGCATTGATCATTCCCATGTCTTTCATGTTTGTCAGCAGCAGTCTCAAATAGATCAAATAGTTAACTCGAGACTTTAAGTTTGAAGTTAGGGGCCCAGGTGGAGTCACGTGATTTACAGTAGATTTCCAGTCTGATGAGCTTCATTTGAATCATCCCTTCTGATTTGCCGGCCAACCGTGCTGTGAGGCCCTCATGGCAAGCCAGGGCTTCAATCCACGTGACTTCTCTTGGCAAGAGGGGTCATATCGCACCTTCAACAGACTTGCTGGAAACGCGTGCACCACTAGCGTGCTTGGCGCATGCATGTTTGCAGTTCTTCTTGGGGTGTTGTGCACCAACGCTGATGATGAGCTCCTTGACTTTTGCCATCGCAAGCAATGGTTGGTTGGCTATTGGTTACAAACATCCAACACAGCAATGTTTTGTTCATAGTTGTTTGTTGCCTATCTCTTTTGCATTGGATGAGATATCAATTGAATGTGATTCACCAGTCCAAGATGTGCTCTTGACAGACCAAGGCCATTGCTGAAGCCTTCCAGTGAAGGCATTGCATATGAATCTTCCTCTGAGGACATCGATTCAAACATGAGTGTGCAGGACCATTCATATGTGGTTTCATTCTACCAATGTTGTGACAGTGCACGCAAGTCACCCAAGTCAAAGAGACGGTCTTGCAACATGTTGTTTGGCTATATTTATATTAATTCTGAATATTTGATTTTGGATACAAACTATATCAAGTTTCAATTAGCAATTAGCAATATTAATATTCAGTGATACATCAGCCATGTATATCTCTTCTGTTGCCCCATGTCATATCACTGTCACTTTCAAAGAAAGCTCTTGGCAAGGATTCAGAGCCGGAGCCGGAGCACTCCAGCTCTTTTGAGTTGGTGGATGATGATGATGATGATGATGATGATGATGATGAAGGACAAGATGCACACAAGGCATGCTCAGTCATGGAGTGTTTGGCAGGCATGTGGTTGTACCATGTTTTGACTGTGGCAGTTGACTCAAAACTCAGAATTTGACTGAGAACCTTCTATGGTTAAGTGATGGATTCCCCAGAACATAGCATGATCTGAGATCACAGGATTCAATTGTGTCTGGGTATTCGGTGTTCTTTTTTTTAAATCTAGCCAATTTCGATATTGCGTTCAAATTCTCAAGTGTTCTGACAGGTTTCACATTTCATGTGGATGATGTAAAGACCCTTTCTTGTCATATGAGTCATATGTCATATATTGTCGCGTGTAATATGATTTGAAATATGTGTTTTTCTATGTGACTGTAGTCGTCAGTTCAACTCCTCCAAAAATAAAGGCAAATACAAATAATTTAATTGACAAAAACAACTCTCAAGTCATAATATGGAAGAAAAAAGCAGGACCTTTTGATATTCCATGCATTGTTTTGTAAGTGGCATTCTGTTGGTTGTCAGTATTATAGTTGTCCATTAGGTCAGAGTCATAATACTATTGAAATCATAGCCTTACACACCCTAGGCACATAGACTGAGACTCAAAAACTGAAACAAGATTCGAAAAAATTGAACCAATCCTCAATTAGGATACACCAAGCTTTTTTATTCAATGAATAATGACATTTACTACACTTGCAAGTCCTTGTGTCCATAACTTGGAAAGGAATTAATCATACAGTTGAAGGGCTGTTTCGGCTTCCCAGGACTGTTCTCAAACTCTTCTCAAGGGTCCTGACTCCAGGGAGTGCCCTTGTCCCACAGGCCCCACATGAAAGCGAGCAGGTGCCAATCGAGCCAGTCGAGGCTCCAGTCCAGGACTCCGATGACCATTTGTCAGAAGAGCATGGACTGTCAATGATGATGAGACGCCAATGTGACAGGTCTCAGGTCCACCCAGCTCACTTATTTCAATCAGAAGTAGAAGTAGCATATGAGAGAGTGAGAGTTATGAATTTTTCCCTGCCAAGAATGACTGCATAGAATACCTAGATTAACCAGGTTTGATCAATCTCTACTTTCATTTTGTGCCATGCCTGACACTGAAACGCAACAATTGGATGCAGCTAAGAATCTTCAAAAATGAACTGAATTCAGTTGTTCTTTTCATGTTCACCATTCAACATAACATTTTTGTACGTCCTCATGCACAAGACACATGTCCTGTACATTCGTATAATTTTTGTGTGCCTGTTAGCTCCCCCAAACAGGAGTTAGTGCAATAGACATTGCCACTAGTTCCTGTATGAATGTAGGCAGTAGGCATAAACATGATACTAATACTATCTCCTCTCTTTACTTCCAGATATACGAGATCAGCTTCCAGGCAGGTTGCGTGCATTTGTGTAGGGTTCGTGTTCCTGGAAGCTCCCCGAAGCCAGGGTCAGTGCAACCAACATCCCAAAGATTTAATCAATTGAGTTCATTGAATCTAAAAGGCACTAAAGAATGTATGTGCAAATGTCAAAATTCTGAATGGCTATATGGCTATATGACAATGAGTTTTCGAACTGGTTTACCTCCACATGCACAAGATCAGCTTCCAGACATGTCATGTGGATTCGTGTGGGATTTGTTTGCATGGAAGCTTCCCCAAGCAGAGGTCAGCACAATACACACCATGCATTCTTTGAAATATTGGCATTTTATTCAAATGGATATTTAAAATCTAAGCCAGCCAACCATGATGTGATGGCTTTTTGGGAGTTACTTTTGAAGGGGGTTGGGATCAGAGATTAAATTACAAGTTCAGAAATTTTATCCATGTATTGTCAATTGTCGTCAATATAGCCGGTAAAGAGTTGCCTTTCCATCAGGACCCAAAGGCAGAAGAAGAAGAAGGAAGTCCAAACATTTTGAAGGAGGCAGTTCTTTTGGATGTCATTGACAGTTGCCAGCATGGCAACTCTTTGTTTCATTGTTCTTCGCAGTCAGTGCAACATTTTGCAGTTTCAAGCAGTGCAAATTGGTGGATCTTTCCAATCCATAAAATGAGTTTTTTGCCACACAGTTTGCGATCTATATACAGTATTCAACTTGAAGGTTTGGAAAAGATTGTGGAAGTAAGACCCAGTGCTTAACTTTGTTGGGCAGTGGCAGGACAGGTCCATGCATTTCGAAGGGAGATAACTGTGATCAACTCAATTGTTCAAATCTTTACAAGTTGCCTTCAGTTGTTCATTTACGTTTGAATTTACATATGAGATTCAATTGAAATTATTTTGTTATATGTGAATTAAAGTTGATATTATTTGATTCAATGCTGTTAGAAAACACCTCCTTTTGATGATGATGATGATGTTGATGATGATGATGACGATGATGATGACTATGATTATGATGATGATGATTCAATGATGATGATGATGATGATGATGATTCAATGATGATGATGATGATGATTCAAATGATGAAGCTGATATCAATATGTTGGTAGTGATTTTCACAAATGAATGATATCACTTGTGTCCATGTCAGTCACCATGCAACTTGGCAGCCCATGCAGGAGGCGTGCTCAGCTTGCGTCACATGCATCGTAGTGGAAGAAAAAAGCGTAGATACTCCCACAAGAGATGCAGTGTTATTAGGGTCAGTGGTGCTTCCCATCCTTCACACTTGGGTCTGAAAAGGTGTTTTAAATTTTTTTTAAATGTAATTATGAAATGGTAATACAGTAATACATAACTAACTGGCTAATGTCTTAACGAGTTGTTTTAGTTCTTGATGTATTTTGTTCAATTTCAATTTGAATCTTTCCAGACAATCCAAGAAAAGGAGATTGATATCACCGTGATTCGATATTTTGTTGAATATCAAAATATTTCATCAAGAAACATATCATATCTGTTAAGTTTATATTAGTATACTTAATACTTTACTTCATATTAAAGACCAAAGGATTCCTTCCAAGGATTGTTTAGTTTGCCATGGTCTGAAGAATGCCTTGACGGCCAACGCCATTCGGTGCCTTGCAGCCACTCATTTCCAAGTGTATCCAAGTGTTGTGTCTGCTGTTGTGTCTTCAGCATGGCAGAGGAAGGCGAAGACAATGTATGTCGCCATTGCAAACAAGAGTTTGGCAGCCATGACAAGGCCATTCATTTGTCATCTTTGCACTGGAATGACAGATCCAAGCAAACATAACAAACCTGTACCCATTCAGCCGGGCTAGATGACACAAGTCTTCTTGTCCTGTGTTTGTCAGGATGCCCCAGACGAGGAAGACTTTGAGGTTTTGCGAGTGAAGAGTTCAAGCTCGATATGTCAGCAGTGCTTTTACGTTCAAAGGGGGTCGTTCAACGTGTCCCAGCAAGAAATGGCCCAGAACATGGCCGAGCACAAACTTATCAGTGACAAGTCGCCTAGCTGATTGCGCAATTGTTCTCTTTAACAGTAACATATCTTCTATCGCTACCCAGATCTGATTTAACTAATTGCTTTTGGGTTGTTACTGACCAAAATCCCCAAGTTAGATCAACTCCATTTGATAGATGACAAGATGGATCCATGACACAATGACATGACATGTGTGGATTGAATTATGACTGGTTCATGTCACGTCAGTCATCAGATCCTGGTTCCAGGGCGTTTACCTGCATGTTTACAGTCAAATCAAAGCCATGGCCTTTTTCACAGTCAGAGTTCAAGCAGTGTTGCAAAACATCTTGCTGCAGGTTCAAGAACAATACAGATCATGTTGTCATTGTCATCATTTGATCATGTCACCTTTGAACTTCTGAAACTTATAGCCTATAACTGCCTATAACTATAACCTATAACTTATAACTAACTTTATAATTAAGTTTTAACTTAGAACTTGTAACTTATAACTTAAATGTTAACTTATACTTTTACCTTACCTGTCACTTATATCATTCCGATATCATCAACTAATTTTAAAACTTAACTTAGCCTTTAACTTAAAGCTAGCTTTTTCGGAGTCATAAAAATATTGAATCATGACTCCTGAGTTTGACACATTGTTAAACAAAAGTTTTCAAGTTACTTGCAATTTGCAACTTCAATTTTAATTTCATCACAAGACAGTGACAATAAGTTAATATTCAAAAAATGAACTGTCTCTGTACAATTATTGCATTTTTCTTCATGGTCCACAGTGATAAACCCAACTTGCAGTCAATAAATCGAGACCAACTACAGTCAATGAAATATGATTTGATACCCAAACCTATTTTTGCTGATACCCCCTTGAGCCCTGTGGGCTCCAACTAAGGTTCAGTGAGCTTCGCAAAAAGCGCGTTCTCTCCGTCATTGCGCACCCATCGAAGAAGTATAGGCACGCCAAGCAGAACATGAAAGAACTTATCAAGCGATCAGAGGAAGACTATGTTGACTTTAGACAGGCCAGGAATGAAATGTTTTTTTTCCCTGTTGAATGCTTGCATTTGCAGTTGCACTTTTGACACTGTTCATGTGCATGTGTGTGTCCAAGAGAATGAGCATTCCCTCTATTGTCCGGCCAGGTGTCAGAATTAGTGCCTTTGAAACAGTTTTGTGACGAAAAGTATCCAAAGAAGAACCTGAAGACAGACAAGGCCCGAAAGACCTTTGTCCAAGAGCAGCTGAAGTTAAAACTTCAAAAGGATCCCCGAACAGGTGTTCTTTGCGTTCCACAGGCTCAAAACACAGTGATGATGCAAGGCCTGCGATTGTCGGCCACTCGGTCAAAGGATGAGGAGTTCGATGACAAAGAAGAAGCCAAGATTGCACAAACAAAGGCAAAAGAGGGCATCGCGACATCCACCAACACCAAGGACCTTGAGGGGCCTTTCAACACCTCCTAATCCTACATTAAAAACTAGATTCAGGCTTGGGCAGGACTCTCACAAAATGTCAGATAGGTTGTCGTGAGTCATGAGTCTTCTTTGGTTTGGAAGTTTTGCCCATGTTGCACTTAACTCCCTGTAATGTATTTAGTTTTTATAAATAGATAGACAGACTATAGACTTAAAGGCTTGAAGGTTTATAAGTCTAGAATGGTCTAATAATGACAGTATTGAAAAACCATTCATACATTCCACATTTCATCCTTCTTGTAACCCCTTCCTTTCCCCCTTCTGACTTCTTCCCTTCCTTCTTAAAGAATCCAAACAAGAAGTTTTAAGAGTTCAAGGAATCATTTTCAATCATGTGCAGGGTCATAGACATAGCTGCGAACAATTCAAGGCCGTAATCACGATTTGCAAAGCTACACTTAGATAAAACCATCGGGTGTCAATTCTTTATTTCTTTCCCGTCACAAAGATTTTTTCATGCTGACTTTTGGAGTGTTTGTGCACCTCTTATGCTTTTTCACAATGATGTCAATGGCATGTCAACGGTGTGTGTGGACCAGGAAGAGCTCCAGCAAGCCGACAAGAATGCAGAATCAGGCAGTGACAAAGAAGATTCTAGCTCCAGCAGTGACAGCTCCAGCAGTGACAAGTCAAGTTTTGGCCTGAGTAGTGAGAAGAGCTTGAAGCCAGTTGCAAAACGAAGGTCAGGAGCAAAGGCCAAAGCCAAGGCAGCAGACAAGAAAAGGAAGTCTGGACAGATGTCAAAAGAGAAGGAGGCTGGGGTAGCAAGCAAGAAGCAAAAGGCTGAGATGGACAAATTCAACAATGTCTATGATGCAAGTGAAAAGTACTTGAACACCTTGTTGGAGCTGAAGCCCGATTCGCTTTGGCGTTCATGCATAAGAGCCGCAGAAGTAGATCGACGATTGGGGCGCGAGGCACAGATTCTCAGCAGCTTGGAGGCTGCCATTGATACTTTGGAAGCTGACCAGGATGAGTCAAAGACCAAGGGAAAGGAGATGGCACAGAAAGTGAAGAAAGAAGTTGAAGTTGTGCGTGGGCTGAAAGAGTTTTGCCGAATTCTCCGAGATGCCCGTCCAGCAGCACTGGTTGAACACATTGTGGGCCCCCAGAGTGACTTGTGCAGTGGCTGGGTTCTGATCAATGGTGCCAAGAAAAAAATAGAGTTCTTGAAACACGAAAAGTTATTGAGGCATTTCACCAGCACATAAGTTAAGGTCTTGCTATGTTCACTGAATCATGGAATTTGAATAGTGAAGCATACTGTATTCCGCCTTATTGGTCTTTCAATTGCTATCAGATTATGTTATGGTTTATATTATATTTACATTAAGAATATGAAATTTTAAACTAGATAGGTAAGTTAAGATAATTCTAATTTATCTTGTTAAAATATATCGAAACATATTTCTTTATGTACATGTACTGGACAGTCTGAAAACAGCTGCGTTCATGTTGAATCAAACCATTTGTATACAATACTGTCAATACTCGTACAGACTCATACATAGTTAACAGTTGCAGCAATTGCATCACACAAATTGCCATCTTGGCCACAGTCTTAGTTCAATTTGATCACTTGCACTATACCGACTTTACTGTCTATTTTCGGACCGGATAGTGTGATAGTGTTATCATGCGCTTGATATCTTTGTGAATATGGTTTCTTTCCCTTCAACTTCTCTCATACTTAACTTTCTGGTTGCAATTTTAACATGTTTGATTAATGGTTGTTCACTCCTGATGGTCATTTTTTGTGGCAAGGATTTCATAATTTATGCTTCATGATTCGTGATAAACAAACATTGTGGATACTGATTTGCTTCTGCCTTACTGTAACCCCTTAAATATGTACTTCCAATGTTTGAATTTGTTTTTTTTGAAAATAATAAAAGTCAAGTTCATGTGGCAAACAAGGACGGGAGATTGAAACACCTCATAAACAGAAGGTACTGTATCCAGCATAGTCATCATAGTGTCAATACAGTGGGATAGAAAAACAATATCTTGACCCACTTTGCACTTTGCACTTTCCAACAAACAGATTCCAAGGTTTGCTGGAAGCACATGAGTATGCCACTGCATCTCGCTTGGTAGCTGATTCTTCAACACTGGTGGACATGCTGAGTTTTGTGGCCAAGAAGGTGCTGGATGTCACTTGTCTGTCACAGTCTGATGGGTCAGATGAATGAAGGGCTTAAACAAATATTGAGAAATTTGGCAGACGAGACCCTGATCATTTTCTTTTGGTCCACCATGAAGGCAGTATTTTACACCAGATTACTTTTTGGGAAAAACAAAAAGCATTTTCATTGTCACTGCTACCGCTACTTATATAGTGAAAAAGTCTTTCAGTCAGATATTGTTTTTTTTTGAGAATTTGATTGATCTGATCTGATGAGATAAACTGATGAACATCAGAGAGCCAGCCAGCAAAAACGAGAGAGAAACATAGTGGGAAGTGCTTGAAACCTGTTTCTTTCAATAACTCGTTTTTTTTACTTGGTTTTTGCTGACATCCACTTTGGATATACGATCTGGCAAAGCATGACTTCATGGGGAGTCATGTGCCATGGTCATGCAACATAATATGAGTGATGCAGTTGTCATTTTACATCTTTGTTGTTCATATTATCATGACAATGCTTTCTGTTTAGGCCCAAGCTTTTTGATTTTGATTACTATGGTTTGAACTTTATTTTAAAATTCATCATACGATATTTGATGATATGATATATGATATGTGATATGTTCATGTATTATTGTAAGTCTCTTTTATGTAATGCAAAGCTGATTGAGAGACACAGTATGCAACTACCTTATTCTTTGAACATTGTATTATTTGATTTTTTTGCTTTGCAGAATATCATATCAGTAAATCAGTATATCAGTATTTCTGGTATTTGATCATACAAAATCAAACATCACTAAAATTCTGATAGTAGTACTAGTACTGAAAAAATAATTTATTAAAACAAGACATCATTGATACTTTGCCATAGGCCACTTGATAATAATATGAATATTTTCGGAAAAATCTGCGCTTAACTCTTGTGACTCTGAGGCCCCTTGCTTCTTCCAGTTCATCCGAATGTACACCGCAGTTTCTGAGCCTTGCAAGGCTTTCCGACTCCAGTGGTTCCTGACCTCTCTGCCTGAGAGCTCTGGCAATGCTTGGAAGGCATTGCAGAAAGCACAACATGTTGCTTTCTATGATTGGCTGGAGAAGATTCGCTCTGGCAACGCAACCATGGATTCCATTGCCGCCTTGATTCCTGTTGACTTGCGTTCTGCCAATTTCCAGGAGAAGCAGATGTGGTGCCCTGATGGCATTCATTTCATGCAGAGTGCAGACTTGTCATACCACCCCAGCTGCAATGATTTCCGGGATAAGTTTCAGTCAGTCTGACCTTTTTCATCACAGGACTTGCCCCCTGTCACACAAGAGGGACATGAGAGGATGCTGTGACTTGTGTAATTCTATTGGCACTAAGGCATCCAACTTCAACAGAAGATACACCACTCTCTGACTTCAAGAATCTAGCAGGCTTGTCATGGCAAACCATGTATGACATGCAGAAGCTGTGGGCATGCTTGGATGTGAGCATGAAGCAGAAGGACAATAGCAAAGTGCTTGACTTGACGTACTTGTCCACTGTTGGCTTGGCATCAGTGTATTCACCTACTGTGAATACAATGGTGCAATCACAGCCAGAATGGAGGCCAGGCTGGGGTGTGATACAATTGTGATGCCCTTCAGTTGCCACATCCTTCATCATGATTGCATCAAATACTCATTCTGGGGCATTATGCCTTCACAGTTTTGGTTCAGGCAAAGGCTTGTTGAACAGTGACATGCAGCAAAGGCATACCACGGTTCCACATTCCAGTGAATCAACAAATGTACAGCGCACAAAAAACGGGTTCTTTATTCAGGACTGAGTCGAGTTTTGATTCGCCAAGACATTTTGTATGCTGTACTGTATCAGTATGTCTCCAGTATGAAAAATATTACTATGACTCTGACTGCGAAGATACGAAACTAGGAATCATTGATGATATTCCTGTTGAAATTTTAATTAATTTATTTATATACAAGTGTATACAGTACACAGTATACTGTCAGTATACTAAAGAACTCTTGTTGCCCTGAAGAAGTGGCACTGTTTTCACAGAAGACTTCTTGCCCTCCTCATGTCGAAGCCACATTTCCGTGTGCGTGGAAAGCAGCCAGACAAGAATCAACCCAAACATGAGAAGGCAGTGCGCAAGAAGATTGGAAAAAGAGTCAGCAGACTTGCAATGGCAACTCGAGCAGGTGTCGTTGACAAAGCTCAGAGGCCTTTTGCCATCTTCTGCAAATTGAAGAAAATGAACGTTCGTGATGCCAGCAAGGTTTGGAATGAACTCCCAGAATCAGAGAGATCTGAGTATGTTCAAAAGTCTAAGGAAAGTTTCTCAGAGCAGCGCCGTCAATCTGCCGGGGCAGGGGTGCTCCACAAGAGAGGGTTGGTATCCATCAAGACTTCTGAAAAAGATGGAATGTCCAGCCTTGAAAGAGGTGTAGAGCTTGGATCAGCAGCAGCATCATCATTGAAGAAAAACGCTGGTGGTCATGTACATGCTTTCGCTGCCTTTTGCAAAGTGACTCGGAAAGCTGTTGCTCAAGCAAGCAAAGATTGGAAGAATTTGTCAGACCATGAGAAGGAGAAGTACAAGAAAATTGCCAGCGCTGCCAGTGAGCATGTGGAAGTGGCAATGCCCAGTGACAACCCGGTGGAGCCCATCAAGCAGAAGGACACCTGGCTTACATTTTTGACGTTCATCAACTTATTCCAACTAACTAACATTCATTGTCATTCATTGTCGTTTAACCACTATGGTAGGGGGCCTCTACGGTACCTGTAAGCAAACTTTACAGTACCTGTAGGGGACCCCTAAGTGACCTCTACGCGCACCTCGAGGTCCCCTACCAGGGCCGTAGAGGTACCTAGAGTACAGCATCTATGCTATGTCTAAAAAACCTTTATGCTACACCCCTACCACATCTCTGGGGTGCCTACAGCACCTACATCATTAATTTAATTTTTCTAATTTATGATTTATGACTAACTTATGTATGACTGACATTTATCCAAGAATCTTTTTCTCATTGCAAATAGTATATAGTCTTTCAGACTTGGGTCTTGTCTGTGTGTACTTAAATTTAGTCTTGTCATAGACTATTATAGTCCAAAGTCCATTGTCAGTCCATCATAGTCGTGTTTGGCTCCTTAGGCAACCAATTTTAACTTGGATCCAACTGTTGAAATACTTGTTGACCAGCCATATTACTTTTAACTTGGATCCAACTGTAATTTTCTTGTGTTCAATCATTAGAAAACGATTGTTGGAAGGGTCGACCAAAATGTTGTTCGGTTTGATGTCCCAATGGATGATGCCATGTTGCCAGAGGCCAGTGTCAATGTCACTGCTCTTGGCGACAAGTATGTCTTAAGAGATGCGAAAGGTCAAGGAGCTTATGGTACAGTCTTCCTGGTCCAGAGTCCCAAAACACATCGACAGTACGCGGCAAAAATTGAAACGCTCACAGTGTCCTTGGATGAGGAGATTTCATTCATTAAAGATTGCGACCACCCTTCAATTCTTCCCATCATTGACTTTCACACAGCTCAAGATGGATTGAGTTGGTATGTGATGCCACTTGTGCCAAGTTCTCTTCAAAGATGCCTGCAGAAGGGAGGTCTTTGTCCAGATGCCCAGTGTGGGCTTTTCACACAGATCTTGAGCGCCTTGTCCTACATACATCTCAAAGGCATCATCCATTGCGACGTCAAACCGAACAACATCTTGGTCGACCCTTCCAACAATCATTTTTATTTGATTGACTTTGGAATGGCCCTTTGCCTGCCTGTGCATCACAAGAAGAGATATGTCACTTGCTGTAGGGTCATTGCAATTGCTTTGTATGTTTGGCTTATTGATTTCCATTCCTCAAAATCTGTTTTCTGTTCAATCTTTATTGTTGACGGTGCCCTGCTGTATTTGTATGTGTGACGCGATGTGCATCCAGACACCTGATTTGATGATTGATGTTCTGATATGATATTATGATGTGATGACTCAGTGACATATTATGATTCTGATCAATGATTATGATTCTGATTGCTGATATGAGATTATAAATAAATTTTGATTCTTATGATGATACGATTTGATGCAGTCAACTGATTTCAACCATCCAGTCCCATGCAAATGAGCGTTCAAAGAACCAAGGACCACATCTACACAGTGTCTTACAGGCCCCCAGAGCTATGTGGAGCCAAAACGGACTTGTGCGAGACTTTGAGTGAGAAGTGTGATTCATGGGCATTTGGTTTCACCCTTGTTGAGGCTTCTACTGCAAAGAAGTTTTTTGGGGGCAAAACCCAAGTCGATATTTTGATGCAGATCAACAGTTACGTGTCTGAAATGACTGTGGGCGTTAGGGGCCCTTTGAGCAAGGCCTTGAAAAAGGCCATTGAGCTCATGCCAATTAGTTTACGAAAGCCTGTTTGTGACTTGGTAAAGTCAAACCCAAAGAATCGAGCATCTTGCCCAAGCCTTTTGAAGCAGGTCACCAAGATTTGAGTCACCAGCGCCAGTGACAAGTGGCCATTCTGTGCCATCAAATTTGAGTTGATTGCCTTAAGCAAATTGGAAAAAAGGCGGCAATGCTTTTCTATTGGCCGAATCTTTGGGACAGTTCTTATGGAGTCATTTTACCAATGATCTGATCTACTGTTAAGCGTTTGGTCCAGCCATGATTCTATCTTGATCCTGTTTCGCAAATGTTTAAAATGTTCATTGATTGTTTCTCTTAGCGCTTGCACTTGCTGCAGGTCTGCATGGCAGCAAGTTCTGGCGATTCGTGCAGAGGTTGCATCCTTGCCAGAGAAACTCAAAGCCACCGACGATATTGTCGAAGCATTGGAGGGAATGACCAGGCTATCCAGGGAGGAAAGTATTGCCTATGATTTTGCGAGTGCTTTGAAGAAGGTTGCAGGTGTTGTTGATGTGCTGTCCACCCTCCAAAAATCTCAGATGCCGGATGCAGCTGAACCAGCCCAGAAGTTGCAAGAAGCAGTTCAGAAATTTGAAGAATGGATTGAAGGCACGCTGTGCCCTGATTTCAATAAACAGGTTCTGCATGTCATTCAGCACACATCAGCGACTACATTGAAGTCAAAGAACATGAGCATTGGTGAGCTTGCAGCACTGACCCTTGGCTCTACGGTGAAGTCATTCATTAGTGCTCTAGTCTACTTCCTTTTGCAGTCAGCAGTCAGCCAGCCTCATGTTGAATGTTGAGCAGTAGGGTATGGTCATTGCAAGCCAATTCCAATCAACAAGTATTCCATGGGTCTATGAGTTTTTTGTCCATGTTTCCATAATCTATGTCACACTCCTGTGATCACTTCTGAGGGCCTCTGATGTCAATCCAGCACTACCACCAGATCTTGAACCTACGTTTTTCACGGTCTGTGGCTCTGCTTCAAAAAATCATTCACAGTCATGGCTTCCTTTTGGTTTTTTGATCTTATTGTGGCCCTATAGCCTGTGGAGTACAGACTGCAGTGTAAAGGCTGAAATGACTGATGTGGTGTTTCTGACAAATCACAATTGACAAGATGAAATTGAACGAATGCGGTGTGAGGCACGAAATGAATTTGATTTAATTTGGTGTAATAATATGTGACTGTGTTTGACTTACTCATGATTCTGTATAGCGGTACTGGTCTTGTCCGGTTACCAGTATGACTTTAACTGAACTTTATTTGGTTTAACATCAGCATTTGCAGTGCGCTTAAACCTCATTGATTTCCCTGTCACAAACCCATGAAACATATTGTTTCTACCATGGCCTGTTTTTCCACCAAAGTGTATTTAGCCCTGGCCTGGTTCGTGTATGTGCTCAAACCCAATGTGATGTTGGATGGATCTGTTCAGGACTTGGTGTTTATTATCATTTGATATGATTTGATTGGGTGTGATGTTGATGCCGCATTGCTTTATATTGTTTTCATTGAAATTAGTCTTGGACAAAATAGAAATGGTTTTTTATGACCAATCCGGTTATGTTTCAATGTGGCATTGGTTTTTGAAATCGAACATCAATGGTGCGATTCGTGTTAAATTAGTGTGCTAAGTAAAAGTATGAAAATATAGAATCATATTTAGTTATATTGAGATTCATATTCGATATGTTTCGATCATTTTTTAATTCATATGTAATAGTAATGTTACATATCAAAAACATATTATGTGTATGATATATAATATTATTGTTTCTTTATTTGATGATACTATTACGGTATAATTCAATTGTATGTTAAGGTACTGTCATATTCAAATTTATTTTTGTTGTGAAATTTACACTTTCTGTGTCAGTCTGTGCTTTCTCTTGTTTGCATTCCATGCTTCATTTTGCTCCAAGTAGGCAAAGGGTGACCATGTTTTCAGAATCACAGGTTAACTCAAGCTTTGTGATGTGCAATTTCTGAACGGTGTGTTTTACAGTTTTACATGTCAAGTGAAACTTCTCAGTATGCTTTTTATTTTCTCAGTATGTCAAATTATGATTTTGCCACTTGTGGGTCCATGCCTTCCAAGGTGAGATTCTGCAAGAAGTGACCCTTCCCAACAAGAAAAAGACGAGTTTCACGGAAGCAATGCTGTTTTGGAGGCAGTTGGTCTCCAATTTTGAGCCTCCAGAAGAAGAGGATCGTGTTGCAACACTCAAGGCCCACATTGCTTATGCGAAATCGTTTTGCAAGAAAACCCAGTCCCTCATGGTGGATGATGATTCCAATTTGGTGGCCGCCCACAACTATGCTATCTCAATAGCTTTGACTTGGAGTGCTGCGGCTTTGCAGATGATCTTTGAAAAGCCAGAGGAGCCTTGGGACATTGACAACATGCTAATGCCTCAGCACAGGCCACTTGTCAGGTCTCTAAAAGACATGCAAGGCATGAAAACAAAGATTCAAGACCTCAAAGATTGTCATGACTTGAAGATGGTGGCTGCAGCCTTGGGCATGTGCGAGAGTGCCAGCGCTGTTTTGAGCATTGCTTTTGTCAATGACGAGTTGCTAGTGGATGTGAAGTCCACTTGTGAAAAGTTTTTGGCAGTGTATGAGAAGGCTTTAGTCGAGTCATTCAAGCATGTGGAGAACAGTGTAGTGAAAGGTTTGCAGGAGTTCAACAACAAATTTTCCCCTGTAGCTGATGCAGCTGCTGAGTGGAAGATGGACTCTGTAAGCTGGTGCTTTGAGGCAGGAAATGAAGTCAAAAGCAAGATTGAAGGCATGCACGATTGTCTGAGCAAGGCGCAGGAGGCTTTTCCACTTTTGGAGACTTTGGTGGGTCATAGCAGCAGCAATGACAAAGTGAAGGAGTTTGTGACAAGCGCCCAAGGTCTGAAGGAGAGCATCAAGGACAAGAGGGCAAACGCTCACCAGATCGCATCCATTGTGATGGTGTCTGGTTTCTTCAAAAAGGAAGATGGGGACGATGATGTGCAGTTTCTTGGTCATATTTCAAGTGGTGTCTCATGATTTTCATTTCTCTTTTTTGTTCACAAGGAAGCTTTTGTTGTTTTGCCTACACCAAGCTCAAGGTTAGAGACCATCCTGGAGCATTGCAAGAAAATGTATCACTTGAACTTCAACGCTCTGCCAGAGAAGCTCCAAAGCATGATTGAGGAAGAAAAGAAGAAGGCCAAGAAAGATGGTGAGAAGAAAAAGTCTTCCAAAGACAAGGACAAGGAGAAAAAGCCAAAGAAGGAGAAAGAAGTGAAGAAAGATAAAGATACCAAAAAGGAGAAGAAAGAAAAGAAGAAGTAATCCAGCGCGGGTTTCACTTCCGAGATTTGCCATATGGGCAGTGGCTACAAGCCAATTGACACTTGCTGATTTTGCTTTGCGGCCCAAAAAAGTCAGCTGTCAGATAGCATCAGCACTGGGAAATTGAGTTAGTGGGCTGGGTTCTGTAAATGTAGGTTGTAACATCATTTTATTTTTTTGCAAGGCACACTACCAACACTAAACTAAATGTATTGACATGATTTCTGTCAATGATTTCTTTTGTTGTTTCAAATGTGTGAAGGCACCTGAAATTGCAGAACATGTTGTGACTTGACTTGTTCTTTTCAATTTGCCTTTGAACTTGAGTCACTTTGACATGGCATGATTGACTTGACTGCTGATTTACAATGT
The DNA here is from genome assembly GCA_000507305.1 of Breviolum minutum Mf 1.05b.01. NCBI lineage: Eukaryota > Dinophyceae > Suessiales > Symbiodiniaceae > Breviolum > Breviolum minutum. The sequence continues at coordinate 138,170 of DF239037.1, forward strand.
TTTGCAAAATTTCAAGCAACATCAGGAGTCAGGAGTATTATTTGGACTTTGGAATTGTTTTCAAAATATTGGAAAATCATGTCAATTAGTCATTAGTCCGAGTCCAGTCATTATATAAAAGTTAATTAAGTTTTAATAATCTTTAAAATAATCTTTAGATTAAGTTAATTGGTCATGTCAAGGCAAAGTCTGAGTCATAGTCACAATAAATGATATCTACATTACATTACATTATATTAAATAATAGTCTCTGCCAGTCTGTTCTCTTACCGTTAACATTGCTTTTTACCAGTGAGTGAGTGAAGGTGGGTGTACTGTGCAATTGACTATTGAAATCAACTCTACAAAATCATTTTGCATCACATTGTTTAAGGAAACTCACTGCCACACATACCCTTGCTATCTTTGTGCTGATATAGAAGGTACCCTTGTTTACATTGATATATTGACATGAAAATTCCCATAGTTCTTTCCATGGTTCCCTCCTTGGTTCCTATCATGTTCTGCTGGTTTATCTTATGGACAGAAGAAGAGGCTGATAGCCTAAATAAGGAATGATCCCAAAGAATCACTCCACACTGAGCTCAGGACAGCTCCCTTGGAAGTTTGCTTTGCTGTTCCGTGATGTCATCCTTCATTATCTTCATTGTATCACATGATTTTCTCTGAACAACACTTTCTGACTTTTTGAACCAGGGAGAAAACATGGAACATCCTCACAGTTTTGGAACTGCAATGGGTGAGCCGCACCTTCACGAAGAAGAGGCCGATGGGCAGGGAAGGGCCAAAGGTGGTGGTGCGGGGTGTAGGGACCATCGAACTTTGGGAAGTGAAAGGTGAAAAACAATTTTTGCGAGGTTGACTCTGTCAGAGTTTCTGAAGATTCAATTCCTGAAATGTTAGCCACACACACACATTCGTTTCGGAGGAAACGTTGTGTCAAGTTTCATATAATGTGTCCTGGGCACATCATGCTTCGGTTTGAGTGCGCGTTGAGGACTGCCCCATGGGCGGCTACACCCCAGCACTCCCGCTTCGAGCGCCCTTTGTGACGGACAGTAGTGCCGCAGGTGCCAGGGAATCATTGAGGCCACAAACTTGTCGGACAAAAAGTAGTTGAGACCCGCCTAGGCGGATGGACCCAGCCCGATGAAGATGAAGATGAGAGCCTCCCTTTAGATGCTCAGGACAGGAGGATGTGGCCCAATGGATTTTCAATGTTACTAATTGATCATAAGAAAACAGAAGAAAAAACAAGTTTTACATGCTTGAGGCATAGATCAGACTGGATCAGAACTGTCCTCTTCAATCAGTGGTTCTGGTGAGTATGCCATCTTGAGGGAGAGCTGCATTTGAGAAAAACTCTACTGTGCACATTCACTAAAAGATGTTAATCATGACACTCCGATGATTCATGCCATGGCCAAAGTATGCCAAAGTGCATTTTGTTACAGCCTTAAGTCTAAAGCTGAAGGCAGGGATGCCAAAGCATGGAAACCCTAATTGGTCACATTGACAGTTTTGCCGCCAGGACATTTGGAAAGGTGCAGTTGGTGGAGTGCCAGTGCATGAGCGCAGCATTTTGGCCCAGGAATGCGTTGTGGGTGACGCTTGGCACGCTTCGCATACTGCTGTTCTCCAGCTTTGGGATTTGGAGAAATGCTGGAATCTCTGTGAACGACAAAGAATTCAATTAGAATGATGTAGGAAAGCTGGGCTACTAGATTCTACTAGCCAGAGCTTAAATGAATTTAAATGATATACAATTCTATTGGTTTTGATTGAAACAAAGTTGGGATAGATCGAATGGTGGAAATTGCTGATGGAACTTGAGATAGGTTAGATAGGTAGCTTTGCAGGCCGCTCCCAGCAGCTTAATACGCACTGAGGAAAAGAAAAAGGTGGAACCTTTGAAGATGCTCAGTGGCATGGCGCGTATGGATCAGAGGCAGACAGATGCAGAACGATGACATTTGTGAAGCTTTTCTTTTGATTTTTTTTTCCACTGGTAGCCTCCAAGTTCCGGCAGATGCTTCTCCTCTCTTCTCACAGGGGTGGTAAAGACCCCCGGGCAGCTTGTTCAGGCTATTGCAGAATCGCCTGAGCCACCTGGCAGATGGCGAGTATGACCCTTGGCCAAAGGATCCAAAGGCTATCCAAGGCTCCACAGGTTGGGTAGTGTTACTTGTGTTAAATTGGATGAAAATATAAGATGGTAGCATGTTGAGGTAGTTTGAGAATGCAGTTGTCCTAGAAGATCTTGGTTCCCGGATGAAATTGCATGGACCAATGCGAAAGTTAATGACAGTGAATATTAATTCATGATTTACATGATAATTATTTTATTAAATGTATATATATATATACAGATTGGATGTATACGCACTTCTGATTGCACAGGGAAGACGTGACTAGACGCGACAGCTTGCAAGCTCTTGTTGATTGGATGCAACTGTTCAAATCTTTTCAACAGCCGTGACGCTGACTGAAGATTCATTTCCATGATGATGCTGGGGAACGGGGGTGCAGTCAGCATAGGACCTAGGAAAGGCTGAAAAGCAACAGTGAGGCGATATGAGGCGATGATGAAACCTGCCATTTCATTGTGATTTGGATGTTTCCATTTGATGACGGCATTAGGACGTGTACAGTGACGTCATCCGACCACGGGGCTTTCGTCAGAATGCCACGGCCATGGTTGTTGAGGTGGAAGAGGCAGTGGTCATGGGAGTCGAATGGGGTCGACTTAGACTGTTGCCTTTTTGGATTCTTTTGACTTCCAAGCGCTCCCCTCACTCTATCATAAGATTCATAAGACATAAGGTAGCATAGTCAACGCTACCGGACAGGTAGAAGAGTGTAGCTTCCGCCGCCGTGACATGGCTGCCGTGACTCACGCGAAGGCGACACCTGTGAGACATAAAACTGACAAGAGACGTGTGAGAAGCAGACCCTGAAACATGCTGAATAGACCGGTGATGACAGAATGTGTTTGACAAGTGCATACAAGTGCTACAGTAACGTGTCATGGGGGTCATTTTTGTTGGGCATAACGGCATAGTTGATGTTTGTGGGTTATAGTTATCGCTGCTTCAGTGGAACTTCAGAGAGGGAATTTTGTGACCCAACAGGCAAATGCCCGGCGACCACGAGACGAGGATGAGCTGTGAGGTTGGAGAGAAAAAGGAGTCATGATTGAGTAGGCTGCCGCCCAACACCCAATGATACACGATGATACACCTGACACGGGTCGTTTGCAGCGAGTATTGCATTGCTTCATGGTATGGAAGGTGAAACTGCAGATGGTTGAAGCAGATGAAACAAGTCACAATATTGCCCCGGGTCCTTGTGGCTTCAAAGCTGTACATCATTAAGAGCAACAGCAGAAATGCATTAAAAATTGTCCCATTCATTTGCAGAGTTATGCTATAGTTTCCTACTGTTGATGGAATTCCTGCACTGTTTGGAAATAGAACCTAGTGAGCCGATGCGGTTTGATGTAGAGTCGCTACCGTGTGGGTTCTTCCTTCAAGGAAGCATAAGGAAGTGCAGCACCACTTTTGCGGGGACCGGTTTCACCATGCATATGCCCCCTTGAACATGAAATCTGAAACATTTTTCTAGGAAGCATCCACCAGTTCCATCAGCACAAGGTCATGGAGTCAATGGGGGTCATGGCCCAAACACTGACATACTTTGGAAAGCCATGGATCCTGCTGCGAGATGACTGAAGGCGGACGATGCCGTGGCGATGCCACAGTTTGTTTCCAGCTGATTTGGATTGATTTGGTTTGTGCATCAAAAGTAATCAGAGTCAAAGAATATCAAAGAATAAAGAATAATGAAGACATGTTTTGCTTTCTTTATGCCACTCTAAAATGTGACCGAGCTTGGGTGCTTCCACCTTGTAGCTGTTCTGAGGGCGTTGCCCCATTTGCTTTGAGGAGGTCCTTGAAGGAGCCGTGGCCGGTGAAGGAAGTAATTTGGGCGTGGTTTTGCGATCTACGAATGGCATTTTGAATAATTTTGAATAGCTTCAAACAAAAAGTGGCTATATACATCATTATACATCTTACTAGGTGTTCCCCCATCGCCCAACAAGGTTTCATTATGGCTCTAGAATTGTTCAACCACCTTGCATTGTCGGGTGGGGTTGGCTCCAGAACTGGAATTGGGATAGCTCTGTTGCATGCTGTTGTCACGGGCCAATGTGGCACCTTCTGAAATGGACAGACTTGATGGCGCCGGGGAGAGAACGGGAGAGAAACAAGATTTGTGGAAACCAATTCTTTTGGACCCAAAAGCCAAGATTGAAAATGTGACTAGTTGCAGTTGAGTGGCGTGTTTGAACCGTTGAATAGCTTGAGGAGTAAGATGCTCCTGTGGCAGCCGCATCCATCATGCCTGTGCTATGAAGCCCAGAGGGCTTGCACTTGAGAGACTGACAGGTGGATTCTGAATCTGAATGAATGATAGCGTTATCATCTTCATGTCACGACTTGAGATCTGGAGATTTGAGGAACATGCTAACCTGCTAATTTGCTCCTGAAATCGCAGATCTTTCTGAAATCAATCCATCGAGAACCCACATTCCAAAGTTGTGGCAGGTTTGTTCATACAAAACCCTCCACTCGCAAAATACGACGTCGAAATCAAATGCCTTGAGGTGGCATCTTTTGCAATCTCCATGGCTGAAGAAGGCCTTTTGCCATTGAAGTTTGGTGCTTATTGTGACCATGTCTTGGAGTTTCTGCACAGATTTGTGTCAGGTTGGTAGAAACCCTGTCAGAATCGATTTGGGCTAGCAATGTTATATATGCTAATTACAATATTTATATTGAGACTATTGATATCATATATTTACACACGACACAACTAAATATATTACTAGTCACGCTGCATTCCATTATACATTATGCTTGTATGATTCAAACATTCAGATATAATCACTGCATACACTGTTTGTATTTTCAGCCATTTACTCGTATACTACGTTTGGTAGAACTTTAATGGGTCCACATGATATATCATACAGTTGACCGGTCAAGCTCCGAAGGACACCGTGCATGTTGAGAAGTTAGCTCCTTAAATGCGCCCAGAATCTGGCACCTACGTTACTTAGACTAGGGCAGGCAGCTTGACCTGCGTAAGCGTGCCAAAATGAATACTGCAAAACGCCTTTAAAATGTACAAAAATGGACTTGCATATATTTTTATTGTGCTATCTTGTGCAAATGTACCTGCAATGGACACCTGCAACAGACACACATATACACAACGAACACGCATAACTTCACAGAAGAAAGTCAAGTACATTTCATGTCATCAATTTGCATATGTGAAGAGTTTCGATTTTGCAGATGCAAAATATTGTTCATATGTATGGCTACCATGTACTTTCCTGGTAAGTCAGGTCATATATAGAGTGACTTTGGTTGTCCACAGAGCACAAAGCTATGGCCACTACCAGATGTTAATTATTTTGATATTTTACATGGATCTCACTTCCTCAGCAACCAAGGTGCCCCGAGTGCGCCTGCCACTGGGACGAAGAGGTCCAGGGGATGGGACTTGCTCTAATGTCATTTCTTTGATTCGTGCCTCGTTCTCCTTGATTATCCTGATTGGCTGGTCTCGCCCAAATGTTAATTTAGATGATTTAATATAAGAATTTTGCCAATTGCCAAAGATGTGATGCTCACCCAAAAGGTCTTCCTTTGGCCCTTCCAGGTCTATGTTAATTCCCTTGGGACGCAATTGCCGCGTTTTCAACGAGCCAAAGAATTACATGTGCGACTTCAAGAGAGGAGCAAATGGGTCCAAAAGCTAAAATGATGCGTACCGCTTCAGCTATCTTCACTCCAACCTCCTGCAGATGAAAGTAAATATCGAGAAGACCCTCCAAAGAAGAAGGATATTCACTGCAAGGACAATGAATCATGTCATTTGTTTAGGTTGAGAGTCGACATCAAAGGGCAGGCTCGTATGATAAGTGGAAAGATTCTATTTTGTTCAGGAATGCAGAATTCCATGATCAAGGAACTGGTGTAAATAGGATGAGTTGGATGTTTTCATCAGAGGCTTAGAGCCATTTTGTTTGCCTCTCCGTTCTAAAATATTCTGAAACGTGTCGTTTTTTTTTGTAGTACAGCGGACGAAGGGTCCTTACTGTCATGTTCATCAATTTACCATTCGAATCATGATCCCGATATGTCCCGATGATCCAATGTGAGTTTCAGCAATTACATTACTGCAGGGTTTGCTGTTTGTGTTTGTCAACTTGGACTGCCATGGTGATTATCTTAATATGATACAACTATGCAGGCACCAATGCCTTTGTGCATTGTGAGATTTGATTCCCGAAAAAGGCCACAAAAATCAAGGATCGTCAGCTATTTCCGCAGCTATGATTTTGCTTAAGGATTATTTTTTTCCCGGAAATTTGGTGGTTTGAACGGCTGAAGCTGGGCGATGGCGGCGTTGGATGCGGCCTTCTCAGCTATGGACGTCAATCACGACGGCGTCATCACCCGGGAGGAGTTCTTAGCAGCTCAACGCCGCGCCGTTGGGGTCGGTTCGGTGGCTGGCCGAAGTCGTCCTCCATTAGCGCCAGGGGTGGCTTGGTTTCATTGACAAAGTCTTGAGGGAAGAGTGACAAATGATGTATACTCATTATACTCTAATTAGTGAATGTTTGTGAATAATGAATATCATAATATTATGATGATAATGATTATGACAAATTATGATTCAAAGCGGCAAGTACGCACGGACTTTCTTTCGTTAAAAGATTAGATGGGATGTCTTTGGCTATGTTCTTTGGTTTTGACAGATTTTTCAATGTGCCTAGTCGATGCATAATTTCTAGCATTCATGCCTGTTGGCTGAAACTTTCATAGTGGGGCTCAGCCGCAGTAAACAGACACTTGCATATAGATGGACCCAGTCTTGACCAGCAAGAGTGCAGTAAGGTTGCAATGACTGGTGCCATGTACCAACCAATGGGAACAATGGCTGCACCTGTCACAACCTATGCATCTGAACCCCTAGCACCTTCAGAGCCCATTGCTGAACCCATTGTGGAGCCGACCTCCAGATCTGCCGGGGGCAACATACCACCAGTGACCTACACGGCACCACCAATAGTGTCACCAGTGACACAGGTTGCAGCTCCCAGACAGATGTCCGGACCTGTGACTAGGGTTTGGCAAGTGAGGGAATGTGGTGGCAAAGTGTGAGATGACTGGACTAGGGCCGGGACTCGGGCGTGGTGATAAGAGCAATGATGATATTGCTATTTGATCACATTGAAGATGGTGGTGATGGTTCTGATAATGATGGCGCTGATGTGAATGATGATGTGAGATTACCACAGGACAGTGTGTTTGGATGTGTTTGGCGATTGTATTTGAGAAGCGCCGTGCATTTGCTTTACTCAATTTGAGGTGACCAAACTGGCTGCGCCAGTGACAAAAGTTACATCCATGGGGTCGCCCAAGCGGAAGTTGGAGTATCACACCATCCTTCGTGAGAAGGCCACTGTGGAAGAGGTGGAAAAGGCTGTTGAAGTGCCGCGTGTGGAAGTGGCAGCCTGGCAGGACTTTTAGAATAGCAACAGCCAGCAGAGATAGGAAAAAAGATGGAAAAAGGATTAAAACAAACACGAACAAAGTAAGTAGTATTAGTCAACAATACAAAGATTCCCCTATTTTGATGACTTTCAGTGCTTTACATCGTCTTGCCATGTACTGACATTCCGACAGTAGCCCAGCACTGAGCTGTAGAACCCATCCAATCCTCAATCCTCCATGAAGAACGCAGAATGTCAAATTCCAACTGCCAACGTTCCTGTGAAAACGTTACTCCCATGCTATGCTCCAAGGTGGAGAAGGTGGAAGAGATCCCCATCTCTTTGGTCCATGAAACCTTGGTCGAAGTACCTCAAGTACTGCAGGATGAGATCATCCGAGAAGTGCCCATTCCACAGTATCAAGAAGTTGTGAAGGAGACGACGGTCATTTGTTTGCTATGGTTTGCTGTTGGCGAAGGGTAGAGAGATAAAAGATGAGCAAATATAAGCAATCTTTTTACTTACAGCATGTAGTTTGCCATTTTCGCCCATGTAAAAGCAGCCCCGCGGAGCTTCCTATGGCAACAAATCAGACGTCCCCCTTGACTGCAGAGCAGCCCGTTGACCCGAGTCCCGTTGCAGGAGATTGAACTTCCACAATTCGAGGCCCGGGAGAGGATCATGGAAGTCCCAATGACTTTGATAGAGGAGACCTACGTGCCTTGCCAGATTAGTGATGCATTTGATGCGGTTGGCAGAGGTTGACTCGGGAGCCTTTGATACATGTCATACATTACAACGCCTTTTAAATCGGTGTTTTCTTGTGTCGGTGACTATGTGCAAACGGTCGTTTAGCATCACGACTTCTTTCTCTTAAATGTTCATAGGCCGTTTTGGGGCATATGTGAGATATGTGAACACGGAAGAAAGGGAAGATGTTCACTCAACCTTGTCCAACTGATCTTGGGGCTTGATCCTGGATGATGTTGCCCTTTGCTTGCCACTGAGGTGGAAGTTCCCCGGGTGCAACGGCTGGAGGTGATCAAGCAGGTGCCCAAAGTGACGCTTACTGGCACTTCAGGGGCAAGCTGTGCTTATCAAAAGCCTGGGGTCCATCAGTCCAATGATATGTAAAGGTGCAGTGTTGCATTTTCCAAACGAACGACAGCCTACGATAGCCTTGGCAACCCCCGCCCCTGCCGCCTCACCCAGGACAGCCCGAACAGCTACCAAGCATGTGGAAAAGCCGGTGGTGCAAGTGCGTGAGAGGCAAATGCAAGTGCCCACGCCGACAGTGAAGGAGGAGATCGTGGAGATACCCAAAGTCCAGGCCAAAACGGATTGCAACTCCTCAAAAACGTCAAAAAGTTACCTTACATTCGCAGCTGTGAAACCCTCAATAGACTCGCTTTCTTTATAGAATCAACTTAAATGTGGAGACACTGAAGATGAAGAGCACTCGTGGACCTATGCCAATGTCAGGTGGTGGAGCTAATCAGAGAAGCGCCAGTTAACGAGATACAGGAAGTGCAGAAAACAGTGGAGAGGATTGAAGCCAAGTCCCTTGTCTATGTTAATTCATTTTGCTTGGCAGTTTGATGTAAGAGATCATGATTTGAGAGTAGTTTTTGATGTCAAACTGCAGCATGCAGCAAGGACAGTAGCAATGACAAGTGCTACATGCACTCCCCAATTTCTAGTCGCCACACCGAGGGCAGTGGTGAAGGAAATGCCAGTGACCTTGCAGGCGATCCATGATAATATTGTCGAGGTGCCACAGATTGAGTACATCGAAGTGGTCAAGGAAGTTCCCAAAGTGGAAATCCGATATGTGGAAAAGATCGTGGAGGTCCCAAAGATTGAATATGTACCTCGGGTAGAGAACTTCAGATGCATTTCAAAATATGCAGATGCTAGGATTGACTTCAATATGTTTAAATAGTTGTTGCGTAAATGTGATGCAAAAACATTAAAAGCGACAACTTAAGTATGATTTATGATGAATATATATGAATATGTATGTACCCGTATATATTTATATATTATGACATTTTCATTTTATAATACAATTCTTAGATTTTTCAACCAGCTTGAGGTGCTCATTTTGCAAGCTCACCATCGCCTTTTGAATACTCCAGCTCTCAGGTTGAGAAGCTAGTGGAAGTGCCTCAAATTACCTATGAGGAGCGGATTATTGAGGTTCCTCAACGTGAGGTGCGGGAAATCATCAAACAGGTTCCTAAACCTGTGGTGCAATATGTGGACAAGAACCTTGGCACATAGCAAGCTGCAATAGGATTGCAAAGGTTTTTTCATTCAAGAAAAAAAATGAATCAAAATGATGAGATTGGCATTTTGGAGCATCCAATGCGCATGAGCACTTCATATTTTGGATTTGCTCTTGAGGAAGATTCCATTTCATAAGTATGAGTATTACGAGCAAATCCATGATAAGCCAGTGGTGCTTCAACAAGAGGCGCAGACCGGGTTGGTTGTGACCGGATACCACCCTCACAAAAATGGGAATTGATTATTAATTGATTCAGTTGTTCCGACATTGTTTCGAGTCAATGAGAAGATATGAGGAGTCGCACAAAGAGGTTTGTACGTATTTTTGTGTTTTCCCAAGGCAGCAGCAAAATTGGACAGGGTTTCTCTTATATAATATATGCCATGAGAATGATAATATTGTGACATTTGCATTTGCATGTATTCCACAATGTTTTGCAAATTGCTATATTTGTCCATCATGGTGGACACTGGCCTTTTTCAGCCTATCTTCATTCTTCAGCCTGCAGGTATGCAACTATGATCTGCAGGGTTGCACATACTCGGGACCCCTTGTTGAATTATGCCACAATGGACCTAAAATAACACCGTAGGATTTGCTAGCATCGCTTCCACCAAGTCTCCTTAGAAAGGATCTACTCACCGGTTCGCACTAATTAGTCTCGTTTACAGTTCTTAGATTGGGAATGGATCTGAGGTGCGTTCAAGAACGGGTGTGTATACCCAATAGTGCTCAGATTTCAATATACACTATATAGTCATGTTTGTCTCATACTGTCGAACGTTCCACAATCAAATGACTATTGACAACTTGACAACCGATCAGAAAATGTCAAGAGCGGCAGCCAGGTGCCAGTAGAGGTGCCAGAAGTACATGTGGTGGAACTACTAACGGAGGTGCCCAAACCGCAGTATGAGCAGATTCCCAAGGAGATCCCTATGTAGCTTGGCACAAAGATCGGACTCTAAGAGAACAGCAGGTGATTTTCAGCTCGTGATTTTTGGCATTTTCAGTTCACTTTGTTCTCAGTTTTCTACACGGTGGTACTGAAATGTACTGAGATTCGGATTGTATTGTTTGAATGGGACAACGGACCATCATCGAAGTATGCCATGGCAGGTACCAAATACAGGTACAAGAACGGATTGAATCTACGCCAGTGGTTCTGAAAGAAGAGCGTGCTGCATCTCGGACGAAGGGTGGTGGGATGATGTGGGATGGTGAGACGGTCGGGTGGGACACCCCCCCATTGACCATCGTTGACCCGGCAGGTGAGCGTGGAGCAGGTGGAGAATCTTCAGGTGGTGCGACAGGTGGCAAAGCCCATGGTGGAGTATGTTGAGAAAACTGTGCCTAAGGTGCCGTCCTCAGATTGTCACATTTCGAGTCATTAACTTTAACATACCAGGACTTTCCGTGCAGAGCGTTGCTAAATTAAACAGGAAACTGATCAGTGTATTTACAGGATGTCACTGAGATTGATTTGACAGGGGCCAGAATGGGACTGTTGCACAACTAATGTTGGGTGCACGGAGACGTTGGTGTTCAGCCAACATTCCCGGGAGTTGTCAAAGTATCTGTAAGATACCTGGTAATTATGACAGATGCCAACGTTATAGACAAAGACGCAGTGGCTCCATCTTAAAGGCAATGGGCAGAAAGTATCCGACTAGGGGGAAGAGCGAGACTCTATTTGAACAGGGACTGCCAGCCATACAGAGAACAACAGTGACCACTACCTACTTGTCAAATGTAGACAAAACAGCATCATGAATCTTAGATCAGACACATGTCGTGAGCCATTGTCAAAAGGAAGAAGGCCTAATATGATGAGAAAAGGTCATTGTAGGTAAAGTCTGTGTTGGCTTATGTGACGATTGTTCACACATGCCTTTCACGCACTTTGTACCAGATGCTGAGGGAATCTCAGCACTGTCAAAATCTGTTGCGACACCTAGTATAAATTGAAGAATTGTCCCTATTTTGGGGGGTTCCCTTATGTTTGGCACTTCACCACCTACAGTACCTTCAACATTCACCGTTTCATTTACATATTTGATAAAGTAATATACATCTAGTTAGTTAGCATGCTCATTGCTTGCATATGGCCATCATGAAATCAATCTAAGCATGTTCATGCATGTTCCATATCCATTTTTGTTTCACCTAGGTGGAGACTCAGGCAGTGGAGAAGGAGGTGGAAGTTCCCATGCTCCTTCGTCAAGAGGTCATCGTGGAGGTGCCACAGGTACAAGTCGCTGAGGTCGTCCGAGAGATGCCCAAAGAAGTGACACAGCAAGTGGTCAAAGAGGTGCCCAAATATCAGCAGCTGGGGCATCTAAGAAACAAGTTTCGCGTTTTTTGTGATTTGTGTGCCATGATGGCGTTATAGAAATGGGTAAGAAAATGGGTGCACAGTATTTTAGTGGAAGTTAGAACTATGGATTTAGATATGGGGCCCTCAATTCAGGCAATTTACATGGGTGTTACGTGAATGTACCGGTGCATCAAGTATACATTGATGTTTTGTTCAATATAGTTCAGATATGACGAGTCTTCAAAAGTAGTGGTTCACTTTCCTTGTCATGGCTGTCTTCAAATCATTGTGTGGATGTGTGTTTTCCTTTTGTTTTAGAGGCGTCACGCAGCTAAATTCTTCAAATCCCATAGGTAGCGCTAGCAAAACCGCTAGGTTTGGCGCTAGTGTTTTCGTCAAACAGTTGATAAAGGACAGCATTTAGTGTTGCGTTAGTGTGCAAGGTTTGTATGCAGCAGGCTGCTACTCCTGCGCTGCTATCCCTGTTACGGTTACTACTACTACTACTACTACTACTACTACTACTACTACTACTACTACTACTACTACTACTACTACTACTACTACTACTACTACTACTACTACTGTTTCTTTTCTGCTTTTCTGCGTTTTGGTACTCGTTTTTTGGCGCTAGCTTTCCGCTAGCTTTCCGCTAGCAAAAATTCAATATGAGGCCTGTTTCTGCACCTGCCCCATAGTGGCCATCCATAGTCTGCATTTTTGCAGGGCAAGCTTTCTACTGGGTCAAAGGGGGCTTGGCGTGCCACAGCGCGGCAACATTAGCTTATACTATGGTACTGTAAAGAAATCGCAATGGCACTCATTCTTGCTGCTTTCCGTGTCTCCTCTTAAATCTTTTGTACAAACAACCGGATGATCAAACAAATTTGGGCGCTTGCTCTTTTTGCAGGAAACGAACCACTTTTTTTCAAGACTAATTGATTTACTGCATTTTACTTGTATCTTCAGTATAACTTTTTTTACAAGTAAAACAAAAGGCGTCACGCATGGAATTCCGATTTAGAGCCAAAAGTGGGAACCAGACTTTTGACGAACCGTCATATCTTTACCTGGAGCCCAAATGACCCTTGTTTTGGTTGTAAAGGATCTTGTTTTGAAGGCTTTGAGCCTCAAGATAGAGGACAAAAAGGTTACAGGTAGGTATTATACCAAGCCTCCAAGGATGGAATACGTGAACAAAGTTCTGGAGGTGAAGCCCCAACGATACGAGACTGGAATGAGGGCAGGACTCGGCAGTTGCTTGGCCCAGAGATGTTTGAAAGTAAATGGAATGGAGACACAGTTTTAACAACAATTTTATACAATGGAATTCTTTGATTCCAATATCTTAGACGGCCAACATGTTCTTTCTTTCAGAGATTGAATGGGTTGGTCTCAGCGCTAGTTCCAGGAATTCCCAACTAACAGCATTTGAATGCAAGTTATTAGTTGAAAGCTTATAAATAATATCATTGTATATCCAGTTTATCGCGGTTTATTCAGACTTTCCATGACTTTCCTGTCTCTACTTATTTTCGAGTTCTTTTGAAATTGAGTACTCCATGAGTTGAGGTTCTGTAGCAAGTGGCTCCCGTTTTCTGGACTCCGCCGTGACCTACAGCCAACCTGACGCAGCACGGGCCGTGAGCTATGGAGCTCTGAGTGGATCCTCTGGGATTGTTGGCTTAATGGGTAGCGCGACATCAACACTCCAAGTGTCACTTGGAAAGCGCTGGAAAAACATCCTGCGTTATCAGATATCATTAGCATTCATTAGCACTATTTGAATGATATAACGGTGGTCCCATGATTTGGCATGATCTTAATTGAAATTCTCCATCAACCTCTGCCTGGAAGTTGGAAGAAAGTCCAAGATTAGCACAACATGCTGCTGGTAAATGCGTTTTGAACCGAAAAAGGAATTGCATCATATTTTTCCATGTCCGCCCTGCATAATGCAAGCCGTTTGCATTCGCATATGAAGTTTTTGCTTGTATAAGCTGCAGTGTTGAATCAGGTCATGCGTCGCACAATGTTTCCCGACACAAACTCTCAACGGACTGAGGCCACTTCAAGGTTCATCCTCTTCATTTCGAGGGGATGTCCACGAAGTGGGACGCTCCACCCGGTCTGTGGATGCCTTCAATGCGATGGACACCAACGGAGATGGCATGATTTCAAGACAGGAATGGGAAGCCGCTACAGGCTGAAGCAAGGTTTCTGTAGCTTGGACCGAGTGAGAGGTAGAAGTGAAGATGCTTTGGATGATGCACCAATTGGATCCAATTGGTTAAGCCATGGCACCTCACTCAGACCTGATGAGGGAAAGTGACAAGATAATATGAGATGATGAATGCTGATGAACGATTGATAAGTGATGATGAGTAACGATTGAAATTGATGATGATGATGATGATGGTGATGCTGATGATGATGATGATGATGATGATGATGATGATGATGATAAAGTTCTGTGTTTGGCTTTGGCTTGATTCTGCATACTTTTTGTTGATGTCCAGCCAATCTGAGGATGTCAGCTTCGCGCTGCAATTTCACCACTGACTGGACACAGAATTGTGAACAGCTATAGTTAAGATAAAGATAAAGGTATTGGTGCTGGGACTCCAAATTGCCAAATCACAACTCTTTACCAACACCTATTCTTTGCCCATACTTTGAAACAATGAAGACAGTATACCACGTGAATCGTCCCAAAGCCCAAAGGATATAGAAAGCAAAAAACGAGGCACCGGTGCTCGGTGCTGACCATAGGTTTTTTCGACATGCAGATGTCAAGTTGCCAACCAAATTTCGGTTGGCTATTGTTTCTGGGCAGTCAACGCGAAGAGTCGAAGAGAAAATAGCGGTTGCAGGATCCGACAAGAACCCCTGAAGGAACAAGATGGAACAAAGCACAAGTATAGTTGCACCAAGGGAGAGAGCAAATTTGTTGCATTCGGTTGCAAGGTTCAAGACAGTTCAGGTATGTTTAGGGATTGTTGTTTAAGCTCGGGCATACCTCAAGCTTTTGCTGATTTTTGCAACGCAAAGTTGATATTTGATTGGCATTCCCAAAAAACAATCCCGCCCTATCTCTTGCTTCAAATTTGATTTTGTGCGCATCACGAATGGCCATGGGCATGGATGCTCAGAGCGTGTGTGAGTGAGGAAGTAGACGGTGCTTCACACAGAAAGTGCATGCTGGAACCACTGTAAACCTGCATTTCGGTGCATGACTGTTTGCATGTTCCTCGCCAGGAAGGAAACTACATCCCCTCCCGCATCGCCACGTACGCAAGAGGCCTGACCAAGCATGCTGTTCAGCTTGGGGTTCGATACAACAGATGATACAAGGTGTATCAAGGTGTTATGATATGAATCGGACCATACCGAGCTTAGCCAAATCCAAGCTTACAGTCCAAGTGACTTGGTACTGGTCACCGGTAACCGGTACTACTTGATATTCCCTCCATCCACCAGACATTTCATGACAGGCTTTGGAACGTTGTGGCATACGACAATGCCCACGGTGTCACATGATGATACAAAAACAGGCGCTGGTTGAAAGAGAAGGCTCCATGAATCCCATAGGTTTGCTTCACCCTGACATCGCTGACATGCCCCTACGGGTACGGTACATGATGTACATCAAACATAATTGCAAGAGGATCATTTCGAGGTTTCTCATGCAACAAGAGTGTGAGGAGGATTGACAAGGATCATGGATGTCATGGTAGGTTTTGGAAGAACTATCTTAGACAATAGAACTGCCAGGGCGATGGCCTTTTCACTGGTTGCTTCCTGGCTTTTGCGCAAGTTTGTCGAAGGTTGGATGTCTTATAATCACTTATAACTTATAACTTATAACATACTTTGATATACAGTGTGTATATATACATTATATATATTATACATCGGTGATGATTTGACTGTTGGCAAGTGAACGCAAATTCAGGGCAGCAACTCCTTGCTGTGAGGTTTGTTCAAACAGAATCAGGCCTTGTAGAAGCATGGTTGGATGTGAAATAGAGCGTTTTGACCACCTGACTTGCTTCCCACAAACTGAGGCGATAAGATGACCTGTCGCTGTGGCTGTATGTTTTGCTTCAAATGCGGCTGTGAGGCATAATCGAGCCACGGAGTTCACAATGTTTACCGGAGTTTTTTTTCTGGATCCAACGTGTGTTTATTTTGTTTTGATCTGATTTTTGGTTATGATACCTCAGATATTTTTGTCACCCTAGACCTTGAAGAGTGCAGAAAATTTTGCCCGTTCGATATTTTAGGCCGTTTCAACATAACCTGCCCGTTTGAGTTGTTTGTCTCAAAACCTGCCCGCTTCCACTAAAAACTGCCCGAACTTGCCACAGATATTGTTGCAAAGAATTAATTGCTACTGTAGTTGGGTCGATGACATTCATTCGCATTCGGATATTCAAAAACTTCGCCTGCAAGATGTTCCATGGGAGTTTTTTGTCCAGGCATTTGGCGGTGTGGCACGATGTCGTTGCGTTGGATTGCACCACTCGTACATCCCTCGCAGTGCTGCACCTTGACTTATAGATTGCGGGAGGGGTTCACACCTCCTGGACGGAATGATGTGGACGCGATTAAAGGATTTGATGCAAGGAAATTGATGCGAAATGTATCGAGGGAAGTGGCCACCATGAGTTTTTTTTCTTTTCCCTATTTTATCTCCCTCAAATTTGGTGATGATATTTTGGTAATTTTTGCTATATCCCTTCAACTATCCCAGGTCCCAGGTTGGTGCCACCACCAAGCGGAACTCCTTATTATCATGTGGCAACCTTTAGCACACTGGAAAAGAGCCCAGGTTTTGAGCAATTACCAGGGCCCTTGGATTTTGGAGTCACCTTTAGATATGGATCTAACGAGAAGGCGGGGAACCGGTCGGCCGTACTGGCTTCCCTTGGTGTCGTGATCCATGCTTTGAGGGAATGATGCTGTTGGTGTCTCAAACGGAGTTTTGGACAATGATGCAAGAACAAAACATTGTGAATGCATGAAAGCCTTCGTACCAAGGTCTAGATTACATTAAAGCCGGTGTTTGATTGAAGTGTGGGAGGAAAGTGCCATAGCGTTGCACATTCCATCACATTCCCACCCTTTCTCGCATGGGAGCAACGGTCGATGAAGGGGTCAATGCCATTCAATACCAGCCTTCTCCCACTGAGTTTTGCGTTGAACACTCATCACTCAGACAATTGAGCCCAAAACTCACGTGGCATATCGTGGCATAATAGTATGGGTACCTTGGAATACAGTAAATAAGTGTTGGGTGGCTCCCCCATCCCAACCCATGGTCCAACCCCCCCTCCATGGTGTGGGTGGGGGGTGGTGTTGCTGGTGGTGGAAGTTCTATTGGTGATAATCGAACAATAATTGTAGTACTAATATGGCCAGTAGGAAGAATAATAGTAGCATAAGTGGAAGCAGTTGTAGACGTACAAGTACAAGTAGGAGTAGTAGAAACAGTTTTGGTACTACTGGTAATACCTAGGAGAAGAAGTACAAGTAGAAGTACAAGAAGTAGTAATAGTACTGTACTAGCACTGCGTAGTAGTAATAAGAGTCGTAGTATTACTTTCCTGGGGGGGCCGCTAACACGCAACACGGGAATACACAGAATATAATTGGTATATAATTGTATCCATTGGTTGATGATCTAAAGATATTTACAGATGCTCCGTTTCAAATGCCTCACACCGACCAGGCCCAAAGGACGCTCCAAGGCGGCGGCTGCGCGTTTGCAGCGCGAGGCCAAAGTCTTGGCGAAGGACGACAAAAGTACATGAGTTGGATGGTTCCAAAAATCCTAGCCAAGTACATCAGATTCATTCATTGTAAGTAAGGTTTCCATTTCCCTTAGTTCTTGGAGATGATTGTTTGTTGTAAGATGTTGTGGGTAATTTTAATTACGTTGAGATACTTTGAGTAGGTTGGTTCAAGTCCTCGTGTGTGTTTTTACGGCTGCACAGTCAGTAGTGAAATATGATTCTGTGACGAAGCAATGCTTTGCTGTCGCTGCCTACTACGATTAGATGCTCCATGATCCTCCAAAGAAGGCCTTAGTGCGATCATTGAAGTGGTCAAGGTCCTTGTTTGTCTTTACTCTTTCTTTGTTGTCGAATCGTGGAACCAGAGTCGCTTCAGACAGGGTCCATCAGACTGTGTTTGTGCTTGCTGGTGGCAGGACCCACCTCCATTTATTCGAGTTGCACGTGAGGAGCCTGGCTTCATCAGAGAGACTAGGTGACAATTGCAAATTATCTCATGTAGTATCTTATTATCTTAGTGTATCTTATGACCTTTAAATGATTCTCAGAGGTTTGGAATACATGGAAATACCTTTCAAGAGTGCAATCCAAAGTTGTTATGTTGTTATTGTGCAGTTGGCAGATATGCAAGCTTTCTTGGTCGATTGGCCACCGGGTCCAGCGCACTAAGATACAGCCGGAGATGCACGTTGGCACTTCCTCATGGAGGGTCCCAGCGATTCGCCTTTTGAGGGTGGCAGCTACTGGGGTGAGCTGGACTTTCCAAAGGACGCATTGGATTCGCCTGGATGAAACTTCAACAAGGTTCATGTAGAAGGATCAGGTAAGACATGTGCTTGCATCAAGAAGCTACAGGGGTTCCACCCCAAAGCTCGTTGCAGATGATTCTGACTTGGGAATCCTGAGGGTGGAAATTTTTGACAATGATTTGTCCTGCGCGAGGGGCGCCCCGTCAATGAATTTAGGGGTATAGTTGCCAGGAAGGATACCAGGATCACAACATACAACAATAAAATGCAACAACACTAAATGACCATGTTTTGCTGCGCAGGACTATCCCTACAGCCCGCCCTTGGTCCGCTTTCGAACCCCCAATGGACGGTTCCAGGCATTGCTTGGGTTTTTGCATGTGTGTTTTTACTGTAGCACACGCCTCATACGCCTACAAGGCTACAAAAATGAACCTCATGTGTAAGAGATCCGGTGATCACAATGAAAGGCAAATTGAACGTGAAGAATATCACTCAAAGCGAGCTGAGGGCTGCAATGAATGCCCAGCAAACATGTAAACACATCCTGCCGTGACATTGCGTTGGCAGAACCTGTCCAGGTGGATTTCTGGCTTTGTCGTACTCAGATGGACTATCACCCAGAGGCGCTTCCACATATCGTTGAGCAAGGATGCACCAATTTTTCACAATCATATCAAGATCATAAAATATCATAAACATAATATGAATTCGTATAGGGACAACGGGACAACATAGCTTTTGGACAGGTATCAGCGAGAAGTGGTTTTTCACCCACTGATATTCTCAGACCTCATCAATCGAGAGATGTGTTTTCATCTTTGTTTCTGGGACACCTAAGTGCATTCGTTCATCCAGGTAGCGTTTGGGGCCAGCGGCCACTTTTGTTGAGGGATTCGCACCTTGACCTCCCACACGCAGGGTTGGCAGCCAGCATGGACGTTGGGTGGCTTCTTGCTGGCCTTACTGGCACTCCTTTGCGTGGAGCCACAGTGTCAGTGCTGATATGGTATGGTATAGCTGCCTAGGGAGACAATTCATTTCCAGTTAGAAAAGCAAATTCGTGACGCTCCCTTTCCTTTACAAGAGTAGCTGAGCACTGGATGGGCTCAATTGATTGATTCAATCCTTCTATCTACTTGATCAAAAGGTGCTTGGCACCAGGAGCCACTAACAGCACAGCCCACCTCTTTTGCCGTTGCACTGTGACAGCTACAGTGCTGCGGCATATCTCTTGGAAGGCATCCTGCGGCATCCCCATTAATGCCTGCCACTTGGCCGGTACTTGTTACTCCGAGGCAGCGATGGCCACACCAGTGGGATGGTCCAACCTGCAACCACATACGCAGAGAAGCGCCGCTTGGTGCGCGCCGGGCCGTGTGTTTCTTAATAATGTCTTTTCAATCAGTACAACATTCACGGAAATTGACACAGAGACCGCTTGACATGGATACAGAATCTTCAAAGATAGCGCATCTTGTATCACCGTAAAGACGAGGCAGTGTAGTGTTTCGTTCCCTTCGTACTTCTCCCTGAACTAGCAGATGTGACACCTTTTGAGGGTGACTTCCCAAAAAGGCTGCTAGGTCTCGAACCCCCTTGCAGTCAGCATGTTATGGGATGCACGCAAGATTCCACAAGCATGTTTGAACAAGCTTGAGATGATTTTCTTCTGACATGGTTGGAAGCAGAAGACCGCTTGACGTTACGCATCCTAGTCACCATCAAAATGCCCTGAGAAGGGGACCACTGTGTAGTTGTCATTTTAGGCAGAGGCAAGGTGAAAGGACAAGACAATGAAATGACATAAAATTAGATAAAAAAATACTACAGTGGGAAACACGGCAGTATGAAGTGAAGTTGTTTGAATTTTGGTTTGGGATGAATAGATGCAAAATTCATCAAAATTCCAGAGAGCCAGTTCTTTGCCGCAAGGCGCAAGCTTCGAGGGATGCCAATTTGCTGCACAAGGAGTTTCCAAAGGAGCTCTTCAAGTAAGCGAAGCCCAAGTTAGCAAGAAACACGTTTAGAGCCAGCAGGTGTTGAAAAAACCGGGTGCTGCAAGAAGTAAGTCAGATTTGAAGCCGTGAAGTCCTAGTGGCCACGGGGCTCTAAAGAATGGCAGTCAACTGCTGGAAGCTAGACTCGAATTTGACTATCAGGATTTGCGTGATATACATATGTCAAATAAAATTGTAGTATGTATAGTTACAATCATCAGCGACATGGAGGGGTTCTACTTGACCTTGGAATCAGAAGTCACCAGTTGACATTGGGCACCAGATCGGGCATACATATCAGCAGGTTGGTTCCTTGAATCCATGTGGTTGCAGCTGAAGGGGGTCAAGGAAACAACGCAGAAAGCGGAGCTGTGTCCAGCTGCCTCCATGGCGGAAAGGCAGAATGGCCAAACTGAACCAACAATGACAGATTTTGCAGGCCTTCTCTTGGCAGATCCCTGGCATGATATACCACCACCGGGAGCAATGGATGCCAATCTTTAGAAAGTTTTTGATGTTTTCTGATATGATGTTTTGCATTGTTTTGCTCATTGCATCCTGGATGCTGTATATACTATTATATACTCATATTCCTTTTCTCAGTTTCACAACAGATCGCTATTCAACCTTGGATGTATCAAAAGGAGTTTCGGGCAAAGTGACCCTCAGTCAACAAGCTTTCATTTATATAGGGTCAGGTTTCAGCTTTCATTACTTGGTGAAGCTGACGTTTGTTGGCTTCATGCCTTAGGGCAGTGTACAGAAACATGGAAGGGTATCTCAACCAAGGATCTCTCGAGTTTTGCCGCTCGAGCGCTGAAGGATGCAAACCAGCAGCTTGATCTCAAATGTTGGTTGCATTTGCGTGTTTGATATTGTTTTGGATCATACTCCTTACTTGGTATCTTGACAAATTGAGAGCTCTTTTCATAGTGCATACCTTATTTAATAGAGGTACATCGGTAAAAAGGGTTGAAAATAGCTGAACATATTTTAAAGCTTTAAAGGAATCACGTTTGAAAATTTCATAAAGCTCCAAATTGTCACATAGACCGAGCATTATATAGACTCTATAGACTTTGGTCTGGCCTGGTGGTCTTGAGAAAAGACTGGCTGTTGGTCCAGCAGAAGTGGAAACGGATGGAAAGTGTGCACCGTCCCTATGTGGAGGGGGTCAAGGCCGGTCAAGGCTACAGAAAGAAAAAACATAAAACACCAGAAATCCGCAGAGTCAAGAATTCCTGGCGTTTTGATATGCAGTGGAAACGTCATGAGAATGGTATAATCATATGATGATGAGTTTCAACATCGTCCTACAGCTCCACAGAGGGCCTGCGTCGCAAAGCTGAGGACTCTAAGTGCGTGGGAAGCTGTTACCTCACCCTACACCTGTGGCTTGGATGGTTTATCTACACTCCGGTAATCTAAGTACCATGCAGTTTGATTGGAGGGTAGCTCTGTCGTGGGTTTGGGTGGGAGCATCCAATGTCAAACAGCAAAGTTGGTAGAAGAATGTAAAGGCTTCTGACCTTTTCACCCCAAAGATTGAGGCCCTTCCGTTTTTCATACCTTTGAAATCTCAAACTTGGTGAATCAGGTCTCTTGCGACCATGGCGGGAGTTGCTTGGCAGTTGAAATCATTCATCCCCGTCGCAGCTGTCCGAATTCAACATAATTCAACACAGCCTAGAATGATGAAGAACATTCACCTGTTTTTTAAATAGAGCTTTCCATCCCTCCTTGCATCCACATCATGTTTGTCATGATTCACTTTGTTTGGCAGGTGTACGGTGCAGATTTACAAATACATGTCTACTATTATAGCACGTGCTTGTATGATACTGCATTATACTGTGTGCTGCTGCACAAGTGCATATTAGATCATATCAACGTTAACAACATGATTCAATATATACACAGTAGCTCAGTATATTATATATATATATATGTACAATTATTGCTGTGATTTGGTGTGTATATGTTGTACTGACTATAACTTGTATTTCATGTACATCCTTGCTTGCGTGTGTGTTTGCAGAATGCCCTCCCTTACCTCCTTCAGTAGAGCCGATGCCATCCCAATGCGGCCACCTATCCAGCCTACGTATTCCTAAGTCCACATGGCAAATGTGTCCGACATTGCCAGATATATTTCATTCTAAGGTTTCTGGATCTTGAACTACCTGACCTGGATGCGGAGCCAGATGTCCTGCAGCGGATGGTGAGACGCCTGGACAAAGGGAAATATCCTTTGGCTATTTGCACTGTGAATCATGAAGATCTTGAAATGGTTTACTATATTATACCTGCGATAGTCCTTTGTGAATGGCACTTGTTTTGTTTGTGGGAAGGTGCATGATGACAGTGGTAGATTGTGAGATGATCTAATGATCCAGCGAATAATTACTTTTTGGGGTGCATGAGGTAGCTAGGAGCAGCTAGCGACCGACTAGTCCAAGCTACATGGATGCACTCCACACCCCTACGCCTCTGTAAAGTGACTGAAGGAAATATTGCGCACTTCCAAGCTAACTACCTTACTGTTGGCATCTTGGCAGCGGACGTTCAAGATAATTCCTGCAGACCTGGAGGGCACACTTTTCATGCTATCCGCATTGGGTCGATTTTCCCGGAAGGCAGACAGCTCCAGAGCATTTCTGAGTGACCACTGAATTTAACTAAATCATGCACTTTCAAACCTGTGAACCGCACAGCGGATGAGATGAGGTTCCCTCTTGTTCTGCATCACCATTTATCAGCACACATCCTGGCTGCTGGCAGTCTTGTTGCTGTTTGGTGTATGGGTGCGGCTGGCATGTTGTGCTGTTTTAGCCGTGGCTCTCTCGACCAGAGTGAGCATGCCACTCGCTGAGCTACCTCTATGACTCTATATGTGTAATATATGTGTATATACATTAGACGCCTACTACAAATTCAAATTTTGAAGCTAGTAGGAGCATTCTACAGTTTCTTGTGCAGAATCTTTCGTGTTGCCACAAAAGCCATTACAGTTCTTGTGAGTTCCTGCTCTTTGCCAGGCATACTACATCTCCCGTGGTGGCCTTGACACTGAATGGAAACCTATGGTTTTTGGGATCGAAGTACCTTTACGAAAAAAGGTTGGAGGGTCGAAGTTGGATGCCAGGTATTGTCATGGACAAGGCTTGATGAAAGCCTTGTGGCTTTTAAAGAGTTAAAGTAGATTTAGAATCGGTGAAACAAGTGGAACGACAAACTCAAACTTCAATTCCTCAATCCCAGAAATCCTCAATGTGCTATCTTTGCCCTGGTTTGCACAAAGTGAAACCAAGTACTGGGCATACTTGAGACTCTGAATGCCGAAAGTTTTTGGTATGTCCAACGAATAGTACATGGCCTGGGGGGACCCATCACATGGACGATGAAGGCAACGGCTTCGCATCGACTAGCTTTGATGTATGCAAGCGCCTTGGCAGTTGAACCTTTCAGGATGCGAACAGCGCATGCCATGGAAGAGCCCAGTACTTCCAATCAGTTTGGACAAAATCCGGAACGATTGTTTGACAGATCTTGATCTCAAAGTTGAAACTTGGAGAGTTTATGCCTTCAACTGCAATCTTTGTCAGGTTCTATGGCCTTGATTTTCTTGGTCTTTGGGCAGTTCGTGCTGGTCTTGCTGGGCATCCTTGGCACTCTCACCATGGCGCATGCGCTGTGCAACGCCACCCTTGTGCGGAAGCCCATCCCCACACCGACGGACCCCCGAAGCCCTGCGGTGTCCCGGCAACGCGAGGAAGCGTCACCCAACAAAACCGCTGCCATTGTGTAATGGCCTGGGTGCTTGAGCAGGGTGTCCATAGAAGATGCTGTATCGACTCTTCAAAGACTGCAGGAATCACAACAAGAGTTATATCTAATGGATACCATCCGCAAGCCCTCATTCAATGCACTGTGATCGATGCAATGCAGACTTGGTATTTGAATATTAGCCTCTTGAAATTAAGCGTGAGGAGGATGTTCTTTTGATGCGGTGAACATGCCTTCTATTTTGACCAGGTTTATGTTATACACATTGCCACGGAACATATAGACAGCTTCTGCTCGAAATGGGTGCGACGCTGACCCTTCGATCGAGGGATGTTTGCTGGAAGACCCGGCAAACCTCCAACAGGTTAGACTTGGCCACAAGAGCTCCGGCAGTGTTTCAATGTGTTGGATTAGAAGATGCTGGAACGAATGTTTGCGTATTCTTTGTAAACCTCAACATCAGAAGCAACAGGATCAGAAGCAACATGAAGCAAGTGGTTTTGTTGAGAGTTGAAGCCTTCAAGGGCCAGTACAGTATCTTACGTGGAATTTGACAAATTAAAACAAGATTCTTGGGATCAAGCTGAGTGTCAAAAATGCGGCCGTGCATGCATGCAGTCAATCAGAGCACTGAAGTGAATACAGTAGGTTCGCGGCATCATTTGATCAGGAATTTAGGAGAGACAGAGCGGTACATCGAAGTTTCCTATAGTTCGGTTGCCAACAAATGGATGGCATCCTTTCACCTATCATGAATAGATGACTTTGGTGGAGGGAACATTATTTCCGATCAAAAAGAAGAATTGCTTTGCAGCGCGCCTCGATTCGAACCCTCCAAAGTTGGACTTTGCGTAAGGAGTTGGTGACATAGTACTGCTGATAGAAGCCCAATCCGTCCAATAAAGCCCCTTTGCCGCATTTCGATTATTATGAGTAGGGTGTTCTCTCCAGTGCATGACCACATTCTCGCCATAAGATTTGGCTGAGAGTCGCTCGACCAATTCCCACAACAGCCTTGGCATCATGGACGGCCTGATCTTGGAAGGAAAGGACGATGGGAAGGGCAACAAGGCCAGGATGCCAAAGTAAAATGCATGGAAGATTGATGTTCAGAGCCAAGATGCATGCTGATGCTTGTGCAGAATCAGAATGTTTACGGCGTCTTTGTGCGGCCTTCTTCTCCCAAAGTCCAAATGGTTCGGAGAAGACCAGTATTGCACCAACTCCACAGCCGAAGGTGCACATTCGAATGCAGCAGCGAAACGGAAGAAAGTCCTGGACGACAGTGCCTCGAGATCTCTATGGGTTTGGGTTTGGAGTTTGCGTGAGCTTTTGATTTTAACGTTGGCGTTGGCGGCGGTTGATGGGTATTTCAACTAATATTAGACATCCGATAGTGTTTGTTGATTTGTTGTTTGTCTCCTTGTTCTCATTGATCTTGTTACTGTTTTTGTTGCTGTCGTTGCTGTTGCGGTTGCTGCTGTTGTTATTGCTGTTGTTGTTGTTGTTGTTGTTGTTGTTGTTGTTGTTGTTGTTGTTGTTGTTGCTGTTGTTGATGCAGATGTTGATGCTGATGCTGGTCCTCGCGGCTGGCTGTTGTTTGTGTTTGGTTGACATTGGCTTCGGGAAGTCACACCGAACAAGCATGTTTACCATCTGTCGTCCGCATTTTGTTTGGTTGGACAATGCCCCTAGAGACTGTGTTATCATCAGAGGAAGACTGGTTTACATTGTTCGATTTGCATAGCGTCTTAATGTTTATGCCTGATGGTGCTCCTTCTCAACTATATACAAAAGATAGGCTGCAATGTATAATCGCCCATAATTTCCAATATCAAGACCTTACCCTTGGGCTTTTTGCCTCAAAAAAAAAGTTCCTTTTGTACACCGTGCCATGCCCTGCTGGGCACAGGTTGCTGGCTTCCCAGAGTCTGTGCGTTTGCCTAAGACCGGCAAGGTGCTCCAGGTGGATTTTGAAAAGTGACTTGGATCCAACCATTTGAAGATGGCACGGGATGGTTTGAAGGAATATGAACCAGCAATAGGGAGAAGCTAGATACACAAACAGAGAAGTCGCGGTGAGAATGTGCAGTCAGAGATTGGGATTTTCATGGATTTTCTGAGATTATCAATCATGTTACGAGCACTGGAGTTGCCAGCTGCGAGTAAGGTTGATGTTGAAGCCAGAACCCATTATTCTCATCTCACCAACCCCATCCTAGTGCTGGAGCCAGTGCAGCGCAACCCAGGATTTTGCGGTCCCTGAAGAAGACTTTCAAAACCAATGGCGTGCTCATCAAGGAGACACAAGCATTCTTTATTCACCCATGTCAAGAACATGAAGCCCTTTGTTCACATTTGAATACATTGAAACCCTTTGTTCACATTTGACATGTTGCATTTAAACATTGTATGATATGTTTCTGAATGATCAAAGATGAACATTTGGTGTAGGTACGGGCTTTTGGGCCACATTGTTGCATCGTTTCGAGTTTCCAAATGTTATTTCACTTTTGGATACTTTTGGTACGTTTGGGGCAGGACCCTGATCACGGCAGCGTCATGCAGTTGCAGGGCGACATTCGCAAAGAGGCTTGGAAGTCCACCAGGTTGACCAAGGCTAACCTCGGAGTAGCATCAGATGTAGCATTCGTTGTAGCATTCGTTGGATGCTGCAAAAGAAGAGCATCAGTTCTAATTTCAACCCCGGATTAAGAAACAACTGTTTGTTTTTTTTTTCGAGGCTGTACCCTGGAAAAGTGAGTTTGAATGGGACCTCTCCAATGCAACAGCAAGGGGGTTATCAATCCTTGGTTTATCAAACCTGGGTTAACATTTCTCATGGGCGAATTGCATGATGATCTGTTTGGAGGTCGCTGAGTTCCTCATCGAGGTGACTGCAATCATCACCAAGGACCAAGTGATGATCCACGGTTCGTAGAGGCTCTCCCTACATAGTTTGGCATTGACCGGTGAAAGGAATTTGACAGGCCTTTCGCGAAGTACATACACCAACAGTCACCGAATGATCTACAATGTACATGTTGCAACTCGTATCGATGTCCGTAAAATGGATGCTTCCCTGCGGATAATGCTGTGCGTGCAGCATGTCTCGTGACTATCGCTGCAATTAAGCCACAGCAAGTCGGTCTTGTCAATGGTTTGGAGCTAGGACCAGGGGTCGCTGAACAATGATGGCATCGCCATTCAGCCATCAATTTGCATCAATCATCATCAACCAAACTTTGCTACATCAAGTCGGAATCACAGGTTTTTGTTGAACAATTTCAATCTGTTTCAATGTTTGCTGGTATTGTTACAGGGTCTGACCATGACATATTACATCAATAAATCATATAAAAGCGACCCCTGCCGCATGTTGCAGGGTAGCGACGGGCCCGTGAAGTGCAGTGACAAGGCTGCAAGCGAGAGAAAAGAGCCGGAGCCCAGATGCACTCGAAAGAGACTTCTGAATTGGTAGGCTGTGCCTTTTCCAGGTTTGTAATCATGGTTGTGGTATTGTTGTGGTTGTGTTCCTGACCTGGTCGTTGTCCTCATTGTCGTTCTCTTTGTCGTTGGTGGTGGTTTTGCAGTTGGAAGTGCTTGATCCTTTTGGCTCTTGTGAATCAAAGACTTAAGCACTAGCACCTCGAGGCACAGCCTAGCCGTGCAACCCTTTGCGCCACAAGCAGCAGCCCTCCACATTCCCACAACAGCAGCCATTTAAGACCTACAAGATATACTCCCATACTGCAGTCCACTTGACGAGATTTTTGCAATTGCATTCCCATTCATGCAACATTCTTATCGTGGCAGCATTGAGCAGTGACTAGGAGCTGGTGTCCTCGCAATACAGACTTGAAAGCGAGTAGTCAACATCCCACTTTTCCACCGCACCAGGCTCATTTCACCCAGTGAATCATTAGACTCCATGGTGCCTTTGCCATGGTGCCTCAACGATGGTGCTGGACAGCCTTCCAGGCTGCACCACTGCCCTGCAGAGCTGGCACATGTCAGGCGCGAGGCCGCAGGAAAGAGGCTGCGCCAGCGAAGTGGAGACGAGTCATGTTGGCAGGTGTTGCATGCACCATCGACACTTTTTTGCAAAGGAAATATTGGGGTGAATGGCGTGCGTCTCCCTGACGTTGGGACATGGAGGGAGGGCGCTGGAGGGAGAGATTCAACTATATGCAGGTCAGCATGCTCCAAGTGAATGGATAAGATACATGTTCAACTGTTCAATCGTTTTTTGTGAAAATGCAATAGGTTGTACACTTTCATGAATAGCTCCACCTAGTTCGCAGAAATTCTGAAGTACTTGGAGGTACCTGCAATGCCCTCCTATTGTTTCTATAGTTCTGGTTTCAATGGCCTCCACTTGCCTTGTGACTGATGCTTTCCGGCGCATGTCCCATCATAATGACAGATGTGTCCAAAACAGTTTGATCATTGAAAACTCCCCACAGGCCCCAGAGGCTTTGAGGATTTTCAAAAATCTGTGGAGACTCGACAGTGTGCTAGATGCGCCTTTTATTGGAAGTATTAACAGACGCGCTTATCAAAGGTTGGACATCTTGTTGGGAAAGCTGTGCAAAAACTGCATCCATGTGTTTCATGCTACCTACGACTCAGGTCACAAGTCGCCGTTGCAAGGGCACTACACTGGAAGATGCAGAGGGTTTCCCCGAAGTTGGAGAGTTGGAGCCCATTGAAATCGAAGAATTTGAGGAAGTGGAATTTGACTCCAAGATGCAATTGGAGACAAAAGTTCCAACCTGGAAGTTTGGACAACAAAGTTCTTTGTAGCGGAATACCCCACACAAAGCCCGCACACATAGACATAGACAGCCGGGACCACGAGCCAGTTGGTTTTATTTGATAGTGTTTGATCACTTCTTTACAGGCTCATTCTCTTCTAGATTCTTTTGGTATTTTTAGCCTGGTGTGTTTCGTTGCGTCCCAGGTAAGCTGCTTGAATGTGGCTTCATTCCAATGTAGATAGTACACACGTGCAGTTTACTTTGGTCAACGATGCCAGGAAATGGGAGAGAAGCGGAAGAAGGCTGAGATGGCCGCAACAGAAGCTTCCTTGCAGGGAGACACCATGATTTGGCAGATTGACATGCACGGCTTGGATTAGAATTTGTTTGGCTCTACAAACCATCCCGAACACATCCGAACACAATGGTCCATTGCGTGGTTCTACAGACCATTCTATTTTGACAGAGCCACTTGCGTGCCGCCTACAGTTCTCAATGTTCTTAGGAGTTGATTGAGAAGGCGAAGATCATTCAACCTGGCATAGGTGGTTTGGCCCCATTTTGGGATATGTGCACTGTCTCACACACAAGAAGAAGATCACAGTGAAAGAGGCTTGCATTTTCTACTGACCTTTCTCCACATGGCATGGTCGTGTATTCATTTTGGTGTTGGGAATTTCCTCAGTCAGACGCTTCATGCGAGCCTAGGTGTCGCTGAGAAGACTCCGCTGCCTTGTGTTGCTGTTTGTGGAGTTGGATTAGAAGAGCCTTGACTGTGCTTGCGAAGGATCGACAGGGAAACATATATTACGTCATATTTGTAGTTTTTAGACTATCATGATTGATAGGTCATTTGATGCGTTTTACCTTACCTTAGCACTTTTATATTGGTTTGCAATATGATTCATGAATCTTCACGTATGTAGTGCGCCATCATGATCTACATAGTCTACAGACAAGTCCAACTAGCTGATGTCACAAGCATCACGAAGAGATAGGTTTCTGCCTCAAAAAGATGCAGCATATCCAAGGATGAAGGTGAGGAGTCAGTGGCTGCAATGCTACATCAACAATTGAGGGTCCAAAAAGGTGGAGGTCCTGAAGAGCCTGTTTGGTCACTTGCAGGTAATTGAGCATAGATGCACCATTTCACCTCGTCTGACCACCTGAAGAGTTCATGATTCCAGGATAATCGGAGCAAACTAGATAGAATGATTTCAAATCCACGGAATTCAGGTTGGCGAATCATTATCCTGATGCAGTATATAATTGTCATTTATTCCTAAGTGCAGATTGGTCAGCATCATATTAGCTGTCACTTGTTGATTTTCATATTTTGTCTTCACCCTCAGGTGCACAAAGGCTTAATAAAAACTCCGGTTTTCCTGCTTGAACCATGTCCTCAACTGGCTGATGGGGCAGAGCTGAGGTTCGACCTTTTTACCGTGGCGGATCGATCCTTTGAAGATTTGGATCAAACTTTGGCAAGGCACCAAAGGGCCTAATGGCCCAACATAATGGGGACCAACCGTGGACAAAGGATAGTCCTGCATCCAATTCTCATACGGTACTCGTAATTTTAGAAACATCAAAGGCAGATTGTGATGAAAATCGGCTTCGGATAAAGCAGTACAGGTTGTCCATTGCCGGTGCAGTCAGCGCTAAGCGGGTGACATGTCCAGGTGTCGTTCTATGGTGGTTTGCCCGCCTTGGAACCTGTCAGATCGCCGGAAGATCAAGGCCCTGAAAGAGGGTCTGAAAGTTATGCTGGAAACTTGCAAGTGATCAGCATGGATCAATATGGATGATGATGTTGGATGTGCTGTTATCAGTCTTTCTTGGTTGTGCTTCACGCTCTAGTATGCAATGAGCAGAAGATGTTGCAACTCGTTTCTTTAGTGATGCGTTGTGCAGGCATGCACACAGGCATTTACTGCGGGTATGCACTTGATCCTTTGTAGGGGCTTTGTCAATCTACTGAGTTGGATGCTGTCACTGTTCACGCCGGTGACCACTTTCACCATGCATTGTAGTAGGAACCAAGCTTCACCAACAGCAACAGATTCAACGTTTGCTGAGTCGTGCTCCGAGATGGCAGGTAAAGGTAATTTTTGATCTACTGTCTAGTTGCTGTGCCCTCCATGCTGCCACATCCTTTAAAGGGCAATGGCAGAGCCCTGGAATTTTGAATGCACAATTATTTCGAGAAGGGCATCACCGGATTCACTTGGGTGTTTTGGAAACACTGCAGGATCAAGCCTCACCCAACCGAGGAAAGCGTGCCCACAGCATTGAACCGCATCATAATCCTAAGCACCGTCGGTGCTCAAGCAGGCTCTGGTGGTTCCTTGGTGCGATGGTGAGCACTAGATTGAAGGTGGGCTGGTAGTTTTGCATCGTCAATTTGAGAACCTTTGGGAACAGCAGTAGGCATAACAAGGTACTAGGGGGTGCAGGGCATATGAATCAATATGATCACTGCATATCACTGCAAAGCTTGTGCATGTTTCTTGCCACGGCTCCTGGACCTTGTAATACACTGGAAGAAGCAAGCCATCAACTAATGGAAACAAAGGCCCAAAGAGCCATACTGCTGTAGCTAATATACTATATACTATATAGCTATACAGTCCTATTATCAATATCTGATAATTGTCTGATGGTATGTCTATGCGCTCCTTTGCCTCACCCTTGCCTCTCCAGTCCTAGGCTTCAATGTGGGTTCCTTTTTTGGTGTTGATTTTAAGAGCGGCAGCTATGCCAGTTTGGAGGATGAGGTCACTGCCTATGCGCGCAAAAGACCCCCAAGTCAGCCACTGAAAGTTGTGGTGGTTCGAGCTGGGGACACTTGGCTAGTTGGATACAAGAAACTCTGGGTATGGTGGAGTGCATATTTTGAACTTGCTAGATACTGCCCACGAATTAATGTAGACCTTCTATTTGCATATCTCCATCTATATCCATGCTACCACTTTGGTTGACTAGACAGTGCGTGGGTGGTTTGCCAGGAACTAGCCGAAAGGCCCGGTATCGCTGCAGTCAGCTTGAACGAGGCAGTGATAGTGAGACGAGTGCAAATGACCGCAAGTGTCAAAAGACATGTTGGAGCAATCTCCATCAAGGAGGATGCTGCGGATACTGCCAATATCAGACAAGAGTCAATACCCGTCAATGTCTAGTCCATACAATCTTGCGACTACTTACACGACATGCATGCTGAGAAGGTTTGGAATGGAATGTTCTTGGAAGTGAAGTGAAGGAAGGCAACACAGACTGCAGGAAGACACACGTTTTGCTTCCTCCAGCTGCAGGTTCAGGGAAAAACGTCATTGCAAACTGCGGCTGATGCATTGTTCAACGCACTCCTTTTCGGAGTCGATGCCACTTGGAAGCTAAAGATAGCATGCAGCAAAACATTTCTCTTGAGCGGATTGCATTTACAGTAAGTACACGATTTTATATGCTGCATTTATCACATGTCTTGATCCTGTGCTGTTTAAATGCCAAAGGGTCCGAACGAATCACTGTCTAATCTTGCCCTTTGCAGAGGCAGGCTTCTCGGTGGTGGACCTTCCCAGCCGTGGCTCCCGTGCACAGTGGGATCGGCTGCTCTTGCCTTGCATAGGTCCAGAGGTGTTGCGTTTCAAGGTGCCCGATGCACGAAAAGCAGTGCCTTGGTAGAAGTCACCTTCCCAAAGAAATCCGAAAAAATCATGGATGTTGGATCTAATTGGATCTTGCACTTATCTTTGTAATATTTTGTAATACGTTTGACATTTCATTGATATTTTCTTGGGGCAGTTCTTTTTCAGCACTGAAAGAAGACAATGAAAATGGCTATGAAACGAACGAAGCTGGGGTCAAATTTGGTTTTGGAATTCCTCAGCTACTGAGTGGTACACGATGATGGTAAGAGAAGAGCAGCTGGATACTGAATTCAAATGCAGATCAAATGCTCGCAAGTTTCAAGAGGTTTCATTTTCGCTTGCTGGCTCATTTGACTCTGAAATGACAACCAATTCTCAAGTGCATGATGTATTGGTTCGGGTCTTTGTGAGGTCCTTTTTGTGCAACAGTGGTCGTCCACCTTCATTGACGGGTCGTTCCGTTTTGGTATGAAGACACCCATGGAGCAGAAACCGACGCCGGCGGGATGCGAACTGCGCTTTCGACCGGTGGGAACACCGACTGCAAAGACAATGGAGGAGCTGGACGAAGGACGTGGAGCTGCAATATGCCACCTGGTGTTGAGAAAACTGAGGTTATTGATTGCTTTCTGAATCTTTCTGCTATGATTCTGATAGAATGATGCCCAAAGCACTTTGACGATCGTCAGGTATGTAGAAAGGACATAGTAAGCGCATGCAGGTTTATAGGCAGAACATGGCAGGACAGCAGGCAAGCACCTGCCCTGCCCAGAATCTTCCAAACTTTCCAGCCATGGCAGGAGGTTTAGAGTTCATTGCCGAAGAAACGGATGAGGGCAGTCGCTTGCGCGCGAGACGCATTGCCTACAGTGCCAAAGCAGTCACTGGGACAAAGCGAGCATGTATCAGCGAACCCAAAATATCATTTTGTGCATGTTCTGCCAAATATGGCAGCGCCTGGGTTTTGGAAGACGTGGAACATGTTGGAGAGGCATGAGATTCTGCCTGGCAGATGTCGATTCCAAGATTCTTCTTGACACCAAAACCAAGGTGATCAAAGCCAATTCAGAGCGAGCCTTGTTGCAGCAATTCCAACGCGATTGGGACGAGGCGATGGGCGAATCCATTCCCTGGAAGATCTTTTGAGCAAGTTGCAGGTTTGCCAGCAGCTCAAAGCACTGTGGGTGCAGCGGATGTCGGACATGTTGAGCTTTCCCACACTCCCAACGGTATATGGCACCTTTGCGCCCACAGCGATTCGTTTCAAAGTAGACAAGTTAGTGAAGATTGGTGCGATTGAAGCAAAATAGTGTCCAAATTGATGAGTTGTGAAGCTGATGTTCAATACACAGCATTATTACCGTAGTTTATCAGATCCATTGGAATCCTATGAATGTCTATAATATAATCTATAGACAAGTAGATTGTCTTCGTCATTTGCCTATGAGAACCTAATCGGCACTCCGAACCTTCGATTTGTGGTGTCGTGACGCGTCGGTCCAACTGGTCCAAGCAAGTCACACATAGTTACTATGAAAAACAATCATCAGTCATTTTGGGGGTTCTAAGGGTTCATTTCTTTGATTGCGAGGTCCTGCTGAATTTGTGGCACATCATGGGCATTCATGGGCCATCATGAAGTATTTGTCCATGGTTTTCACATGATTTCACTCTTTCAATACTCTTTCATATTCTTTTTGTGATAGCTCATCAGGACGCAACACATTATTGAAGAGCTTTCTCAGGATATATTTGGATTATTTAGACAACTATAGACCGCCATGCCAAGCCAGCCAAAATCAACGGGGGAAGTGATATGAATCCGTGAGCTTCACAGCTGGTCGTCCTCATGGCACTGGACCGGGGACGATTGCTCCGCATCGAAGAGCTTGCGAATGAGGCGCATCCGGATGTCAGTCAACAGCGAGATGCTCACGAAGCAAGCAGTCCTGTTTGTCCTCTTTGCCGTTGCATCTTACAGGTTCAGAAACCAGTGGATTCTTTGTCAAAGAGACTTGCTGCAAAAACGTCCTTGTTCCCATGAGAAACAGCACCTGCAGATTTTGGCTCCGAATTCAAGGAGTTAGAGAGCGCAAGCCTGTGGCCGCGACCAAGCTTTTCTCAAAAGACTTCACTATTGGCAGGATTGAATGAGCAGCTTTTGAAGCTACAGTAGATATGGTGGTATAAGAGAAGAGCCACACAAGCATACCAATTTTCAAACCTTAGATTATCGTTCACTTTATTGCACCATCACAGAAATCGAAGCAGAAATGTTTGCGACTGAAGCGTAACGACTGGTAGTATGCAAGCAAACCAACTCTGCATTGACTCTAGACTCTAGCCATTCAACGACAGGTAAGTACTGACCATCTTCAATTGAGGAATTTTGGATCAACTTCTCAGCAGTCACAATGGTAGTCGATGGGACAGAGGCATGTCACCGTTCCGGGATGTTCTGAAAATCCCTGAGTCACCAATTAGCCGGATTTTGAGCTATTTGAGCTGCACGGAAGTATCACTGAGATTTGTATATATGTGTGTCTCCAGATGATTACAGACGTTTCCAGATACACGCACATAAGAATATATCTCTAGTAGTACAGTAATAGTTTGCACATGTTGATTGATGCTGTTACCCTGATGCAGCCGAATGTCCTGTCCATACCTGTGTTTTTCATTGTTTGTCTTGATCTAGTTCAGTCTGGTTGTGGACATGTTTACTGTGATGGATGTTGCTTCCAGGGCCTTCCTGTGGTACTCCTGGTGGGAGATGTGACCATTGGCCGAAAGCTGCTGAAAGCTCTGGGACATGCAGAGTCTGGTGACACAGCCACGGGAATCATCAAGAACAAGTACTATGCAGCACGTGTGCAGCAACCTGGCAAAAGCTTGAAAGACCCACGGACTAGTCAAATTCAAATCCAGCACGCGGAAACTATGGAAAGCTGACTCAAAATAATGCACCTTTGCACTCGATGTTCCTGTCTTTGGGAAGTTGTCCCTCATGTTCCTGGCAGCGCTGTCGCAACATAGTATGAGTGTGTTGGTTGCTGTCACTTGTGTTTACCCATGGGGCATTCCAGTGAAGTTTGAATTGATGCTAAATAACACCATGCTCCCATGCGCTCCCCACATCATTTCAGGGAAGACCTCCTGTTCTCCCAAATCATGTTGGACCATGTTGGACCCATTGTTTGGAGATGGGTGGCATCCAGCCAGCTCCGTTTGTCCAGGTACCGCCTGGTGTCCACTGGTGAGGCAACAAGCGAAAATATGGCATCAGCCGAGGCACTGATTTTATTGTGGGATCAGCAGGACGAGCTGCAAAGGATCCAAAAGTTATTTCCTTCCCACACCGATGATGAAACGTTGGATGCTGGTCTGATTGGAGTCAAGGGAAGAAGGTTTGGTGAATGCTGGGAGGTTGTTCATGGTGTTTCAGTTTCAGTTGTTTTTGTGAAGGTGTGGCAGTTGCTGAAGGAAACCTGAATAGGCTGCCTTTGATAAGTGTTGTGTTTATCGTGAAGAGGGACGAGCAACAGGAAGAGACTGTGAATACATGATGGCTGCACTACAAAATGCTACGGCATGTATCCACCCTTCTGGCAGGGGTGGCCCCTTTGTGATTTCTATTTTGAAGTGTGCTTGATGAAAATCGGTTTTTGACCTGTTTTTTCGTATTGCGTAAATCTTACTGCAGCATATGTACTCTCACTCGTTTCTCCGTGAAGAGTGAAGAGGCTATATATAATAGTATACAAGTATGCCAAATAAATCCAATCCAAATAGTTGACAAGCCAAAATTGGAACCCGAGGATGATGGACCAGATCGTGTGCAACTCTGCCTCGCAGTTGATCAAGCAGATGAGGCCGTGGAAGTCGTTGATGGAGCCACTTGGACGTCAACATGTCCACTCGGGGTCAACAGGTACGGCACATTACTATGACATACTATGACCACAAATCAACTTGAAGGGTTGAAGGTGTTGATGCATTTGCAACCTCAGGGTCTTGCAGAGAATTCATTAGATGGTTTGTATGGGCTTGTTCAGCTTTCCTCGTCACTTTTTGTTTCTGCCTTTAATCATAGGTAGCTGAATGCTCACCTGACCCATCTTAAGGCTCGGGAGTGGTGCATTGACCACGGCTTTGAATTCTTGAGCTGCTTGCCAAGAAAATCAGCTGTGTCAAGAGAAACTTCCAGGATTTCATACCTGATCTCTCTGGCTTAAGCTCTAGCTTCGGAATGTATTGGCTCAAAGATTTGAGATCCCCTCCAGATCCACCCATCTTAAGCCCAGCTGTGCATTGGCATGCTTCAGCCACCCTGCCAAGGTTGCACCCTGAGCAACGAAGATCTTGAAGCACTAGCCCAAAGGTGCCAAGAGCCTGTTGCAAGTCGCCGACCCGGCAGGAACCTCAAATGATTTGGAGGAAAGTAAATGGTGGATCTCGGTTCAGTTTCAGTTGGGCCCAACCTTCAGGAAAATATACCAGTGTTGGTTTCATTGCCCGATGATGGTCGATAATCGTGCTACGTCACCTCGACAAAGTCACGGTGCATTCGTAGTTTGATGTTGATCAGAGCATGTTGTCATCATTGCTCATCATTCATGTGGTTTGGGTTTGAAGTTAAGCCCTTGAGGTTTGCTCGATGATGAGTCAGAGAATTCGGTCCTCCGGTTGATGGAGGTTCGGAGTCCCATGCATGGCCAATGGATAGCCTTCTACGATGTGTAAACAATCCAAAATCCCAAACAACAAAGGGAGGCTTTGAGTCTCTAAGCAAGTACAAGTAAAGACTGGTGAGTCTCATGGGTCATGAAGTCATGCATTTCAAGTTGCACCATGAGTTCCAATCCTCTAAGAATCATTCCAACCATTAGCAGCATTGGGATTGTGATGAGAGGCCTTGGAATGTCACAGCTCTTGGCCCACCATGGAGCCCATCAAAGCGGCAGAGGTTGTGCCTGCAAAGGCTGTGCCCGCAGAGGCTGCCACAGAGGACCCTAAGGGCAACGGCTACACAGCACTGCCGGACGCACCTGAAGCGCCCAAGGCCTGGCAGGGGAAGTTGGATGCTTGCTGGATGGGTCAAATATAAAGTTACTCATACTGGACAGATGTTCAACATATTTTGCTATAGTATGGCCAAGTAAAGCCACAGACAAGTTTGGGGACCTCATATGTGTGGAGCATATTTATTTTCCAGACATCACCTTCATGGGTGCTGACTGACTGCGGCAGCATCCACTTTGTCAAAAGGACAGGGCCTCGGAGAAGGCTAACAGCAGACTGTCCACCGAGGCCAGCCAGCCAGCGGACAGCAAGGAAGCCGTGCAAATCGAAAAGGTGCATGACCGGATGCAGGCGCAAGTGATGCCGTTGATGCAACCCTTCACCTGCGGGAGGGCATGTCATTCGCCATCATAGAACCAGTTGGTTTATGTTACTCTTTTATACTATGTAATTTAATCCTTGTGGGACACTTTGGAGACTAGTCGAGAAGCTGCATGCACCGCTAGCTGATGTCATTTAGTCTGGGGTGGGTTTAGTTTATTAGTTGCTGTTCTGCATTTTGTTTGCACCCAACTTCTTCAGTAAAGTCCTGCTCCAGTGACTTTTATGTGGTGTTTCAATACAGTTGGATACTTTTTCGCAAAGGCAGTACTTTAATTGAAGGAATGGGGTCACATGGCCAACTTGGATCCACCAGGATGATGACTTCGCCGAAGCGGACGAGTTCGAGAAATTTGCTCGAGAGATGAAGGACGTGTTTTGACATGATGGGCAACAGATGGAAACAGTGCCTTCCATGATATCGAATCGAGTGGGATGCCGGATAAGGATGAATGAAGCCCGACACACCTTCCTTCTCCATGCCATTTAGCCTTGCATATCCCATCATCCAATATATCCAATCACCAACACCTCCAGTTGTTTCTGCTGACCTTAAAAGAAGCGGGGCCCTGCCGGATTGATATTCAACAAGTGTGGCAGCAATATCACGCACCATCCACTATCATTCCAAGGTTATTACCATTTCCATTATCCACCTCAAAAGAGCTACCTTTTTTCATGTCCCAAAGTCGTAAAGCTGGTTTTGCGGGTTGGAGGTCGCTGGGTAGATCATGGTATCACCTGCTTTCCAGGAGATCCGTGGCATGAACGACCACGGCGCTCGCCGTGACCGGGCCTGTGACCTGGCGCTCCGTTTGGCTGCATCGTTGGGGGTGGACTCAGACTCCGACTAAGCGGGCAGCCTCGAAAAATGAAAAATAGCGCTGGAAAGAGCATGGTTGGGAGTTAGGAGTGATTAGAATGTTGGAGATCTATGGAGATCTACCAAAATGAGAGAGTGACCGGGGGTATGTACAAGGAAGTACTAATTACTCTTCAACCTCAAGGGGTTTTCTTCTTTCAAACAAGTCTTTTAGGATTTGAAGCCAGTTTTTTTGTTACCTTCCCTCAAAATGGAAAAAGGTATCCAGCTATTTCCAGGCAGCTCCATGAGGAGACCTGCCCATTTGCACCGTGGTAGGTGTTGCAGAGCCAAGACGAGCTCATCACCTTGGATCGGCAGAAGAACGGACGCCGGGAGGCCACCGTTTTTTGAGGCCACGCTGCCTTAATTTGATGTGTATATCTATGTATATATATATATATATACATTTATGCGTGGATATTATATATTATATTCATATGCTGATAGATTTAGTCTATTTTAATTTGAGATATATGCACATACACGGGGAGAGATATATAGGGCAAACCGGCAGATGTGCCGGCCCAAGATAAAAGATAGAATTAGAATAGACATGAATAGACTGAATGTATGAAAATGATTGATTTTGATCAGCATTTTCGGCTCAGTTTGTGACCTCCAACATGGCTCCCCTCCTTGGAGTTGAACAGCAACATGGTCAGAATTGGTGTGCCCGATGGGATCCATGCTACAATGCACCGGTGACCTTTTGGAGTGGCTTACTCTGTATGTTGATCCCTGCACCTCGGCCAAAAAGCTTGAGGGAAAATGCCATATGATCATATATGATCGGCGTATTGCTCTATTGATGCTAGGGGTGGCATTCTGGTATTTGAGTATGTTTGAGTGACAGGGATGTTTAAACCAGTGATATTATGCTGTACTTCATGTCATTTTACCTGCTGTACTTGGTGGCTGTGTCTTGTGACCGTGATGACGCGATGTGTGAAGACTCTGAAGTTTCAGTTTTTCAGTTTGCGAAGCCCAAATTAGCCAGCCTGCGAAGAGATGATCTAGACTGGATGGCCCGGGTGTGAGGCAATCCCAGCCTACTACTTCTGGGACCAGGTCTCCACACCTTTGGATGAGACATCAGTTCCTTGTCCTCTAGCTCATTTGTTCACGTTGACAAATGTGATGCCTGAAGGAAAAACCTCCGAAACTTGTTCCGATGGATGCACTATTGAAGAAATTAACTGCCTTGCCACTTACGTTTTTGCTAAGGTGTGGTTCTGGCTTGCAGTGGTTGCTGGAGTGCTGGTGCTTCTGCTTGGTGTCTCCAATGTCCGCGCGGCATTCTCACAGGCACGTTTGGTGAGATTGTGGGAGATGCCAGGAAATGAGAGGGCAGTGCAGGGGATTGAGGAGAGATAAAGTTACACTCCTAAAAGGGACACACTAAATTCACCAGCTCACTCCTTATAAGGTTTGCAAAAGGCACGGGCCATGCAACCCGTTCGCGGGCTTTGAGGCATTGCGACGACGAATGCGCATGGGTAAATGGCCAATAGCTGAGCCAGCCAGCTTAGAGGAGATCGTCCGCCTTTTGCAATCCGACAAGCCACCCATTGCAGCACCTGGGACTGGATGAGTTGTGGCATGTTACGGCTCAATTGGCCAAGCGGAATGCACATGAATGCACCCTTTTTGGGACTGGTATGAAATGGTATGAATACAAACACCATTATATAACATTTAGAAAGGGACTGAATATGGCCGAATCTACTAGAGCTTGGGTTTACGGCCGCATAGCTAAGAAGGTCATAAAAGGCACAAGCGAAACAAGCAATTAGTGGATGCTAGTGGCAGCACTAAGCATCAACCATCATCAACCGTTTGAAAATATTGTAAACTGTAAACTGAACCAAGTGAGCTTGAGCCCCCTTCCATTCTTCAGGTGGGCGAAGGTTGGGTCTACCACCTTTCTGGGGAGCTGGCTCCGGCCGATGAAGTCTCCATTGCCCTGGGCGCCTATTGGAGCGGCGTTGTGTCCTGGACAGAGGATTCTGTCCGTGTGCGATCTGGCACTTTGTGGGGTGCCTTGACTGGAATTTTGGAACCTGGTAAAGGTTAAGCTGAACATAGCTGAACCAATGAGACGTCAGAATGCAGCCTGCATGAATCACTTCTGCAGATGTGATGTTTTGCCAGGTGAACTCACCGAGAAGCTGTGGGCCCCTTGGCAAGCACGGAACTCGGAACAGGTAAAGCTGACTCCACGGACATAAGGATGACATTTCGGGGTAATATGCCGAGTATATCCGAGTATACTGATACTTCTGTGATGTAGTTTTCGAAGGAGCTGGGCTGGTGGATGCACTGCCCTTTGAACCAAGGAAAAGAACCGGGCTCCAGTGGATCGACCCGCTTATGATGGCATCACCCTTGGTGCCTCCGTGCGGGTAGCGGCTCATGGATGGACACAAGAAGGCACCTCGGCCCTCAGAAAGGGGTAATGGATGATGGATGATGCGTAAATTGGAAGTTCACCTTCGACACGTCTGCCTGGATCTTTTGAGGCTGGTTCATCGAGTATGTTCTATGCCTTCAAGCCGTAGAACGTGGAACTGGTATCGTGGCAGAGGCCAAGCGCGGAGACCGTGACTCGGTTTTTGGAAAAATTGGGAATGGTCACTTTCAATACAAAGGCAAATGTTGTGTTTCTTTCGCTTTATTTGGATGAAATCACTTTCAGAGACTAACTACACAATAAATCCAAACAAGAACTTCCACAGGGTTTTGCAAGTTCCTTTGAGTTCATTTCACTTGTTTGCTGAGGCGACTTTTGGACATTGGCCTTTGATCCAAAGTGGATCATCACGGAGGTGAGTGGTTGGAGTTGGAGTTGAATTGCTTGGAGTTTGGAGCACAACTGCTGTACTCAAGGGATTTTCCTGCTGTACTATAGGCGTTATTTGGGCCTCAACTTGGAACTTTGATACAAGCTGAATGTTCCTGACATGATGCTTTTGATGAGTTGTTTTATACTGGGCTACACAATTCCAGGTGTCGTCGCAGGCACGAAAGTCTATTAAAAATTGATCACACATACAAATTACAATAGATTACAAGAGATCACACGTCTTTTTGATAGCAGTAGTATGGAAGTCCTCAAACATTAAACACATGTCAAGATTATTCAAACTCCTGCAGGTAGAGTTGAAGACTCAAGCAAACCGTTTGGTGAAGATTGAGATGAAGTCGCAGCCATTGAGCCCATCCACTACAATGGCGGACACGTAGCGTCAATGATTTGCGGATGTTGCAAACTGATACAGACCATGCAATCGCACATGTACTGTTCATCATTCTACAGTCATTCTATACCATCTTCTACGCTTTGCCTCTGGAGGTGGATAAGTTGGTGTGCATGTTTTTTCCTTGAATGAAAATTTTTAGTGGCCTTCGTTCCAATGCTATGCTTCGATGGGTTCCAATCCTTCCTAGGCCCCCATAAGGCCATCCATCCAAGGACATGACAAGCTATCTCCAAGCAGAAGGCATTGAAAACTGGCGTTCCAATAAGTTGGCGACTATGCACATCGAGCCCACAAAGGTGGAGCGGAAATACGTGAGTTATGACCCAGTCCCTTTGCTGCGACTGGAAGGCCAACTCATTAGTTGAAAGTTGAAACCACTAACAACACCCAGCAACGCCGCAAGGGGGATTATAAGGTACGGAACGAGTCTCGGGATTCAGTGACCACTGGATAGCTCCCTGTGAGACGGCAAGCAGCCAAGCCCGATAGAAAGCCCGATAGAGTCGAGAGAGAGAGAGAGAGAGAGAGAGCTCTCAATAATCCTTGCAATTAGTAAGACTCAGGTTCCTGGCCTGACAAATCCAATAGTCAAAGGTGTTGCTTCAATGTGATTTTGGTTGCCCTTGGCAACTGCACCAGAGCACAAGGTTGCGGAAGATGACCAGATGGCACAGACATGCTGGCAGTTTCGGTTACGTGCCTTGCTTAACAAATAAATATTAGATGTTATTGGGCGATGTAGATTTTCCAGCTTGAAGTTTGCTGTTTTTGCATGCTTTTGCAACAAGTCAAGGACGTGACGGAAGAAGATAAGTACGGACAATCAGCGAAGGCTACAAAAGACTTGTTTCCTGTAAACATCCATAACCTTCTTCTCCACTGAGTGTGCAAAACCCTGCGCTGCCAATTAACAGCGGCCCTTCACCTAGGATTCTTGGGTTGGGGTGTCAGTGGCATTGACAGCCTAGTGGATGTGATGACCTCTATTCGCACCGCTTGGATTATCGAGGTGAATGGTTGGCGTTTGTCAGGCCAGTGATGGAACGGGTGAGTGTGTCAAATGCGGTCAACTAGGAGGCCCTTGCTAGAGATTGCAATTGGTGCATGCAGATGCTGCGGGGTTCCAGCACGTCAGGTAAACAGTGCTTTGGTTTTTGCACGTTTTTGGATGTTTTTGGTGCAGGGGGGACACTGGCACTGGTCGGCGGCCACTTTAGCACATCCTCGAAGTTTGCTTTTGTGCTGCAGGCAACATCGACATTGAACTCCTGGCAGCTTGCGCAGAAGCATAGAAGTTTTGCTGTGCTGACTTTCTCTGTTATGGATTTTTGATGATTTTTGCAGACGGCATGAGGGTACCTTTTTGCTCATGACAGAAGAGCACTCTGTTGCACATCTCGGCTGGAAGGGCCAGAAGTGATAGGTGGTCATCGTA
Organism: Breviolum minutum Mf 1.05b.01; assembly: GCA_000507305.1. Classification (NCBI taxonomy): domain Eukaryota; class Dinophyceae; order Suessiales; family Symbiodiniaceae; genus Breviolum; species Breviolum minutum. Next base: position 182,050 of record DF239037.1, read on the forward strand.
ATTCCCAGGATTGCCAAGTGAACTAGAAGCCAGATTTGGATATTTTATAGTTTCCCTTCCGATGTCTCTGAAAATTTGTTTTCTAAGTTTGAGAGTCCAGGGCATTTATAGGCTCATCCAAATGGACGCTCATGAAGTCATGAAGAAGATAAGAAGACTATGATATCGACATGATGATATCACGGGTGTCAATGCGATAGCAGTTCCTGAATCCAATCACTCTCAACCTGCCAACCATTGGCCCAGCTCAAACTCAACGGAACGCCCCAGCTGAACGGGTTCCAAACAATGACAGCTGACAAGAGCCGGCGCCGAAGGTCGTGGGCAACTTCGATTGGGAATATGTCGCCTTGGTTCTGGCAGATTTCCACCGAACAGCCACCTGGCTTGGAAGACTTTCAGGGCAGAAACTTACATCCAGAAGCATCAGTCAGTGAGTGGCTGTGTGATCCTCAAATTGGAGAAGAGTTATTGGCTAGCCTACCGATTGGATTCAGGACCTGTGCAATTTTTGAGTCCAAGCTGCGTGTTTTTGGAGTTCAGAGGGTGTAAACAAGATTTCTCAAAACTATTGCCATTGTCTTGAGATGAAGCTTCAAACTGCGTCAAATGATGAACAACGGTGTCTCATGTTATCTCGATGATCGTTTTGATGAAGTGTTTGAAATTCCTAGGTGAGTGTTCGCACCGACCTGCGCGAACGCACCCGGGATGGTATCACCGTGACTGGCTTTGATGCTGTGATCAACCCCAAAGACTTGCCTGTTGGAGCCTCAGGTGATTAGATGCGGGGATGGGGATGTGAAGGGGAATGTTTCTCGAGGATGATTGCATACAATGATGCACCATGTACACTGTACACTTCCAGGTGAGCTTGTGCAAATGTTTTTATTCAGCGCAATTTGGGCAATCTCAAAGAGGGAGAGAGACAAAGAAGAGATACCTTGACATGGAACCTTCAGCTTCCTACAGTTGAGTTGACTTCCTGCAAGAACTGAGGCTTGGTTCGATGTCCTCTATGACAAGTTTGGCGTGAGGAGCGGAGTCATTCATCCAGGAAAGCATATCCCAGCCACGGCCGGCAAGATTCAGTTGGGAGAGTACGTCAAATTCTGGAAAGAGGTCGCAGAAAACGAAGTGATGTTCCTCCACGATGGCAAACCCTGCGCCAAGCCTGGCCACTGGGCAAACTAAAGAAGTTCATTCGCTGCCATGTTCGAGGCATGAAGTAGAAACGTTTGAAATAGGAAGCGAAAGAGGGCGAGGGAGAGTATTGGATGTGTGCACATCGGCACTGCAAATGAAACTCTGCCAAATTTTATAAATCAGAGTGATTCAATTATATAGTCTTAGGGTGGAACTTTTGAACATATACACCGACCAACTGCCTACATTTTGAGTAGTCACCATTCAACGGCGTTGTTCATAGTTTTTTAAGGTCAGCAGCAGCAAGGCACTACTGATACACACATTTCCAACAAGTTCTCGGACGACCACATCGTCTCGGAACCGGGGAAGCAACAGGGGCCATGACATCACCATTTTGCAGAATGATTTTTCTTCGTTTTTCCTTACTCGTGCGGCTGACAATCGGGAAAGCCCGCATGCATCCGTATGCCATATGCCCATGTATCCCCTGGAACCCCTGGAGAAACATAGAGAAACATATGAGAAACATGATTCACACAGTTCAGACAAAACATATCAATGGATTCAACACTTGCTATAGTTTTATTTGTATCAACTTTTGTCACCTCAACCTGTGGGTTTCTACCTGGGTTGGAGACCAGGGGGATGGAGCCTTTGGCCAGTTGGAGCAAACAAACCCAGGAATCCAGAAAACGGTGTCCTGGTGACTCCACTGTGCCCTTTGTTCAGTTAGTGTTTAGGGCTCGTTATGACCGTTGTGAAATGGTAACGAGGCATAATTTGTTTCTGCTTTGAGTTCGGGGATGGCAGAGTTTGATGCTGCGAATGCTGCCTGATGCCACCCTGGACGTGCCTAGAACTGCCACAATGCTTGAAGCTCATTCAAGAGACGGTTGACAGAAGAAAACATGATGAAAACCGATTATACATATTTATACTTGATTTTGTAAATCACCAGTTCAGTAATGGCGGGTTCTTATTTTGCATTTGTTTGAAGCTTGTCGGAAAACATGTGCAGCTGAGTGCACTTTGCATGGAGTCGCCACATGGAGAATCTGAGTCAGACATGGTTCAGGGGACGTCAGGAGTATTCTGTCCAAAACCAAATCATGGCCATGTGTTGGTGCCAATGGTTGCTGAGACTGACCTCATCTTCCTATATCGTTCTTCACCGAAACTGAATTCAAGAGTTTAGCTGTTTAGCTCAACAGTTGGCCTGGGTCTAAGTAGATTCAGCAGCGCCTCCTCGACAGGCTCTTGGTGCCTTTCGACGCAATGAGGCACCAGTGAGGCCCATCAGCTCAGAGTTACTGTATCCGATTGGTGGAAATAGAAGCCTTCGAGTTCTAGCTCTTTTTGTGCCGGATTTCACTGGGCAGTTCAACTGGACAGTTATCATGGGCTGTCATTCTAGATCATGAATGATATTAATTGATATTATTGGATTTTCCACTGATTTGAGGGGCGTCCACTACCAAGGAACTCGCATTGGGTGGCCACGTCTGGACAGTTCCTTTGTTTACCGGGCAAAACAGCCAGGACTGGGGGGAAAGATGGAGACTTGGAGAATGGATATGCTCGTCACAGCTTCCTTTTCGTTGCTGAAAATCCAGGGCTTGGCTTACGGAACAACAAGAAGAAACAGATGCTCAGATTGCGGCAGTGAGGCAGCGGTTGAAGGCCGGCGACCTTGATGCTAATTTGATGGAGTTCAACTGGACTGCTTGGAAATGTAAAGTTGTTTTTTTCCAAATGGCCAACTGGTCACTGGCCTGCAAGAGGCAAGGCATGGTTTTATTTTTTTCACCTGCATCAAGATGTCAACCCATCTGCAAAGTGCCCCTCATAGGCTCAAATGCAAGCCCTCCTGGCTGAGCATCCACAGGTGGGGCATTGGGTCTTCCCACAAGGAACAGAATGGTGTCGTACAATCAATCATGGTTTGAGGACGGTCGCTCGACATGTTGCCAGCACTTGCTTTGATTTGCCATGCCCAAGCGCAGGTGACTGACCTACCTGCAGGTGTGTGCGAGCTGCTTTTGGCAGAGCAACGCTCCAAGCAAGTTCAGGCGCCTACCTGGGGCTGAGACCAATCAAGAGGTGTTGCCGTCACAACATGGTGCAACATAAAGCACCTATCAATTCTAAGTGGTATCTAAGCGGTATTAACAAAGGGTTGATTTTGAGATCCTATTGGACAACAACTATGAAACGACTTATGACTCTTGAGAACTGACCTGTGAGGTGCCAGCGGAGCGACCAACGCAGGCCCAGCAAAGATCTGCATTTTGTACATGCATTTAGCATCATTTAGCATTTAATACCTTTTTATTTTTTGATATTTTAGATCAAATACACCTTTCCACTGATGAAGTCAAGAGATCTCATCAGTTGCAGCTCCAAAAGTTTCTCTTGTGTTATCCCACTTTGGTCTTTGAGAGTGTCGCTATGCTGCCTGAAAGGCACCAAAGAGAAATGCCCCTTGGCATCACCAGAGAATGCCCCGAAATAGAAGACCAACCATATAGGGCATGGGCTTGGCCACACAGAAGGATACAAAAATTGTCGACGCATCCCAATTGCTTCCTTTCTCATGGTTTTTCTTTGAAGCAGCTCGTCAGGTGAATTTTGAACGGCTTGACGAGAAAGGTTGTCGGTGATTTCTGACCTGCTGAGGCTCTGGACTACTCTCGCTTTGACGGCATTGCGGTGATCTCAGCGGAGTTGCAATAGTGTCGTCCTGGACACCTGCAGTTTCCAACACTTGTTATATCCAGCAATGCAAGCAGTTCTCAGTCTGAGGTCGATTCAGATTCCGATGAGGACTAGTGACTAGGGCCTTAGTGTAGAAAGGCTCAAAGCAGCCACGTCTAAGCTATACATGAACCGCGTGACCCTTTGAAGGGAAAGGATGGAAAAATATGGAATGAGCATTGCGATGTTTGCAGCCCTAGGGATGTGTTATGTTGATGTTATGATAAAACATGATGAAACCTAACAGGACCAATAACCATGAAAGGCGCAGTTTGGACCTTGATGGGTTCCAAAGGTTACGATCAAGGCTTGATCTCAGGCAATAAACCGACGTCTTAGAGCTTGTTCACTTTACATTCCATGGACGCTTGTATGCCTTGAATTCCTTTCACTTCTTCCAGAATATATACAAAGTGTTGTTTTTCAAGTATGAGATTCTGTTGGCGGTGTTCGAGACTCCGAAATCGCAGCAATGTCATACTCGTACCTGCAAGTGGCCTAAACTTGGCCATAACCAACTTCATTGTTCAGGCTCCCTCCATGTATGGCCTGCACTTAGCCTCGTGCAGAAAGTTGCATCAATTGTCTAGTGTCTTGGTGTTTGGGCTCGTCACAATGAGCGGACGTCAGCTCCCTTCATGATATCTTCAAAAAGTCGCAACATGAGTAGTGCCAGCATATAATGCTAGGAGGGCTCTTCAGACCTTAGCATTTCGCTGAGCATGTTGCTGGATGAGATGTTCGTTGAATTCGAGCAGATTCTAGTACCCCGTCATTTTTGCAACTTTGAAAGCCAAGAAGCTTGCCTCTTACATCAGAATCCAGAAAACAGTCTCAAGCATTTCAACTCCGAAACCATCCATTTCGATCCCAATGGCGGCATGACCATTCTGAAATCGGGTGGCCAGTCAAGGACTAAGTTAAGGGGTCTGAAGCTGGTTTGACAAAGCAATGGTAAGATGTTCGAAACGACGCGCAGTTCCATTGCAAACATTCAAGCCGATCCTGACATTGCTTGTGCTTTCAGCAAGATGACGGACAGATGGACAGCTTCTTTCAACATGAAGTTTTAGGCTGCACATTGACTTTACATTAATTTTGGCTATGCAGCTAAATGACTAAACGTCTCAAGGTCTTGTTGTTTCAACAAATTGCATGTCAGTTTTGCTTCAAAACTGTAAAGATTGTGAAGGTCGAAGGCGCATGACCTGGCGGCGGTGTGCACCGCGGGCCTGGTGGCTGCCACGCTGGCGACAGTCTTGTGGTGCCCAGGGATCCTGATCGACGGAGCGTGAACAAAACAAGCAAAGATTCAGAAATGAAAACCATGGCAGATTATGGCTGAGGTATGCATATTTGAAATTTTGATTGACATGTAAACCTCGTAAAACCTGTCGTCCTGTTGATTATGGTTCGACTTTTGCTGAAAAGGTGTCAAAGAACAAGAGGCCTCAGTACTCGCAGGAGTTCTCACAATTTGGATGTGGGACTTGCCCGACCTGCCGTTAGGCTTCAACGGCGTTCTTCCAAACAAGCAGTGGGTGATCCACCTGAATCAAAGCCAACTGTGACCTTTACTGAGGCCTGGCCATGTCATGAGTTGGGCCCCATCCCAAGATGCAACTCCAGGAGAACCAAACCAGAATTTCTTTGATTTCAAGGATATTGAAGGTACTTACTTAGCAATATTTAGCATATATTACTATATTACTGTAAACCTTCAGACCTCCATCAAACTTCATGATCATAGGATCTCAAGATTGCGTTAACTTTACTTGACCCAATTCTCCAACAATATGGTGAGTTCTGGGATTGTTAGGGTGAGCAGCGGTGCCATTTGTGTGGGGTGAGTTCTTGCCTGTGTGTTTCAAAGCCGTGCCGGGTCCTAGTAATTGCCCAAGAAAATGAAATGCTGGCGTCCGCTTAGCTGAGTTTGGCGGAATTTCTTGATGCTTTGCCATTTGTCAATCCAGTCAGACTGCCTGCACTAGTATGATAGAATCTACGGGAATTGAAGAATGAATCGCAACATGAGAAACGTGTGTGCCTGTGCGTGTGTTGTTTGACTTTGTATTTTTCTTCTGGACAAGCGTTCGCAGCGCCAGTTTCTGCTAGAAGAATGTATGTAGAACATATGTCATCATATGTCATATGATGTCTGTGAAATATAATAGTTCCTACATGTTGTTTCGGCGATGTTTAGGTAGAGTACCCACTTCCCAGGCCACATTCTTTGAGAGACCCCCACTAGTTACTCGCTTTTTTTTATAGATGTTCCTGCTCTGAGGGTGCTGCACTGCGTCCGCTGTGCACACTCTCTGAACAATCTGTCCGCGATATAGATGTTCCTGCTTCAATGGACGTGATATCAGTGGCGGCATGAATTGCTAGAGATGTTCTGCCGGTGTGTTCTGAATATCACAAGTGCTAAGCCCCCAGCGAAAGTTGCAGCTTCGACTGATAGAGTTGTAGACACGGCCCTTTTCAACTGAAGAGTTGTTGTATTGTTGCTTTTGGGCAGTGTGTGCAGGTGAGTGAGTGGCAACACTGAATGTTCACCCAAACTCCTCTCAGGCCATTCCAGTGGAGCTGCACTCGCACGATGGCGACGAAACACCTGCCGTGGATTTCGATGCGCAACTACGACAGGAAGTGAATTCTGTTTATTTTCAGCATGTTTCTGCAAATTGTTGCTTGTCTCATGCTCGCACACAGTGTCAGTTTCATCCGGACTGATATTCATGATTCGCAACCAGCGTGCTTCAAGCGTAGCAGGCAGCATCGACCAGAACTGCCGGGTTGTAACCACTAGAGGCTTCCAATGGCTTCCACAACTGAGCACGGTTGTTGCTGACCGAGCTGACATATGCTTGCAGGAGGCCCATCTACTGGAGGAAGCAGCAAAGACCGTACGGCTGGTACTGGACACTGGTGCTTTTCATGCATTGCCACACGCATCCTGGCGCCAGTGGAAGAAAGGGATTTGGGTCAATGCGGAGCTTGTCGAAACTTCAATAAGCGTTGCCGTTCTGGCATGTTCTGGCAGTGTTGTTTCATCGACTGTGATCATACTAGTATAGCTATGTAGCTGGTCAAGCATTTGCAAGACTACCCACTGCAGCAGCTGCCAATGTTTTGCAAGTGAGTTGCCCTCCAATCCAAACCTCCTTCTGGAGCAGCCAACTGGCAAGAAACTCCCACTGCCCAGGTGCTTGATACATCTAAAGTGGGCACTGTTGAAACTTCAGGATATCTAAGTCCGCCTAAGCTGTTCAGTCCTCTCATGTCCTCTCCCTTGCTTCGCAATTTCGTTTGAACTCAAGGTGCACGTGGCAGAGAAGCAGCTGAATGCCATTGCACTGAAACTGGATGAGGATGGGATGATTATGAATGACCGTAGTTGGGAAACCACTGTTTGCGATTAAGGTTGTTGTTTGGCATAATAGATGTGTGAAGACACTCTCTGAATTTTTCCAAGTTCCAAAGTTCTGACACTTCTTTTGGATGTGGGTTGTCTCTGTTACACTGTTACACCTACGATTCTTAAACCTTTATTTTGATACACGACTATCTAGAGAGGTCATAAAGCACGCATTCATTTAGGTCTAGTGGACGAAGTCAGATGCTCCCGGAGATCATGCGTTATGTTTTTGGACATCCGACAATTCTTCGGGTCTATCAGCCGCATGAAGATGGATGTAAAGCGATGCAAAGAGCTTCAGATTCCGATCATTGGATTTGGGCTCAGGGGGCAGGCCTATGCCAACAGCCTTCGCAGTCTTTGCTTTCGGGGCTCGTTGTGGAACATCTCGGATAGAAAATCACAAATAATCATAAAAGTTCATAAATAATCCATGATAATCCATCATTTCAGGCGTCAGAGACCCGATGAAAAGAAACTAATAATAAGTATAGCCAGAAACTGAGCATTTGGACGCAAAAAGTAGTTTCAAGATTTCAAGATGCTTTAGCTGCGAGAATGTTTCATTAGCTGAGCATGAGCAACAGACCACAAATCGCAGCAAATACGGAAAGTTGTTCAAGCTTCCGAGACAAGATGACACTTTAATATGGGCCTTGGCTTCAGCAGCTTTGACAAGCAGGTGTTTCTGTATGGGTTTGGGCATTGCTGTAGCCGTGGGCCTGGGTTACCTTCTTTACCGTGCCTCGCAGCGAAAGGGGTCAGAAAAAGCGACAGGCGCCGCAGAGACACCCAGCGAAAGGGCTAATACTAACGCACCGTTGGTCTATGAGAACTGTGTGGTGCATCGCATAACTTCTGACGAAGGCTTGAAGTATAAGGTGATCGTCTCGCTTCCGCATTCGTACCATCATGCAGAGGCAGCAAAAATTCAGTATCCTGTGGTTTTTGCCCTGGATGCTGAACCATACTTATTCCCACTATTGACCACTGTGGCACGAACGGAGCATTTCTTTAAGAGAACCACATGGTATCCAGATTTGATTGTTGTTGCTGGACAGTCAATGGCAACTTTATTTATGCTTCGTTGTCCGCATTTCGGTTTTTTGGAGCCCATACTACAATCGCGGAATGAATTGCCGTTGGATTAAGTCTTGACCAAGCAATTGAACTGACAGAGCTGAATTCAACTGCTAGGTTGGCATCACTGCTGACTTGGAGCAGGACTTTCGTTCCCCCACTGGAGGCATTGATGTGAGGCAATCGGAGAAGGGCAAAGACGTACGGTACCATTTGAGAATGTTTGATGTAACGAACAAAAAGCACCTGTCACCACAGAGATGGGTTGTTCCTTCCTTGGGCTATTTCTCCCTCAACACTTGAGGGGGTTTTGTAATGATCACAGTAATTAAGGTGTTTAGTTGTCAGATCTATCAGTTGGGGCCCCGCCTTTTCCTTCTGCGACAGGCAGCTTTGGGACGCCTTGCGGCCAACGCGAGCGCGAGATTATCTTCCAACACAGGCAGAAAGTCCTTGGGGCGCTCCAGGGGCGTCTTCCTTGAAGGACCTTCACATTTCTAGACTCATGAGGACCGTTGGTTTGGATAGTTTTGGGCATCTTGCCCAATCACACCATTGACATCATCATATACCAGCCGTTTGGAACTGTTATGTCCAGAGTGTGAATGTCTACAATGAAATGCACAAGAACCGAATCAAGTATGATGAAGTGACAATTGACCTTTCCCCAACTAGGATGCATATGCCCACATTATGGCAGATAAGGTCAAAAGTGTTGAAGGAAGATTGATTCAAGACTGTTTTCCGTGGAGGACGTTTCGGGCTATGCCTCTACCTTTTGCCGCTTCCTTTCTTCCAAACTGGTACCCTATGTGGACGACCACTTTCGCACCTGCGCCAGCAGAGAATACAGAGCTTTGATCGGCCACTGGGCTTCCAATATTTTTGACTTGCCAGTTTGCCCAGACAAGTACCACAGGTGACAGGTGCGATTACAAGTCTACACTTTATACACCTATCATCACGATATCACATATCACCTTTCAGTTGGAATTATGTTGGTTGTCTTTCGTAAAAATTGCCGAGTTGGAAGTCTTAGGCAAATCCTTTGGTGGAAGTGGTGTCGCACATGCAATGCTGGATCAAAAGTGTTCTGATTCTTTCAAGCCACTTGGCAACGTCGTGAAACCGCCATTTTTAGAGATAGGAGTGACTCCAGCATGTGCAAGCCCTTGACTGAGGTATTTCTTGCTTGGCTCACCATCTTTGGCATGGGACAACAGGGCATTTTTTCGACTTGAGCAAGAGAGTTACACGTCGCGCAATCCTTTAAACGCCATGGTGTATGCCTCCTGCGGCGGAAAAGAGCAGGGTCAGATACAAAACTTGCAAGACTTCAAGCAGCTTTTGGACTCTCGTGCTTACCCAGACTTGTCCATCACCACTGAGATTGTCGAAGGCCGCCAGCAGCTGAAATTGAGTGTATCCCGTTTTTGTCTCCTTGAGCTTCACACATGCATTCTGGTGCTGTTGTGCACGGTCAAATGATTCGATATGTAGCCTTCGGTACCCCTTCCAAATCATTCCGAATCTTTCTTCTACCTTTTTGCCATACCCTTCCCCTCTCGATTCGTCTCAATTGTAGAAGAATAGTTTGACAGTCATCAACCTTCTGCATCTCGTTTCAGGATTCCAAACTTTTGATCTACTGTAAATGGGTCATCCCGCGATCATCCCAGAGTTTGCAGGCGTCATCCCGGTTACAGCTTTGAAAAGGGATGAAAAGGGCATCAATTTACGAGACAGACACCCTTTCATCATTTTTCATCATTTTTCAATATGTTTCATCTATGCACCTCGAGGCGAGGACCATGGCTCGTTGTCCTACCCCTTTGCCTGTCGTTCGATGGCTTGGCTCAGAGATCGCCTTGAAGCCCTGAGAGATGTGTAGAAAAAGTGAAAAAGTGGAGCGAACAAAGATGTCGGGGAAACAAGTGGCAACAAGGTTGAACGAATTGAAGATGTCATGCCATGTTTTTTCCACTTGGTTTGTCCAAAAGATGTATTCGTTTCTAGTCATTCTTTCAAAGTTGAATATCAAGAAAGCATTATATATAATATAAATCATATTACCTATAAGATATATAGTCAGATTAGCACTGAATAGTTCCATAAAGAGACTCAAACTCCGCCCCCGGGCGCCAATGTTTGGTTTTCAGGGCAGCGCAGTTTGCCATCACAGTAGAGGTTTATCTAAACGCAGCCACTTTCTTGCTTTGAAATGGAATAAGCATCCACAATTAGGTTAGTGGAGGGCCCATTCCTTTGGATAATTTCAGATGGTTGTTTCGTATGACCTGCTTTACTATGTGCTGACATGTGGCAACAGGTCGCAGACCTCTTGAGCCCTCACAACATGTACTGGCGCTTTGGTCGTGACGAGCCAATGAAGCTTTTGCTGGAGACTTGGAGTTGTATTCCAAGGGTGTGAAAAAGAAGTTTGGGATAGTAGTTTAAATGAACTACCCCGCATGTGTTTCAATCCCTGGACAATCTCGGGCTGTGAGAAGGAAATCAATCAATAGAGAAAGGTGAAGTCACTTCAATTCGTACAATCCACAGCATGAATATCAACAAAATGGTGATTCTGTTGATGCTACTTGAAGCTCATGATTTGTTGATCCACTCGGCTTCGAGGAGACTCCTTTGTTGCAGCTGGCAGAGATTTGGCAGCATTCAGCTCATGGGGTCATGTTTATTTTGCCGGGCAATTGGTTTCTTGCAAAATCCTGAGTTATACACCTAGCAATTTGGAATATTTGCACCAAAAATGTAGCCTGCCTGTGAGTGCATACTTTCGTTGCTGCAGAGATTCGTTCGATGCAAGTTTGGACTTTGGGTTCCCTTTGTGTCCATGCCGTGTAAAAAGTAAATGCAAGTACAAGCAGCTGTGTGGGGTGACATTTCACAAGTTGACCGGCTGTCGTATTTGATTTAGAAGTGTTCAAATGCTCCAGGCATGCGAGGGAGCTATGGTTCCTGTGACTATGAACCATGTCAAAGACCCTGGGGAGTTTCTCATCGCACGGTTTCTGGAACCTTGGCGCATGAGTGAAGGGAAATGAACGAAAGAGATTGAAGGACTATACTTCGAATATTGCGTTAGGATTTGTATAGGTATAGATGGATCGGACAGATAAATATCATAGAAATCAGATCGAAATCAGTCTTGAACAAATTCATAAGTAGATCCCGATCTAGGGCGGACAAGTGACCGTCAGTGCGGCAGCGCGAGCCAGAGAGAGATATTGCATGATACTCGTATTTCTTGTTTTAACATGCATATCGTTTTTCAAATAATATAAGCCTATTTTCGTATAACATAGTTGTTATGTGGGTAATTATTTGTTGTTCTCAACGAGTATTGTCGATTAATTGACAAAAATGGAAATACTGGGAAGTTAAAAGATGATACGAGTCATTGGGCAAGGTGTCTGGAACAGATGCTAGCAAAAGCCGCTATCGCGAGTTCTCCAGTGGCATTTTGGATGCCTTGCAGCGAGATCGCTTGATGATGCGTTTGGAGCTCTTCAACAGCAAAAGGGAGTGAGACTGGGCGTTGTCAACCGGAAGCAGCATGATACACATAGATTACCTAACAATGTCCTGCAACTTGATTTAACCAACACCGTTGATTGGCATCGATTGAAGTTCAATTGCAGCATCTCCTCACTTTTGGGGGACGTAAGCTAAACCATTGCAGATTATTTTGGTGGCCACATTTCTTTCTCGGATATGACAAATGAAGCCGTATGTTCTAACGTACATGTGAGTCGTGTACACGGACTGATTTACAGTATGCGTGCGGTACATACCTACACCAAGTGCCGCTGCACCATAGTATACCTTGGGGCGGTGGGGAGTCCACCAAACACTGGACCGTTGCTCAATTTTTGATCATCATGTTAAATGGGAAAAGGTCACAAGATGGGGATGGCACACTTGGCACATTCTTTGCGGCTTTTGAGGTGGATTTTTCACTCCATGTGGGACATACCACTCACCTGGGGCGATGGCATTGACGACATGACCTTCGCAGCACATGGATCAGCATGGGGAGTCTCAGTCAAACCAGCATATGGTTGAGGCTGAGGGGGCTTTCGAATGCCCTTAGAAGAATCTCATGCGTATGTCACATCGTGTGGAAGGGTTGTGATGATGGACTACGACCATGCATACAGTATGCTGCATGCATCAAAAGAATTAGCCAGAGAATAATTATTGAGAACATCATTCAGAATATGACCTCCCACAAGCTGTGGCTGGTACAAAGTCAAAGACAATTTAATTTCAGACACAGAAGTGGCTTTGCTTCAAATCGTGGCAACTCAATGCTTTGTTGCAGCAGCCGGTCTGGCTCCTTTTTAAAACAGGCCATGAGTTGCTAGCTCCATCAGAATACAAAGGCTTTCGAATTCTGCAGGTGTCAGCACAGAAGTATCCAAGGAACTTGTGCAATTTCATATCTCTCTATATTTTCTATAGTACGTGGTTGTTGTGCTTTCACTTGATCTCTCAGCACTCCGGAAGAGAAAGGTGATGGAAGCCACTAGGCGCTCATCGACATCTACAGGTCTAACAGAGGATTTCATGTCGACAGTTTCAGTTTCCGCTCCAGATCCGCTGGGACAAAAGCTGGGATGTGGGGGTGCAGCTTGCCAGGAGTATTGCCTCGGCACACCGGAAATTTATGGTCGTGAGAATGTCATGAGATGTCATAGTCTCAAAGGATTCCACCCTAAATGGTGGTGTCTCCCTTATTGGCGGAGTTTCCAGATTAGTGGGACATTGATTGTTATTTGATGTGATTTGACTCGACGAATCCTTCTCCGTTCTGACCATTCCTTGAGCACTCAGCTTTACAGTAGTGTTGCAAATGATCTCTCTTCCATTGAAGTCAAAAATTGTTTTTTCAAACATGTTCAAACTATATCAAACTATGTAGCCCTATACAATTTGATAGCCAAGTTCAAAACCAAGTTGCCTTCATTTCATCGCGTGGGTCCATCTGAGGGAATGTGTATTTGCGGAACAGCTGTTTGGCTCATAGTGAGTCTTCACGACGATGAGATAAGATTGCTTTCAAACTCTTGAAGTGGATTCTCCTGGTTGCAGGATGTTGCAGGAGTGCTTCAGAGAGGCCAAATAAAAATTTGGCGATCGCAAGAATCAAACAATTATGCAACTATACCTCACGCAGTTCAAGACGTCTTTGAGTGTCAAATCCGGTCTAGTTTTGTCGGAAACTGTTTAGGTAAGTAAATGGCATGATTCTTTCATATTCCTGATATGATTCCAATATGATTCTATATGCTCAAGTCAATCCTTATCAGCAGCATTTAGCCAATCCAACTATCCATCTCCGGAGGGAAACAACTTTTGGCGGGCGTCGGATGGAGAACGCAGCCGTAGTGAAGGTGGTCCAGCGATGCCTAGCTGATGTCACGCGGAATCCTGCAAGAATCTTAGAGGTCTTCAGAAATTCATAGGCCTGAAATGGTTGAGCAAAAATAAAAAGTAGGCAATTCCAGCAGGTACTTGAAAATTTGGACTGTTTCACTGATCCAAGCATGAGCCTCCTTTGGATAAACTCGAGTGACTCGTGTTTTTTGTTTTCAATACTTGTCGATGTTGTGTCCTTGAGCCCATTCTTTACACAGTCTTCGAACTCCTTGCAGCTTTCCAGTGGAAAGATATTCCTGTCGAAAGACATCGGTGATGTTGCTTTTTTGTGGCGGGCGTATGCCCAGGTGGAGAATGTGGATATTTATTTGGAAGATGAGGACCGTTCTGGGTTGTATGGCTTCAGTGTCCCAATTTGGACTTTGCCAAGTGCTGACAAACATATTCGGCAAAATTACACAAACCAAGGAAGTGTGTTTTTGGGGACTCTGCAATAACCCTTTCACCATCTTGCGGTGAAGGTAACCACCTGGCATTTGGCGCTGCACTTCCCTGCCAACGCTCCGTTTCGAGGACGCAGTAGCAGATTGGAGTATCGATGGCCTAGGGGTGCTACGCGTTAAACCTTTGATTTTAGGGTGGCCAACATGGTGCATTCGCATATGAACTCTTGTTTCTTGTTTGTTGGATGCCTCTTTGCTCCTTTTTGTTTAGCACATCGTTTAACTTATATTAGAACAAACAGTTAAACAAAAATTTGCCCAAAAACATGAGGAATTTCACTTTAAAATCTTAAAAAAAAAAAACCTTTACAGCCAAACCCCGTATCTAAACCTCAGGAATCCCACCCCAACAACAGAATCAAGGAGTTTTGGTTAAGGCTGCCAAGATCATAAGTCCGATAGGTCAGAAGAGCTCTTGTATCCTATCAGAGTATCCGTATCATGGATTAATCGAGAATTTGGCACTTGCTGCTTTCAGGAGGCCCAGGATGTTCACTAGAAGCGTCCGACTTTTCCCTATATGCCACGTTGTGACCTGAGATCAGTTGACTTCTTGCCGGGAACGGATTTAAGTTATTGATAAAACATTAGAAAACTACCTTTCCATCCTTTCTGGCGTGTTTTGATCACATCTTTGCTGGGGAATCCGAAAAGATGCTGCAAGTTTTGCTCGCAACTTATTGTGTGCCTCAGTCTTGCCTCCCCGTCCAAGAGGCCCCCGTGTCACTTAAAGTGTAACCATTCGATGGTATAGCGACTCCGAGATGATACAGTGAGTTTCATCCATTCAGAGCGAGGTGAGTTTGGCTTGTGAGAAAGTACAAGAAAGTTGTGACGTTGGTTGTCCTGTCTATGATTTCACTTGTGCAACAAGTCCCATCATGTTGATGAATTTTGACTCTTTACTTTACACAATTTGAGATGCGGCTACCGATGAAAGGTACCATTTGCTCTAGTTTAACAAGTCTCAGAACATGATGGGTTTCGGCTTGGTTTTGGCCAAAAGTTTCCTCCGAATTCGTTCTTACATTGTCTAAAGGGCGCAAGGACGATGGTCACCTGTGGCAGGGTACCCACGAGCAGCATCATGCAATCTTCAAGTCTGCTGCTATTTTTGGTGTGCCACTCCAAAAGATTGCTTGCCTATCTATCCGAATCCTTGGGGCCACACTAGTGTCCAGCCTATTGGGAGGCTAGGTGCCTTCACCATCAAATAAGGTTGGTTTGGCATGGTTTGGCATCCTTGCGGGTCCCCAAAGCAGCTACAATGCATCCTTTCTTCGGATGGCTGTGGTTGTCCCTTGACAGTGCTGGGACATTTGAGATGCGTGCGAAAACAAATCAAGTTGCCATGTCTAAACTGTGCTTGCTGCAACTTCAGATGGGCACTTAATTCTCACACATATCCAGGCTGCTTGGAGAAGCGGCATAGAACAATGCATTGAACAAGAAGGTACCCCCCATGCATTCCAAAGCTGTGGAGAACAAAAGCTACGGAAAAGATGTGACTTGCATCCATTGCTTCCAAGATGGGATCGAACTGGCCAGTGTCTCACTTTTTGATTCAGTGCTTGGCTTAACAAGAGCAGTTTGCAGGGAAGAGTTTTACTGGAAAGAGAGAGAGAGAGAGGGTAGCAAGAACAAACATCACAAAGGTGATGCAGACATGTCAGCCATTGGCACACTTCTCGATTTGTGCGTGTCATCCTTGCGCAGGGGCCATGCTAATCTTCTCTGTATCGTTCCAATTTTATCGGATTAAAATTGCCTTTATGGCATGCCTTGCTAAAAAGCAGCCTCAAGCCGCCTTCCGTGCAGAAGACAGGAATGTATGTGTCCAGAGTCCGTACTGTTCTTACATTCGTACATCTTACAAGCTGACACCCATGCCAAGGCTTTCATTCGGGATTGTAGGGGTCCTCAGTGCAGACGGTTTGACTTCAGCAAGGGAAAACGGCGACTGGATTCAGTTCAAATCTAGGTGCAGCATTCTTTTCCCAAAAGGAAGTGTGAAGCCTCCTGCGCCTCTCACGATGGCACATATAGCAATCACATGCCGCGATCACGGCATGCAGCATTTGTTCCATGCCGTGGAGGACTTTCCAGCGAGACCGCCAAAGTTCAAATTTGAATCCAAGTGGTGATACCCTTAGCTCCGGAGCAATGCTTCTAAGCTGGTATATTATGCTGGTAGTTTTGAATCTGCGAAATACATGCGAAATACAATATGAGAAAGGTCATCCTTAGAACAAAGGACGAAGAAGGAAGGAATTGCAGGAGTCTGGACAGGGCAGAAAGAGTGACACAAACAAAGTGACTCATCAGGCACGTCAGAGCTTAATCTCAATTTGAGATTGATAGTTTTTCGGGGATGCGAATGGAGATGTCTGAAGTTATTCGCACATATGTGGCCTGTCCCTTTCGCCAGATTTCGTTTGCCGAACCACAGCTTTTCTGGTTTGTACTAAGGATCAATCATCAGCATTTGCTGGGTTCTCAATTCTCAGAACAGGGTCTGGGTTTGCGTCCCTGCGCTGAGCTCCCGCTCAATTGAAATTTGGATCCATGTTTGAAGATGTCCGAGTTTTTGAGGGAGGCTTTTGCTGTGCACTAGGGTGAATCCCTCGTGGCATTAAGAATGTTGAGTTTTCGTGTTGGAAAAATCTTGCGCAGTGATTCAATGACATTTGTCATGCACATCGTGATGAAATTGCTGCAATCGTGCAGCGTTTGAGAAAAATGTTTACACAGCTTCCCCATTGAGCCGTGGTTTGTTCAGGTGGGGCGACCGCATTTGCCATTCCCTCCTCTCCGATGACTTCCTGGGTTTCTTCCACGAACGGCAGACCCACTCCACAAGTCTTTGGTTGGTGCTCCCAGTTGCAGAGGGGCAGATGCAAGTTTGCATGTTCCCGCCTGCAGGGATGCTGCGTTTGAACAGTTGCCTTGAGAATATTTTTGGAGAACTACTGTATTTGCCTTGATTTCTTTCCGGTTGTTGGTCCTTTTGAATGTCAGGAATGCCTCTTGCGCTTTAGCTGATGGAGAAGGTGTTGGTGGAATGTATTGGGCTTAGCTGCAATTCGCTGGAGAGCGTGAAGGGCATGGGTACTGTATGGTACTGTATAAATGTATGCGTCCTTGTGAGTCCAAGAGGGCACGTGTGTGTGGGTGTGTGGGTCATGCATGTGCGTGTTTTCCAAGCTCTTTCTGCTTGCCCAAGTTTGACTCCGGAATCTTCTTCTCCTGTCCTCCTTCCAAGGCCGCGCTATTTGCAAATCCTACGCGACTTCCTTGCAAGTGACTCGGACTACGAAGAAGAACAACACGTGCAGGGCTGAGCATGCCACCAAACTGGAGGGTTTCACGTGAAGACATATGAAGCCTGTTTGTGCCCTTTCATGATTTCGTCAAGGGAGGGACATTGTTCAGGCAAGCGTGCAAACATGTGTAAGCCCCTTCTTGGTATCAAAGCAATGACATGACTTTCAATAGCCGATTTCATGGTGATGGATTTTTTTTCCACACACCTTACCTTTGCCACACTGTACTTCAGCATTGAGGTTAAATATGATGAGCAGTCGTTGCAGCAGGACGTGGGATGCTGAGAGGTTTCGATGGTCCCCGTGTTTGTTTATGCTTGTTTCATCCCTCCCTTCGGCATGGTGTGTCCCACTTGCCTTCCTCAGGTTGCCCTACAGCAAGTTTTCAGGCCGTCATGGTGGGAGGCCACCCAGTTGCTCCAACATGTGGAATGGTCATGGCAGGCAGCAGACAGTAGGCACGTCCATGACATAGCAGCACGCTTTTGCCGTAGATGTCTTGAAGACTGCTGTATTTGCTGGACCTGGCGTCATCGGCACCCGCATTCATCAATTGTGTTTCGCCAGGACAGCAATCTTGTCGAGTCAAAGCCTCGAAAAACTGGTGGCTATAGCAAGCTGCTGTCTCAGATCCCACCGAGGGGTGCAGAAAAAGAAGAGGCCACAAAGCCACAACCCTGATTTGCAAAAAATGTATGCCCCCAGGTTGAACCCAAGCGCCACAGCTCTTCCACTAAGGCAGCCAGCAGTGCTTGAAACACCGGAGCCAATGTCTGAGGTGCCGTTGATTCTGAGATGCTGGCAGTAGTATGGCCGGAGGGCGGACAGAGACCTGCCAGTGCCATACAGAGAGAGAGAGGGTAGTATGGGCGGGTGAGGCGGTGCTAATCACAGCAGTCCCAAAATAACCTAAAATTGATGAAAATGATATCTAATGCTGTGATGATCCCGGCTCTGATTCTAGACAATGTCTTGTAGACGCTTAGGGCCTTGGGGCGAACGTTTTTTAAGAAGTGGTGGCTACATGGTGTCGATTTCCTGCTTCTGACTTGTTTGGTAAACACCCGAGCGCAGCATTGCTACAACCAGAGAGATTGCCTTGAAACCCAGTGCCTAGTGCCTAAGAAACCCAGGAGCATGGTGCATCTTGTGCTAAAAACTGCGTGCATATTGTAGCTTTGGCTTCCTTCACCAATTCGGAAGCCTTCGAGTGAGTCTTTCAATCAAGCTAAGGCGAACATACCATGCATATCCATGCAAGACGTCAATGGTTAATGGGCGACCAATTTGTTGCACATCCACTTCCAGATTTAGTTGAGCATGGCTGATCATAGAAAAGAAAACTGGTTCTTCGGCTTACATGCAGGATTATATCACCTTGATGTGGCAGGGATTCTTGCAGCCCATAAAGGACCAGAAAGGTAAGCTGACGGAATCCGTAGGAACCAAGCAGGAGTTCACAGGATTTCGGATTCAGCATGTTTTTCCATTAATTAATAGACTCTTGCCAGGCTTGGGGCACCGACTTTTTCTTGAAAGTTCCAGTGCTTCCAGGGCAGTTAGAACGTGGGGATTCCAAGGCTCCTGCACCATGCATTTTGCAACTGAAATACAGATTCGCAGATTCAGCATTTTTGGGTGCGGATTCATGATATTCTGACCTGGCATGAGTTCAACCCCATCACCTGACTGGTTGTTCCCTCCAGGTCATCCGTGTTTTGATGTCGCTGTGATGCGGGGTCGTTTGTTAGGACCTTAGTGGGGATGTGTGAGGTGTGTACATTGGTGAAGCTTCAGATCGATGGATGTGGCTGCTGTTTCCGGTTACATCCCCAGGCCTTTATTGACAACATCCATGGCTTGCCTCTGAGCCCTTGCCGCACTGATAGGGAAGCTGGGGGAAGGCTTGCATCATGTAGAATGAAAGAGTTGCATTGTCAAAATGAGGGATGAATCTATGATGAATTCATGAATTCAAATCAGATGAAAAGGATCACCTGTCTCATCTCGTCACCAGGATTGGGTTTTTTGAAATAGTGTTATTTACCTGTCAAATACAATGGTTTGAACATGGTAGGTACTCGAGAGATGGGGAGAGATCACTACGCGCTATTGACTATTAACCTCTTCACTGATTGGGCTCAGGTCAGGATAGTTTTGAACAAGGTGCACGTAGCACTGACTTCGGCCTCTCAGTGAATGTGGGGGAGCACAAAGAGACCGATCTGTTCAAAGTCCAGTGGTGATGGTTGATGATGATGGTTGATGCACGTTTCTGTTGTTGGAAGAATTTGAAGAGTGATTGAAAGACACGTGTTGTGATACCACACACATCTAAATACATCTAAATACCAAACCAGCCGGGAAAGTGGTGTGTTCACAAAGGTACCAGGCAGTATTCTTCCACCAGATTGCTGCTTTGAGAAACATTGAGCAAGACTTGCAAGCATTTTGAATCTATTTCGCCAGTCGATTGGCTCTAGCACCTCTTTGCTGCCTCGCGTTCTCAAATTTCCACATCAAAGCCAATGGCCGTGGAAACGCAGGCAAAGAGGGCCAAGGTCACTGTGGCAGCGCCAGCTATGGCAAACAATACTGTGGTGCGAGCAGATGATGATGCAGCCCGGCTTTAAGAGCAAAACAGCACCATGATGTGTGTGTGTGTGTTATCCTATTTTCCACGTTGAACTTCTGCAGCTGATCCTTAAGAATAGAATAATAGAGACATGGTGTTTTGGAGCGTTGGCGAATGGAGAAAGGTTGATGGCACCATGCTTTTAAGTTGAGGCCTGGCAGGTCTCCCCAAATATCAGATCCAAGACTTTCTGATTTGATCTGATCAGGATGAAGATGTGCCCTACAGTTTAATCGAGAAGCTCCAGGAGAGTGGCATCAATGCGGCCGACTTGAAGAAGTTGAAGGACTGAAAAGCCTCCAGTAACACCTGCAATGGTGAAATCTGTGAAGAATGCCGGGGGTGGCACTTAAGTTGAGAAAGTCGAACTCGTGTGTTTAATGTTTTGATTTGTTTCTATCCAGTGACGACTGATCATCGCAGTCATTCGCAGTCAATGCGCCAATGACTGGCAAGATTTGTCAGGCTAGTAAAACTGGCTGATTCGTGTGTTCATCAGGACGCAGGCTTCAATACAAGCCAGTCTGTGGCATTTGCTATGCGTGGATTGGATAGATTCCCCCATATTCTCATAAGGGTTTTGAGGACACTTGACATGTTTTCCAAGTTGTAGAAGCTCAAATTGACACTTCCGCTTCCGGATGATTCAGGCAAAATGTTCAGATTCAGATGTTTGTTCTTTTCGCTCGCGGAGCTTCCTTTCTGCAAGCTGTTGTTGGGGCCAAGACGTTGCAGATGAGGCAAAGATTTGTTGAGCATCAAGGGCTTGTCAGACCAGAAGGTGGTTGCTTGTCCCATAAGGGAATGTCTTGAAAGAAGCAGATGCATTTGTTTTTTCGAAAGATGTTTCATCATTATACTTGATGTAGTTTTCAGGTTTCTGTACATCACTGATATTCATTACATTAAGTTTGTAACTATTGATTTCTGGAGTAGGTGTCTACCTTTGTGCTAAGGATAAGATCATTGAAGCAGCCAGGAAATCCAGTGAGGTAGGCTTTGTGACCTGCACACAGCTGGTTTGCAACTTGGTGACGAATCCGATGTCCGCCGCCACCACCGAAGCATGATCATCATCAATACAATATTAAGCTATCAGCAGCATACCAGCATCAAAGGGATGACAATCCTTCAGCAACTTCAGCTGTTCCTTTTGGATGAACATTAGATTTTTGGACCATGAAAATCCATGAAAATCCAACACATTCCAGTCAGGGATGTGACTGAGGCAAGATGAAGAGCCGCTTTCAAATTGCGACAGGTGCTGGAAAGTTTGATCAGATGTTGGGAGGAGGCCCCGAGAGCTGTACCATTACAGAGACTTGGCATCGAGAGGATACGACGGATACGATTGCATTGTATGGCTTTGGATATCACCATTCTAGAACTGTGCACAGGATGAAGCTTTTGCTGGCCTTTCTCAGGAAATCTTCGGCGAATTCCGCTGTGGTAAAACGCAGCTTTGCCATTCCTTGGCAGTAATGGCGCAGTTACCTTCGAACATGGGTGGAGCAAATGGCAAGGTGGGGACGGGACAAATCAGACACATCCGCGTCCTCATCATCCACATCGTATGATCATCAACATCATCGTCTTCGTCAGGATCACCAAAGTTGCTTTAGATTATAAGGTATTTGTTGTTGAATTTCCTAATCACTATATCGTCTATATTGTGACTTGATCTAATCCTACATAGGCCCTCCATGCATGTTTACACGAAATTGATCAAACCATGTCATTCTGTCAGACTTATCGGACTATTTAATTATCTAGATCAGACTTACAACCCCGCACAGCTGCCAGGTGATTTACATCGACACAGAGGGTACCTTTCGGCCTGATCGCGTTCGTCAGATCGCGGAGGCCAAAGGTGTTAGCGCAGAGGCGGCGATGGACAACATCGTTTGTGCCCGATGCGCCTTAGCAGCAACTGGTTTCAGCTCCTGGAAGCTAAGGCATGTTAAAGCCAAAGTCGGTGAGTTTTTCTGTTTCAAGTTTCTGACATTTCTGACTATGATGTGACTCTGTGGAGGCCTTCCCACATTTCCCATGAACAAACAAATTGTCAGAGAGTGATCAACGTTCAGAGGCTATACCTCTGAGCATCTCGAACAGCTTTTGGTGGAAGCAGCTGGTTTGATGGTCAATGACGAGGATCGTTTCGCCTTGGTCGTTGTGGATTCCATCATGGGTGGCTTTCGTGTGGACTATTCTGGTCGTGGGGAGTTGGCAGATCGACAGCAAAAGTTGGGACGGGTCTTGAACAAACTGCAGAAGATCAGTGAGGCCCGGGGTGAATGGTTCTAAAGACGGGAAACTCTTGTTTGGCTTTTTGTTGCAAAGTGTAAAGCGTGAAAGTCTGAGAAAGTAACAGTGTATTGATTGGTATTGATTGTGTACTATCATTGTTTGATAGGGAAGGGAATGTCGGCTGGTGATGGCAGAGCATAATTTCGCATAATTCTGTTCTTTCATCACCTTGTGTTTGAGTCTGAGATAGCGTGTAGCCACAGTTTGCTTGCTTGTCAGAGTTGTCACTTTTTCGTTACCTAGAATCTAGAAGAAATAGGACATGAGGTTCTGCTAGGATCTTTTTGAATCCTTTTGCCGGTCAAGAATCTCCCATTCTCAATTTTGAGGAGTTCAACGTGGCTGTGGTGTTGACCAATCAAGTCATGGCAGATCCCGGTGCTGGCTGCGCATTTATGCCAAGCTTTCCCAAACCGGTTGGTTTATGCCTTAGTTGAACCAGGGTTGGACTCAGCCTGGTAAAACATGGAAAAAGGATGAAAAAGGCAACTCCTCCACCATCTCCATGATGTATCATGATTCCCTGTATCCACCACAGCCAGGTGGCAATATTTTGGCACACTTCTCCACCACTCGGATCATGTTGCGAAAGGGCCGTGGAGAGCAACGCATTGCCAAGATCCACGATTCGCCCTGCCTTCCTGAGAGCGAGAGCATCTTTGAGATCTATGCTGGGGGCGTCAGGAATGGTGGTGATTGAGAGTGAGAAAGGGTCACGAGATGGTCCCAAAGGCATCCGAAGGCCATGTACATGGGGTATCAGCATGTACTGACGCTGGCATGCCTTCAGTTTTTGAAGTGGAGAGCAATGATCAGGGCCAAGAAGGCATGGGTTTTTGCCTGCTCCGTCCCAGCCAACTCTGCCTCCAAAAGCTGACATGTTGAGAGGTGAAACACCTATAGGCCTTGGGAGATTGGTTCTTGTTTGATCCTTGTTGCCTTTTGTCATATGTTACAACATATATCGGTGATTCCGGTGATTTCCCATTTCAGGATAGCCCAGAATGAACGACCTAGAATGATGCTGAATGGAATACCTTCCCTATGTATAGCTTAGTTGATACCGGAAATAGTGAGCTTCCCGTGGCCTGGCGAATTCAAAATCACTGGAGCTCCAGTGTAATTTGGGCAGTCACTGCATGTATCCGTGTGCCCGTGAGGATTGAGACTTGCACAGATCACAGCCTCAGACCACGGATTCCCCAACCAAAAAGTTTCCCCCAGTGTTTGTGGCAGGACTCTATGAGTCTGGCACACTGGGACCCAAAACGGTAAGATACGCCAAGACTGTGGCAGAACAGCTCTAAATGGCAGCAATCAATTGCTGTCGCATAGTTTTCACTCAATTTTTGCAGCATTTGATTGATGTGGGGCTGGAGCTGTTGGCCACTGGCAGCCCGTGGGGTGGGCAGCCTCTAGAGCACTCATGCAGGTTTCAGACATCAAGGCAGCATGCATTTCTACAGTATCCAGATATTAGATACAATATACAGTAATCAGTAGCTCTTGAGAATTGTCTAGAATTTCAATAGCACGGGGCAACAAGTTTGACAGAACATCCGCAACATCAAAAAACGATGAAGGGAAACACAAAAACTCAAGCACCCTTTTACATCACATACATCATTGATTGGATGTTCGACCTGCCCAGCAACAGGGCCAATCCCAACGTGGTAGCATCAAAGCTGCCAACCAGCAAGCAGTTAAAAAGTGACTTGGCCGCTAAGATCTGCAAATGGCGGCACATGAGGCTCTGCAGGTGGCCCTCTAGGTGCTACACTGGCTAACCTGCTGACGAATTAGGAAAGCACTTCCAATGAGATTACTGGAATGGTTTGCCCACACACATGTCAACCAGGTACTTTTTTGTGTTTGCTGCAAGTGTGAAAGCCCTTCAGAATGTTCTCAGATGATTTCATAGTAAGCAGCATACTGAATACCCTACTGCTATGACAATTTAACTTTGAATCCCTCTTTTGAGGCCATTTTGTTCGGGGCACCCAGCCAGCTCGGGTGCTAGTTGGAAAAGGCTTCTTATTGGTTGTATGTTGTGATTTATGATAGGGTGAGTTGTGAAATATTCTGCAAGGCCTTTGGGAGCCATATGGAAATACAATACTGTATACTGTAGCTAAGCCTGTGAAGTACCACCTGGTAATTCCATATGATTCAATGATAGATGTCCAGTAATATAGTGAAAACATCAGTGGTATCTATGTCTATACATAGATAGGCGTGCTTGGGATGCTGTGATCATGCAAGCGTTATGTTTATTTATCGTTCGAGGCCGTACCCATGCAGTTGGAAGGCGGGCTGCACATGATGAAATCTGGCATTTGTCGGTCCCATATCAACACACCGTCTGGATGCCCTGGCGCAAAGTTTGAAATTTCATCGAATTTCTTTGTTCACTTCTCATGACAAGAGAAAGTCACAAATGAGTGAATATCATTGTCATTGACATGATTAAGATCAAAGTTGTTTGTGATCGCGGTATCTCATGTTGAGTCGAGGAAGGCAATTGCATGGCAATTGCCGCTTCTTTTCTAAGTGCCGCAGTACGGCTCAAGGGTAGGGCCGTGGCCTTTGTTTAACCTCAGCCGATAGTGACTTGTTTGCAAAATGTTGTGCATCTCAGGTTCTCAAGGGTGTGTTGGATCCTGGAAGAGCAACCTCACAGAAAGGAATTGACATATTCAGACTGTTCACATTCCAAACATGCTTTCTAAGGCAAAGTAGGTGTCGTCCACCAAGATCAAGAGTAGTGAAAGATTGTCGCATTGCATTCCACCACGACATGCCAACCGTTTCAAGACCATAGGCCCAATTCTATCCCAATTCTTTGGTCTGTTTTGGTATATTTTGTTATCACATGTGACATGTTGGCCCACTGATGACTTTAATCATATGCCCCAAGGCTTGCATCGCATGATTAAGTGAACTTTCTGAGGTGAACTTTGTAGAGCTCCCGGAGTCCCTAACGGAAGCCAAGAGGATCCAAGTTGCAGCGCCACTGTTGCGCCAACGGTGGCCACAGGAAAGATGAGAGAACTGAAGGTCAGCCAGAGCTGCGGTTCAATGTCGTTCTGTGGTGTTTTTCTTTCCGTTTTTTCTCGATGAAGTTGTTCCAGCGTGCTTCAAGGTGGCTTGGCCTGAATAACTGAATAACATTGAATAACTCTAGTTGATCCTCACATGCAGCCAAGGTCTCAATATGGCTGGGCTTTCTTCCCTACTGCCTACAGGCCGTTACGCCCATACGTTCGCAGTTCCAACAACTTGGGAAGAAAGTGGCACCGGTGCAACCAGTGTTTCAGATAGATGATCCTGAAGGATTGCAACTAGAGCCAGCCAAGTTTAAGCTTACAGAGGCACAGGGAGGACAATGTTCAGCACCAATGATGCCTGCCATGTCTATGTATCTTGTGATTGGCATAAAAGCAGCTATTTATGTATGCTTCTTGATTTGAGAGTGATCATTTGTTGAAATAGCCTAAATTCCATCAAGTTCCTAAATTCAGTTAAACCTTACTGTCAGACCTCACATGAGCCGCCACGTCCTGAGGTATTTGACTGCCTTGGGTGCATCAGCCCTTGGTGGTCAATGGGGCTCATGGCAATTGACCGATTCGCCTGAAGCGCCATCCACGGCCTCTTGGAGGTTGAATTTCATGTCGGCAGATTGGCGTACCATGCGTATCAGCGCTGATGGAAATCTCTCGGCCATTGCAAAACCTATGGAGATCCTTGGCAGTGGAGGACTCAAAAACCACTCGTAATCACAAGTTGCCCATGTCAATACATGGTGTTTGTGCAAATGTGCGCTCCTACAATGGAGGTTTTCACGCAAAGAAGTTGCTCCATGTTTCTTGATTGTTCCGAACAGGTAGATGATATGATAGGTGCTTGTTTCGAGGTTGTACTTGCCAATTATACAGGTAGTTTGTCTTCGATGGTTGTTTTATTTTGGTCCCTCTCATAACGTCAGCATCCATTGGTAGCATGCGTTAACCCCGGTCTCTCCCTGCCTCAACCAGCAGAACTACAAACAAGGCGATGCTTTTTCAGGGCCAGGATGTGAGAAGCAATTTTCAAACTGGTCACGGCAAGTGGCAAAGTCCAGTAGTTTTGCCTGCTTACCTTTTTTTTGTTGGACAAAACAGAGATCAGATCCCAAAATTCTAAGTCAAGCACAACTGTATACACATAGTTTTCACATGAATTCCCTATGATTCCATGATGTAAAATTTGTGTATTCATATCATTTTGCATTGTTTTCTGAGGATAGAGGAGCTCAAGACGGAGCACAACTGGGTACCAGAGGATTCTTCCTTCGGTTTCAATCGTTGGGCCTTCGTGGAGGATCTCCTGGCCCCTGGTGTGGCCATGAAATACGATGGCTTGACACATGGCTTGACAAATGGCCTGGCTACGCCTGTGTGAAAAATACTTCCTTCAATTGTCTACATTTCTACCTGTTTTGATCGTAAAGGCACAAAGAGGACCCATGAACATTTAATGTCCTTTGCATGTTTGAGGAGTATTTTTACCCAGGGCACGGGCTATGAGAAACCAATGCTTGTGCCAGAGCAACGGTTGGTGTTTCAATATAAATATTTCGATTGTGCCCTCACGTCTTTATCACCACCTTTCACCACGTTTATCTGAGAGAGACGGCTAGAAGCCGTAAGTCAGCATGCTTACGGAGTGTACATTCCCCACTGTCAACACTAATTTGTCATTGCACTTTTGCAAAGGTTTCTAGGTTCAGTAACCTTCAAAGGGCCTCATGCTAGCATTTGCCTGTTGCACCTACCAGTCCGCCGCACCATTCGCTTTGATGCTTGGTGTGACGTGTCCAACATTGTCCAACAATTTGTGAAGCCAAGATTCCAAGGAACTACACAGTGGGCAAGGATCCCGAGAGCTTTCCCGTTACATATACAGCTTCACCTCAGCTAACGGAGGCTGCCATGGCAGTGCCCACCTGGCAGTATTGGTCCATCACGGATTGCAAAAAGCAACTTGTGACCTGCTCTTGTTTCAGATTGTTTCCCGAACAGGGTAGTAAATGGAGATCTTGGAAGCCATTGTAACTTTAGTCCATGAAAGTGTCATTTGCGTCACATTACACATCCCTAGTCTTCAACACATCTGCCACACCCTCACATCCTCCCTGCATGTTCCCAACCAAGGTGGCAGTGGTTGCCACTGAGGAAACAGATGGGATGAGGCCAGGGCGCTGCAAGGTGTACAATGCCCAGGGCCAGAAAGCCACTGAAGCAATTCCAGATGCATTGATGCCTCGCTTGCAATTTGTGGCTGGGACTGGAAGTCCACGAAACGTCGAAGACATATGAGACCACAGAGAAGGAACTCTTTGGAAATACTGATTATTCGTCTTGCCGTAGTGTGAGATTTTGAGCATTTGCAATATGACATTTCTCTTTTGACCTCCTTCGCTGGGAAAATTGACATGCCATTGTTTGGAACACTTTGCTGTCGCGAGGTAGATATCAACCAGCACCTGCTGGCCACAGCAGAAGCACCTACTTTGGGGTCGAATATTCCGATGCCACAGGTGCCAAGGAGAGCCAGCCTTGGGAACATCCTTCCGTGCCTCGGTCTGTCGCGGTTCTGTCGTTTCTTTCCGACAGACCTAGACAGAGTGAAACCATGTAAAACCCAAAGCATGATATATTTGAAATGACCATAGAGTCTATAGAGCACCATTTGCAGTTGTGTTCCTAGAACCTTGAAAACTGTTTCAGGATTAAGTAGAGAGAATTGCATTGTTATGCCTCGAGGTATTCGATCCGCTTTGAAAGGGGTGGCTACGACTTCTCCAGTGACCTTTTAAAGAAAGACTTCCGGTGGAGTCTTGGTTTGTTGTCATGCCCCTTTGATCATGATGGTTTCATGGAGCATCCTTGGGGACCTTATCTTACACACATTTTGATGTTCAATGATCTAAGGATTCTCAGTGCGGCAGTGCAACTTCGAAGTCTGGACGATGCTTCCCAGGGTTTCATTCCACTCTTTGTCAAGGACATTTAGTGGTTGGATTTGGGGGGGTGGTGAGCAACTTCAGGAATGGCGACATTTGGGAACCGAAAATACCAAGCTTTGCATTTTCCAGGATAAATACTTGCTTCTGTCTGTGGCCTTAGCGCTTGGCTTGATCTTCATCGTTATTTTTGGCACCATGTTTGTGAGCTCAGTGAGAACTGCGTCACGTAACTTGGTTGCAACAGACTGCCTGATTTGGTATGAGTTTTGGAATATCACATTTCGACACATCCTAATCATTTTCCTGGCAGCAACGGTGCTCATCCGCTTGCCAGGCATCTTCTTCCACAGAGACAAGCAGCCAGACTCAACTCTAACTGCTTTCCCGTAAGCCGAATCGAGTGCATCACCATCAAAAATGATGGCATTGGGTGTGGGTGACACATTTGGACGCTTCAAGCAAAAACATTGCAATGGCTTTGTCGCGAGTGAGCCTGGTGCCTCATATTGATGTACTTGATTGAATGTCTTCGATATGGTTTTCCATGTTTCTCATGTGCGTGCTACTTATGGAGGCATATAACATCGATTACATGCTACCACTACAAGAATGGATACACTGTACATGCTTTGTGTGCCGGAAACAGTTCAACCCTACAGCCTTGCTCAGATGAAACTCTATTCTGTAGCTGTCACCGCTGGTGTCAGCAGCACAGAGATGTTCCCCACTCACCGACTTCAGACAGCAGTAGAATGCAACGAAGGACTCGATTCAATTCCCACTGGATTCCAGATTTCCACCTTTGACCTGCACCTCAAAAGAAAACTCCTTGTGAAAGCAAGCATAGATGAAGAAGCATCAACAGCTGAAGTGATTGCGTGCAGGCCTGGAGCAGTTGCGGCTCCACTCTGGCCAGCCGTGGGCTTCAGCAACTTGCAGATGCTGCAGGTGAAGGGACTGAAATGATGTGAACATGATATGAATCCATGTGAACTCATGATGGGTGAGGTGGTGGGCAATTGTTGGTTCAATTATATTTGATTATATATACGTATATACATATATACATATATCCATTGAATTGAATTAGGTAGTTTAGTTGTATATGATTCAAGTATATGTTGAATATTGTATCTTGTGACATGCAAGTTGTCCCATATAACTTCTGAATAGATTCAGACAGACATAGAATTCGAGTGATATGTATGGTATTTGCGCATTTTTTATTTACTCTATACATATTCCTTTTGCATGTGTTCGGATGCGCAGTGGTTGGCCATTCCGTTAAAGGTGTTTTCATCACGTGTGGGACATCCTTCTGTTGCAAGCCTGAGAGGGTTCCGAGGGCGTTCAACGGCCTTTTTGAGGTTTCTACGAGCTGCAACTGCCGAGCTGCAAAGGCGAACAGGGGCCAGAGAACAAGTTGTATCAGGATGAGTCTTGGAGCTTGTAATCATCCTTACCTTTGCAGGTTAAAGACTGTGATTGTTTGAGATGAAAGACTATCAAGGTTTCATTTTTGCAATGATTTCAATTGCTTGGTGTTGGAAGCCTGCGTTTGCAGGTGAAGATGCAAATGGTCCGGGGGCCTCAGAGCATGCAGTC
The DNA here is from genome assembly GCA_000507305.1 of Breviolum minutum Mf 1.05b.01. Taxonomy (NCBI): domain Eukaryota; class Dinophyceae; order Suessiales; family Symbiodiniaceae; genus Breviolum; species Breviolum minutum. Next base: position 212,243 of record DF239037.1, read on the forward strand.
ATGAGTTGAACTAAGCGTGGTTTCAGCACTTTCCCTGGTTCAAGTGACCCAGTTTCTATTCACAACTAGCAATGGAGCCGGCAGAGTAGATGGGCCGGAGCCAATTCAGACAGGTTCGGAAGCCATTTTGAACATCCTGGGCGAGATATGGAAGACAACTTGCATCAGCATCGTGGGGCGACCAATCGGCAGATGTGTGGAAAGACATCATATGACATCATAGCAACCACGACAGGTGGGTCCATTTCAGGTTTGTTTCATATTCTTCAAAGTTTCAGAGGGATGGCACAGGAATGGCAAGTTGCAAATGTGCAATTTGAAGGTGAACTCTGCCAGTCATCAAAACATCGCATGTCCTTGGTGCCTTTCGTTTAAGAGCGTGTGCTCTTCCTAAGGTCAAGAACACCGAGTACGAGTCGGAACGTGTCATGATGTGCTTTGTTTGAACCTCGGATGAGGACGGCAACTCGCTTCTTGGGATCCATGTGACATTTGCAGGAAATTGTGACTTCGCTTAGGTGACTTTGCACTTCCTGCTTTTGTGTTGGCAGCCCTGGGAGAAATGTGGCATTTGACCAAGAATGGAAGCCAGATCATGTCATGTGTTTAAAGGTGATGATCTAGCTTTTCGACACATGTTGTAGTTCAGCAAGGCCCTACTCCTTTGCGGGTGTTGCATGATTTTACCGATATGGCACTGGTACAGTACATCAATGTGCCGTTGGTGGGATGGCCCTGATTGACCGTGGCTGTAGATTTATCGTGATGTTGTATAAGTGTAAAATACTACGACTATGTCCATCCATCCCATTGTCATTTGGACTCAACACTAGGTTTAGCAGAAGAACACGAAGCACTCCGCTCACATGCCAGCAAGACGGTGGAGGAATTCCTTGAAATGGCGCAGCAAACGCCGGTGGGGTATCCGAAGCACTTCGTGGAGTCATGATCCTCGGATGAGACTTTGAGCATTCCATTAATAATTATGCGATGGGGCCTTAACATTGAAATCACGCTTTTGCAATCCAGCTGCAGATCCATAAATAAATCAAAGTTCACAATAGTACATGAGTATTTGGAGTAATTACTTTCCATGTGTTCAATTTTTCAAAAATTCTTTCCACTGTTTCAACATGCATTTGGCAGGGTCTTACGGAAGCTAAAAACAGCCGCGACAGGTGGTGAACCTCAAGTCATTAGTTCCAGACCTCGGTCGTTTCCTGGTGAGGCTGGAGCTTTTATGATTGCGCAATGCATAGGATGTGCCTGTTATGCTTGAACTGATCAAATAGGGGCTATGGATAGTTAAGGTATGTTCATAGTTGATGATGTGTGGGAGACACTGAAATATGAGTTACTGTCACCACTTACCAGCACAGCATTGCCAGGTTCCTTCTGACAGATGGCCTGGGGTCCCAAAGCACTGCTGCAAAGCACAACGCCGCAGACGTTTCCATTGCATTATGACTATGCAAGACGGATTTCCTTTGTCAGCACAATGTTGAATCAAAAGAACAACCAGATTTGACAGCAGGAATTTTGGAAGTTGATTTGCATGGTGCAAAGCAAGCTAAGGTACTCTCACTTTGAAGGAAAACTTGCCTACCATCGTTCCTGCCTGAGATTTGTACTGGTGGTGTGAAGCGTGAAACCTGGCGCTAGTTTTGGGTATGCTTTTGCTACATCCCATGGCCAGTGTGGGCTTAGAACGGGGGAGGCAGGTAGTGCACATACATAATGCCAAGATGCCTCCCAATTCAGAATTGCCCCATGATGGCAATTTGGGATACGTGTCGTATTTGCATGCAGCTGCATGCATTTGCTTACATATAGTCATATAGTCCTGCAGAAATTCGCGTTTTATCTATGTAAGAGCAATCGCCCGTTCCAACAAGCAGTTTCAAGCCAGATCCCTGAGTTGCGTTCATGTTGTGCGAGTCATTTGATGTTGTTTGCAGCTAGATGTTCACACATTTCATCATAGCCCAGATTTGTCCATAAATCAGAAATGAGAAACTCTAAGAGCAGAACGTTTTGACAGCAATGCATGTTTCAGGAAGGTCAATGAAGATGTTTCTGATTTGATTCTGATCTTCCAATTTCTTTGCAGGTCTCCGAGCTCTTTTGCCGCAATGTCCGCTGGGTCAATCACTGAGCCACCGTCAGCCTTGGAAGGGAAATCTATTCCGGTCCACAGAGATTTCTGCGGTTCCTCTTTCCCGGCCAAAAATTTCTGCCATGCCAGTTTGGGGATATTAAGATGCCTCGTTTCAGCCATTTGCAAGCAGGTTTGCAGACTCAAAGGCTACCAAAAAAAACTGCTCCAACGGCATGATGTGATATGAATATTTACACAATACATGTATAGATAAAGTGAAATTTTGAAATACTTTGTATTAAATCGGTAGAACAACATAGAATAACAACATATTATACATATTGCAGCAAGAATGATGCATCTTTCAAGGGCATGTTGGTGTCCAGGTTGCCTGGTGAATTGAGTAGCCAGCGTAGCCAAGATGTCGACCAAGGTGCATCCTGACTTGTGGGCAGAGCCTGATGCATCTCAAGAAATGCAGGAGGATCAGGTGCCAACGGGGCCCAACAGGTTGGAGAAAACACAGCATGTATTGAGGTACTACATATTGATTTCGTATGTTGCTTGAAAATAACGGCAGTTTACGGACTGAAATAAGGTGCAAGCGAGCTTCGATGCAAGCCAGTTTGGCATGAAGCCGGGTGCCTGGCAATATTCGAGAATACCACATGGCTCATCAAGGTGCTCAAGACTAAGACGACAGTTGATGTCCATCATCAATTATACTGGACAATGCTTTCATCCCCGCTGCTGAAGGTGAAGTAAGGTGAAAGCAGATTCACATTTCCAATCAGTGGTTTTGTCAGAAGATCCTGAGTCCTTGAAAGTCGTGCTTCTTGCAATTGACTTGTCACAGGACTTTTCAATGGAGAATAATGGAGAATATGTATCTTAAGATTGAGAAGAGGACAATGGTACTCGTAAGATGTGGTAAGTCCTGCTTTGTATTACGTGTCAAGGTACAATAATTACGTTCTTGTTCTGCATTGATTTCCCGATGAGAATGTTTGTGGCATTCAAAGCCGCCAATGCTCATCACTGAAAATGGTTTGCTGTGGGGCCTTAGGCTGTTGGTCTTTCAAAGTTACTACATCCTTCGATCTCGGGAGCTTGGCGTAGCTGGTGGCACCCAGGGAAGGCATCAGCATGGAGAGCCGAGTTGATCAATATGATGACTGGAATATGACTGGATAGAAATTGGCCAAACTGGAGCACAGATGAAGGCAGTGTTTGTTGAGCCCGCAGTTGGTCATTTCCCGTTAATGTATACCTTGAGCCTTCCATGGCAATGAGTTACAATTGACGTTGGGCCAACTTGTCAGTGCCAGAGTTTGGCCAAAGAGCATTTAAGCAGCAGAATCAATTTCGACGATAACCTCTACATGTCACCAAACTTCACTTGGACTTGTTCAAGGGTTTCAAGATGCTCACAGTGCTCAGAGTGCAGATGATGATGTAAGTACAGTAGATAGATTGTCATCCACATCAGACTTCGGACCCTGGTTGCATTTATTGATTTTCTATTACTTTATGGACCTATGTAGTGGGTTTGAGACTCCGATCTTACCAAGGATTCTATCTCTGCCCTTGATGCTTGTCAAGGGAAACCTGCCGGGAAGCCAAAGAATAGCTCGTTTAATGCCAAGGCCACGCATACGAATGAGATGTCATCTTAGTACGCCTAATTGTGCCGGAAGTTCTGCGTTGGGAATACGTCTTGACCTTGCAATGCTAATGGGTCAAGTATGGTCAGGTTGCCTTTGCTTGGTGAGGATCCCTTACTTGGAGGCCTTTCAGACCGACAATTCTGTTGCTGAGGCCTCTGATGCCCTGAAAGCTTTCCAAAGGGACTGCCATGAGATCAAGGTTCGGCGCTGCAGGGTTTTGTTCCTCGATTTGGAAAGTCTTCGATTTGTCCTGGCCTTCCACACCTAGTTGCCAGCAATTGCCAGGATATGGAAAGCTATCAAGAGTTTTTCTTGTGGCTTCAATTGGAAGACCATCTGGAGAGGCAAGTGGCACACTCGTTTGTACAACAGGAAACTGGCAGAGAGGCATTGCCTGTCCCTGCAAAAAAAAAAAACATGGTCATTCCAAGACTAGGCTTGTGTTATCTTGTCTTTACATCAATTTATTCATCAGCTAGCGTTGGCTCCCAGCAAAGTAAAGCTTTCCTCCCTCTTGCCTTTGGCATATTCCTTCGCGTTACAATGGCTCCACTTGTTGCCGAGACTCCTGCATTTGAGACTTGCCTAAGAAATGGAGTATCAGTACAATGTTTGAACACACTAATCAGTATCAGCATCGGTCAATGACAGGTAAAATGGTTTCAAAAGACATGCTGCAAAACATGCATGACAATGAAGTATCAGAGGTGCCTGTTGCACCACTCAGACAGACTTCCAAACTGTTCCAGGTCGAAATTGAAGTCCTTGTTTCGACACTGTGTGATCACTTGCAACTTGAAGCTAAGGAAGCAGCGGAGATCGATGTGAGCACCGTGAAGAAATCCCGTGCTGCTTCCCCGGCACCCAAGGGAAAGGAGAAGGAAGGCAAAGAAATGATGGCATCCAGCCCAAGTGCAGAGAAAGCGTCCAAGGTGGAGAAGAAGCCCGAGCCTGCCAAGACCGAGAAGGTAGAGAATCATTTCGGGGATGTTGAAGGGAATTGCGGGATGATTTCAATGAGACGGGATGTTTAAGCCATCAGGCCATCAAAATTGGGTTTCCAAGTTGGGTCACTGATTAGAAACTGCTTTGTCACTCATGTAACAGAAGTCATCCAGTGGCACCCTTGAGGTAGAGAAGAAAATCCGCTTTGGAACTCGCTCCGCTGTTGGCATTGCTGCTTTGCTAGCTGTGCTTACAATTGTGGCGTTGTGCTTCTTCATGCCGGCTCCCTTGAATTTTACCTTGACCACGAACTATATGATTGTGGGCCTTTGTGTGGTTGCCGTTGCAGTGGTTGCGGGAACTGTTCTTGCAGTGAAGAAGTTCAAGTTTCCCATTGCTTGCAAGAAGCAGTCCTGAAGCGGGAAATGGATCGCCTAGTGAGGTGTGTACCATAGTTTCTCTCAAGATGATTGGCAATCGGGGTGCAGTGTTCCAAAGTACAGTATGCCAATCTAAGCATGGGAGCAATGCGATAATTCGTGCACTTGGCAGACATGCCATATGGATGATGATCCGGCAGTGCGATTGTGCATAATGATTGTTGATGGAGGAAGTTCCATGCGTTTCGACATCAAAGACCAAAACCATTATATATGCAAAATCAATATCCCAGTTGCAAGTCATTTGTTACCACAGGTGAGTTCGACTTCCGAACTACACTTGGCGCCGGACGTTTGGATGCTTCCTTCATTCTACATAGCTTGTTTGTGCTGAGTTCCGTTGGCAGGACACCAACCCACTCGGTCACCTGCCGGTCAGATGATTGCCTCTGGGGTCGCATACATGATGTATGGGACAATGTGGCGATGGTCCAGATGCTGTTTGAAAAAGAGAGCCTGCCACTGTACACTAGCCGCTCATAGCCACCCAAACTACCAGAACGCGGAAGCTCCTAGGACATGACTCATGACCTAGACTTCAGATTCAGCATGCTTTCCTTTCAGATTCAGTGTGGCAAAGGCCCCTAGGAAGGGCACCAAAGAAAAGATTTGTTTCATCAGCTAGCGTTGGCTCCCAGCAAAGTAAAGCTTTCCTCCCTCTTGCCTTTGGCATATTCCTTTGCGTTACAATGGCTCCACTTGTTGCCGAGACTCCTGCATTTGAGACTTGCCTAAGAAATGGAGTATCAGTGCAATGTTTGAACACACTAATCAGTATCAGCATCGGTCAATGACAGGTAAAATGGTTTCAAAAGACATGCTGCAAAACATGCATGACAATGAAGTATCAGAGGTGCCTGTTGCACCACTCAGACAGACTTCCAAACTGTTCCAGGTCGAAATTGAAGTCCTTGTTTCGACACTGTGTGATCACTTGCAACTTGAAGCTAAGGAAGCAGCGGAGATCGATGTGAGCACCGTGAAGAAATCCCGTGCTGCTTCCCCGGCACCCAAGGGAAAGGAGAAGGAAGGCAAAGAAATGATGGCATCCAGCCCAAGTGCAGAGAAAGCGTCCAAGGTGGAGAAGAAGCCCGAGCCTGCCAAGACCGAGAAGGTAGAGAATCATTTCGGGGATGTTGAAGGGAATTGCGGGATGATTTCAATGAGACGGGATGTTTAAGCCATCAGGCCATCAAAATTGGGTTTCCAAGTTGGGTCACTGATTAGAAACTGCTTTGTCACTCATGTAACAGAAGTCATCCAGTGGCACCCTTGAGGTAGAGAAGAAAATCCGCTTTGGAACTCGCTCCGCTGTTGGCATTGCTGCTTTGCTAGCTGTGCTTACAATTGTGGCGTTGTGCTTCTTCATGCCGGCTCCCTTGAATTTTACCTTGACCACGAACTATATGATTGTGGGCCTTTGTGTGGTTGCAGTTGCAGTGGTTGCGGGAACTGTTCTTGCAGTGAAGAAGTTCAAGTTTCCCATTGCTTGCAAGAAGCAGTCCTGAAGCGGGAAATGGATCGCCTAGTGAGGTGTGTACCATAGTTTCTCTCAAGATGATTGGCAATCGGGGTGCGGTGTTCCAAAGTACAGTATGCCAATCTAAGCATGGGAGCAATGCGATAATTCGTGCACGTGGCAGACATGCCATATGGATGATGATCCGGCAGTGCGATTGTGCATAATGATTGTTGATGGAGGAAGTTCCATGCGTTTCGACATCAAAGACCAAAACTATAAATATGCAAAATCAATATCCCAGTTGCAAGTCATTTCTTACCACAGGTGAGTTCGACTTCCGAACTACACTTGGCGCCGGACGTTTGGATGCTTCCTTCATTCTACATAGCTTGTTTGTGCTGAGTTCCGTTGGCAGGACACCAACCCACTCGGTCACCTGCCGGTCAGATGATTGCCTCTGGGGTCGCATACATGATGTATGGGACAATGTGGCGATGGTCCAGATGCTGTTTGAAAAAGAGAGCCTGCCACTGTACACTAGCCGCTCATAGCCACCCAAAACTACCAAAACACGGAAGTTCCTGGGACGTGAATCACACGGGAGATATGGTCGCTTTGCCACCAGGGATCTTCATGGGATGCTTTGCGCTGCAGTGATGGAGTCAGAGGATAGAGGCAGTCTGCCGGGAATGGAAGGAATTGCAAAGCCAGTTTGTTATGCTGTTGTGCTTAATTAAGGATTGTTCATCCCAAAAGGCAGAGCTAGCAGCTTCTGCTTTTCAGAGCTTGATGAATGCTCTGTGTTTGTGAGATGACCAGATGAATTCACAACCAGAGCAATTTTCTGCAAAGGAACGTGAAGTTGGCCTCACACTGGACATTGTTGTGATTCACTTGGTTTAGGACTAGGACAAATCTGTACCAGTTGAAATTGTAGCGAACAAGCGAACAAGATTGTCACGGTCTTGGGTGAAAACGATGTCACATAAAATGAGGGTACCTAAGTACCCAGATTAGTTATTTTGTGTGCACGACTTTTTGCCTGTCAGGGCTAGTTTCCGACATGTTGATCCCACTGGGGCTGCTTCCAACGTACACCATCCATTCTGCGCTAATCGTGGCAAGGATGCAGCCATGTCCTGCTTAGCACCACCATACCCACGTTGTGTCAGATGATTCTTAGTGAGGTCACAGTCATGCCCTGTTCATATCCATGGGTCGGCTGGGTCATTTATCTCTATTTTATACTCGCAAGTGATTGGGATCAAGGATTCACTCAGACTCGGATCGACATAAGTTCAGACTCCACAAGTTCATTGGCACAACAAAGTCCCAACAAAGTCAGCTGTGCAAGTTACCACTCAACAATAGGTGGACAGTTAGACATTCAAAGTATAAAATGCTGTTCGAAAGAAACCCGAGTCTATAGATTTTCTTTGTTGGCAGCTCAATGTTCTGAGGGGGTCATGAATCTTGATCGTAGAGCTTGTCTTGCTTATATTGGTTCCTGCAATCTGATTTTTTAAAGGAGAATTGGTTAGATATCCTATGCTCCCTAGGTCTATCACTTTAAAATCTGGGTATACGTCATTCCACAATCTGACAAGGCTACAATCATGGAATACCAAATAGATGAAAAATATTTCAAGAACTATCAAATATAATATATCAAATATTTTGATTTATATTTACACACAAAAATACTATACACCTCAAAAAAATATTTTAAAGAATAAGATAATAATAGATATAAAGAGAAATTTGATAAAATTATAGATTATATTAATGAAATAAAAATTATATGGAAGACACGTGTGTAGAAATGGTGGAGCGAATGTCTTCGCCGTATTATCTCAAGATCCTGTGCTGTTCAGTTTTCCCCATGGATGTTTCGCATGTGGTGAGCGCATTGGCGAGTGGCCTGGTCGTTGGGTGGCTTGCAAAGGCATTTGATTTGTCTAAGACCTCTTTAGAGTCTTCCTCTCAACCTGCCGCTTTGCATTGTCACTGCACGTGTGATTGTCCAGAGAATAGCAAGAACGGATTGATCATTTTCGGGCTGGCTGGGACTTTGATTCTGGTTTTAGCTTTCTCTCTGATCTGGTTGGGTGTTCGAAGGATTGAAATCCCGGTTACGGTTCCCCCATCAGCTTCAAGCTCTTCTGGTTTCTCCAAGGGAAAGAAGGGAGTGTTTGGTTCAGTTGGTGAGCACATTGCAATTACATCATGAATGCAGGGGATTTAGCCCTTCATGATTATGGTGAGGTTCCAGAAGTCCTTCACTCCAGGCTGCTCTTAGCCCAGGTGGTGGGTGACTCCTGGATTATCCTCACTCCTGACCATGACATGTATGAGGAGCAGTTGTCACCACATAACCCAGATTTGAAGGCTTTCTATTTTTTGGGACCTGGGGGAGCCATCCCTGGACATCTCAATGCTGCGACTGTCTATGGATTTGCACCGATCTTGCCAAACAGGATGGCCAACTACTATGTGCAGGGTAGAGCCTTGGCGGATGCAGCTCGAGTTGCTCGGGGCCTGCATGCTCCAGTTCCTCCAGCTGTAGCACCGGCAATGGTACCACCACCACCTGCTCCGGTACCCGGCGTTTTGGCAGGTGCCCCTCCAGCTCCGGTTCCTTTAGCGGCCCCGGCTGCCCCTTTGTTGGCAAACACTTGGATAGCTTTGGAAGACAAGGGAAGAATCAAAAGAGGTGATGTTTTGGCAGTTGATCCAGCACCACTTCCTCCAGGACACGTAGTTGCTGGAGACAGGGCGTTGGTGCCCATAGATGGTGAGTGCATTTTTGCACGCAAGGTCAAGCCTGAAGAAGTCGCTCAACACAAGTTGGAGGACATCCGCATACTCCCTGTGACTTTCGATGGCCAAGGGGTTCGTCGACGTGAATTTGCCAATGCTGTCATGTTGTTGGAAGATGTGAACCCACAGGGAGGAGGCCTTCAGTTGGAGGGTCCGTCCACGGTCCTAAAATTTGTGAAAATGCTTCGTGATTCCTCTCAGACTCCATCTACCTTTCATGAGTTTTGGATTCGTACCAGTGAGATTCCTAAGGGGGATCGGTCTGTGTATGAACATGAGTGTCTTGCAAGGATTCTAGAGTCGATGCTGACAGTAGATCAACTTCATGTTTCATCTTTGCAGAGTGCGGAGCTTCTGAGTCGACGTATGTTGGTCATCCGTGAAGCCCACAAAACCTCACCAGGGGCTCCAGACTACAGTGCTGCAGACATCACTATGGGTTGGAGATTCCGTCGTGGAGCCCAAGGCGTGGTGCCTGAGATGTCCGCATATGTGGCACAAGAGCTCAAAAATGAGGCTGCTGTGATGAAAGAAGCACGAAAGGCCAAGGAGGAAGCCAAATTGCGCCGCCAAGACCCAAAAGGCAACAAGTCGAAGGGTCAGAATGGCGGCAATGATCAATGAGCCACGGGAGTGAGGGACCTCTTTGGGCTGGAGGGGTCTCTCAAAAAAAATTCAGCCCGTCTCCCAGGTGAACCACCTGGGACTTTTTTCGGAGATGGTGGACGTCCTCGAGATCTTTTTCCTCTCCCTTTTCTCATGTCGAGACCGCAGGTCCTTGGTGCGAGCATGTCACAAAGGAGACGGAGATGCCAGAACAACAAGGTCGTTTCAAAGGCCAATGAAGTTGTCTCCGCCCTGAATGGCATGTACGCTTCCAGTGGCGCTTCTGCATCAGTTGCTTCAAGCTGTACTCCCAACCAAGAGGCCGCTCTACATGAGATTTTTAAACAAGTTAAATATGCATCCTCACATGTTCCAGGTTGCAATGAGCGTGAAGCTGTTAGAGAGCTTCTGCATTCATGTCCCTCATATTCTAGAGAAGCAGAGACAACAGTGCGTCCTTATGACAGAGACCTGGTTTCATTGCCGGTGGTAGGTTCACGTGTACCTGAACTTTCAACTCTTTTGGATCCGGCTGGTCGAGAATTTCTTAAGGACCCCATTGGTTGCATGATGTTGACTCCTCAAGAATTCGGTGAAGTTTGTGAGAAAAATCGGAGGATCAAACCCTATATGGATGTGGTCTTGCAAAATGACACGGAAAAGTACCAGACTTTTGTTCATGATTTGTATCTGCGGGGCATGCTTCAATTCACTTCACGGCCAAAGGACATGGCCTGCCCTTTCTTTGTCAACAAGAAGAATGGCAGGCAACGTTTAGTGATGGACTGCCGTGCTATTAATCAAAGATTCAGAGCACCTCCATTGTTGAAGATGGCCGCTGGGTCGTCGTGGAGTCATGTTGAAATCCCTGCGGGCAAGAGTCTTTACATCGCTCAGTCAGACATCAAAGACTATTTCTATTCCATTCCTCTTCCTGAAGAACTCCAACAATTTTTCTGCTTACCTTCAATTCCTGCCAGGTGTTTGCGCGAGTGGGGGGTCCCTCATCACCACGGTGGAGATGTCAACGTGGAAGGCTTGGCGTTTCCAATGTTTGTGGTCACTCCTATGGGGTGGTCATGGGCAATGTACTGGGCACAAAGGATTCACTCATATCAAGCTGCTCTTGGTGCAGGTTTGGGGCCTGGGCGAGAAGTGTTCGATGGAGCACCTTGTCCTTCGCTGGATGGTCCGGAACCTATCATGTTGGCATATGCAGACAATTTGAATGTAGTAGGAACAGATTGTGAAGCGGTCCAACGGGCAAAAGATTCAGCAGTGGCACACCTGCGATCACTGGGCTTCGTTATCCATGAAGAACTTGATGCCACCTCATCGGCGAATTCTTTAGGATTTTTTATTGATGGTGTTGCTGGCCGGGTGTCACCAATACCGCAAAAAGTCTCCAAGGTGATTGCGGCACTTCGATGGTTGCAGAGAAGGCCAAGGATCACAGGCAAGTTCATAGAGAAGATCATTGGTCATTGTGTCCATTTCTTTTTACTTCGACGTGAACTCTTGTCTGTCTTTCGAAGCCTGTATCAATTTGTGCAAGATTCATACCTGAAGAGGCAGAGATTGTGGAGATCTGCTGCTACTGAAGCGGGTTGGGCGGCGTCATTGCTCAGCATTTCATTTGCTGATCTGCGGAGGGAGTGGAATCCCACTTTGATAGCCACCGATGCTTCACTTTCGGGTATTGCTGTTTCATCCTGTTGTTCCACTACATCCCAAGTTTCTACCATTGGTAAAGTGAAAGAAAATTGGAGATTCAAGGTGAAAGCGCCTATTGCGCCCCGCAAGAAAACAGTACAACATGTTGATGTTTCCCAAGGGCTTGATCCATTTTTGGATGTAGAGACGGTGAAGCCGGTGACTCTTTTGCGAGAAGACCTTTTTGAACTTGACGAGTTTTTTCCAGAAATCCCTGAGACCTTGATGTCCACAGAAAACTGGAAGCTCCAATTTGCTGCTCAGATGAAGATCCGGGAGGCAATCACAATTCTTGAGATGAGAGGCATTCTTGCAGGTTTGAGACACAACTTGAGATCAAGAGAAAATTTTGGTAAACGGCATGTGGTTTTAAATGATAATCTGGCTGCTGTTCTTTGCACAAGTAAGGGTAGGTCTAGCGTGTTTCCCATGTTGAGAGGGTGCAGAAGACTTTGTGCCCTTTTAGTTGCCACCAACAGTGCTTTGACAGTTCGATGGGTTCCCAGTGAGTGGAATCCAGCAGACCATGGTTCGCGTTTGTGGGAGCCGTGGCGTGTTGCTTCCAGAAGGGCACTCAAAGAAGAAGGTGAAAAAGTCCTGGAAGAAGTCAACCGATGCTGTTACCCCAGATCCGATGTGGTCTCCCAAGGATATCACAAAACCAAAACTGCTGGATGCGTCAAAAAGCAAACCTTTGTCGAGCCACCAGCGCAAGAACATGATCAGAACACAGTTGGAAGGGAATTCCCCCGAGGAAAAGTCACTGAAGAGAAAATCTTTCCAGGACTCCTACATACCCAGACCTCGATATCCAGGACAGACCTTCCTGGAGCAGATGGCAATCAGTGCAGAGGCAGCAACAGATTACATGATTTGGTATCAGGGTTTCCTACTCTTTGTGAGGGAGAAAGCCTACAACCTGGACACACCAAGGAGTTTGGACAGCAGCTTCAGCTTTTATCTGAATCATTTGTTCTTCGAAGGAGCAGATGTCAGCGAGGGCTTCAGCAGCAGTGCTAGATGCACACCCAGATTGTGGGGGGAAGCAAGGGCTTCTCCAGAGCAGGCGCTGCCTCCAGGGCTGGGCCAAGATAGATCCGGCCCGAACCAGACCTCCTCTTCCATTTCCTGTGGTGGCAATGCTCGCTGGGCACATGATAGATTTCGGATGCCCAGAGGCTGCTCTAGCCATTCTGTTGATGTTCAGTTGTTACTTGAGGCCAAGCGAGATGCTGTCGATCAAGGGGGTAGACCTAGTGGCTCCCACCAAGATGCACCCCTACGTAGCTCTAAATCTCCATCCAGAAGAGAGACTAGAAACGTCGAAGATGAACATGTCCAACGAATCTATCCTCCTGGATTCACCAGTGCTACCATCATTGGGGATGATGCTCATGAAGCTAGCAAAAGTGAAAAAGGGGAACGATCTTTTCACTCTGGATTATGCACAACTTCGGCACCTATGGGAAAAGGCTCTTACACTGAGTCACCTTCCCAAAAATTACGCAGTGCTCTATCAACTTCGACATGCAGGCCCATCACACGACAGGCTTCACAAGTTGAGAAGTGCGCTGGCAGTAAAACTCAGAGGAAGGTGGCAGTCCGACAGCAGTGTGAGACGTTACGAACAACATGCTCGTATCCAAAAGGAGATGGAAAAGTTGCCCAAGAAGGTCAGAGATGCAGCGTTGAAAGCAGTAAACACCCTGGAGCAGAAGGTTTTAAGGTGTTCTATCCCTTGAAACCCTTGAACAAGGAACCTGTGTGGGTCATCGAGGTTTTTGCTGGTTGCTGCAGATTGTCCAAATCTTTTGTGCAACTGGGTTTCCATGTTTTAGCAGTTGACAGCGAATTCGGTAAAAGCAATGATCTTCTTCAAGAGAAGGTCCTAGACAGGCTTTTGTCATTCATCAACACCCACAATGTTGTTTTTGTTTGGCTTGGTACTCCATGTACCTCCTGGTCCAGAGCTAGAAAGAATGACGGGGGTCCTCAGCCACTTCGCGATGATGATTCTTTCCTTTTTGGCTTCAAAGATTTGAACCCTGCTGATGCAGAAAAAGTCCGTGTTGGCAATGCTTTGTTAGCCGTGTCCCTGCGGATCATCAATTTTTGCATCTTAGCAAGCATAGCTTGGACCCTGGAGAACCCATGGACTAGCCGCATTTGGCTTACGCCTGGAATTTTAGCTTTGCAGCAACTGACAACACCTTCTGTGCGAATGATTCGTGTAGATTATTGTCAGTATCAGATGCCTTGGAGAAAATCTACCGCCCTTCTTTCTGGAGGTTTCCCGGCACTTGACAACGTTTCCAAAGTGTGCCACACACATCATGGTAGATGCTCATCTTCGGGCAGACCACACATTATCCTCCAAGGCCGAGATCATACTGGCATGTTTTTCACGTTACGTGCACAACCATACCCACCACGAATGTGTGTTGCCATAGCTGCTAGCTTTTTAGAACAGTTCCTGCGGCTGGATAAGGGTCAAATTTCTATGTGATCAATGGCTTCAAGATTGAAAATCAGTCTTGGCTTGATGCCATCCATCTTTTTCATTTCTTGGCATTCTCTCACAACAATCCTTGAGCTGATGCTCATCTGTGAAAAGGAGTGTCCTGGCGTGAATGAGAGGGGCCATGGAAGACACGTGTGTAGAAATGGTGGAGCGAATGTCTTCGCCGTATTATCTCAAGATCCTGTGCTGTCCTCCGCCAACCCCAACCTCCTGTCTCTGGGTCAAATTTCTATGTGATCAATGGCTTCAAGATTGAAAATCAGTCTTGGCTTGATGCCATCCATCTTTTTCATTTCTTGGCATTCTCTCACAACAATCCTTGAGCTGATGCTCATCTGTGAAAAGGAGTGTCCTGGCGTGAATGAGAGGGGCCATTAAAATATAATATGATATACGATAATATACGATAATATAATATAATTTAATATAAATATATTATTATATTAATATTTGAAATATATATAATGGACAGAAATTTTTTAAAATATAAATAAATATAAATAAATAAAATAAATAATAATTTATAAAATATATAAAGGTATTATTGATAGAATTGAGGTTAGAAAAATTCATTTAAAAAAT
>DF239037.1:228196-355703 GCA_000507305.1 Breviolum minutum Mf 1.05b.01
TCCTACCACTTCCTACCACTTCCTACCACCTCCTACCACTTCCTGCCACTTCCTACCACTAACTTTCATTTACTACCACTTACTACCAACTCCTTCCACTAGCACTTACTACCACTTACTACCACTTCCTACCACTTACTACCACTTACTACCACTTACTACCACTTCCTACCACCTCCTACCACTTCCTACCACTTCCTACCACTTCCTACCACTTACTACCACTTACTACCACTTACTACCACTTACTACCACTTCCTACCACTTACTACCACTTACTACCACTTATACTACCACTTACTACTACTTACTACTACTTACTACTACTTACTACTACTTACTGCTACTTTCTATTACTTACTACTTCTTACTACCACTTACTTCTACTTACTACTGCTTACCATTACTTATTACCACTTATATCTACTAATTACCCACTACAACTTACCACTAATTACCCTTACCTTCAGCGGAAGCGGCGCCGCAAAAAGAAATCAACAGGGGGTAACCGGCAAACCCCAAGAAGGTAGTCAGGTTGTGACAGGTGAGAAGACAAGTGAAAAGAACCGAAAAGATCCGTTGTGGACAATGGGACCCAAAAGCAGTGACGGCTCTGCTACCCCAAGGGTTTTGGTCAATAGGGTGACCCCCCAAGACCCGCCACAGAGCGGTAGGAGTGAGGAAGGAAAAGGACGGCCGTTGCCCGGCTTACGAGCCATGAGGAAAGGAAGTAGTTCAGCAAGCCATGGTGATGATGGAAACAGCCAAAGAGCTGGTAGCGGCAAGGGCTCGACGGCGCGTGGCGCGGCGGCTATGCCTTTGTTGGAAGCGCAGCGGACGACTGGGCTTCGAGAAGGTGATGAACTTCGAGTCCATGTGGCGGTGTCAGTTACAGCCACAGGTGGACAAGAGGAGATGCGTGGATACACTTCGGAGGAGAAACCAGGACCGTATCCAACAAGAAACACTGAGGAGACTGGACGACAAGTCTACGAAGGTGTGGACCGTTGGAAGAACTTCCTGGATCCCAAGTTGCTGGCGAAAGAACATCAGCAAGTACCAGAAGCACGACGAGAAGGAGAACCAGCGCCATCGGGTGGAGGATCAAGTGGTCAAGACCAGGGTGAACCTTGGCAGAGACCGATCTTCAGCCATGTGATGACTGGGAAAGTGGATTCTTGGGATCAACGATGGGTTGGTGAAGGATGGCTGGTGAGACACCATGCCAAATGGAGGAAGAGATACTTCATGCCGGCGCACTCTACGCTGCCGGTGGAAGGAGAGCGTTTGGACTACAAGAGGGTTTTTGTCAGGTGCTTTGAAGATGGCACACGTCTGGTGGAAACTGGAGATTGGAGGGATGGAGCTCGCACAGCTGATGACCGTTGCTGGCGGGGTTTCACCTTCATTCGCCTCTTGGATGCGGCTGCTGATGGGAGCGGCTACAACGCTACGAGCTCTATGGTGGCGGCTGCGTCTACGGCGTTGCGAAGTGAGGGGCAAATTCCGGAACCTGAGGTATCCGATGATGGCAGCTATGAACTCTGCCCGTAAAGGCCTTGAGCTATATCCACCATCCAAAAGGGGTGTGTGGTGACATGTTTGTACAACGTGCAAAGGGGGAGTGTTTGGACATCATTCACTCACATGCAGTCTTGAACATACCGGTCTGGTGGAATGTATGTGATCCACAGGCCTTTTTTGCTATCAAGGGAAAAAGTGCTGTCGTACACAAAAACATTTAATAAATAACAATATTTCAATATTTCCGATTATTTATTATTATTTATTTAAAAATATCCCGATCTAAATAAAGCAAATTCATTCATTCTTTAAATTTAATCCGTTGGAATATGCAATTTACAAAAAAATATTTAAATCAAAATTTTAATAAACAAATTACGAATTTTAATTTCAATAATTTTAAAAAATAAAATTTCCGAATAATTTAATATCTTAAATTTAATTAAATCTATGTTTTTCTCTTTAAAATCCTTTATTAAAAATTAAAATCCATAATATACCTCCTTTTGCCCAAAAAAAACATTATTTAATATTTAAAATTATTAAAAATTTAATTTGTATTTATTTAAAAATAATATCCATAATATTTAATTAATTTTTATAATTATAAAATTTTTATATATCTAAATTATTTTTAAAAAAAAACAAAAATTCAATTCAATTACTATATATCTAAATTATTTTAAAAAAGAAAGAAAATATTATAATTTATTGGCTACCTAAATTAATTTTTTACAAAATTCATTAATCTTAATAAATTGTAAAAATTCAAAAATTTATATTTTATAAACATTTTAAAAAAAAATATCAAAACCACAAAAAAAAATAAAACAGTAAAAAAAAAAATATATATATATATACAAAATAAAAATACCTAAATTATTTACCTAATAAATAATAATAATAAAAATCTAATTATTAATTCAAAATTAACCAATAAATTTATTAAATCAACATATTATTTTATAAGAATCATAAAATCATACAATTAAAAAAATATGGCTTATTAAAAAAGATATATTACATATATATATATATATTGTAATTTTTGATTTTAATATATCGAAAAAAATAATGATTTATATATTTTATTTAGTTTTTTTGTTTTGGTTATTGAGTACCCCAATCTGTGGTTGTGAAACGATACTCCAATAGCCATACGCTTAAAAGATTGCAAAGAAGAGCAACGTTCCCACACTATATCTTGGAATGGTTGTACCAGTCAATGAATTCTGAATATCAAATCATGATTTTGCCAATCAGGTGGCCCATTTGGTTCTATAACTGCCCATTCTAGATCTGATTTTTTCTCGAAAAGAAACAGATGTTTTGCCTCTTGTCTGACTTGTTCCATCTTGGACCTTGCGCAATTCTTGTGTCATTCGCATGAACGTTGCCAGTTGATTGGAGCAGCGTGCTCACATGTGTTCACTCTCCAAGGCTCTGTCTCACCTGCGAGGAGGAGCAACAGGTGCCATCCCGATTCGTCGAGTTTGGATCCGTAAGAAATATCGAAGGAATCTGGAGCAGAGTATGAAGCAAGAGGCACGGAGAAAAAAATAGTTGAATCTTCCATACTCTATTAGCAGCGAAGACAGCAACGAAAAGAGATGTTCAAGATTGTTCAAGCACAGAAAGAGCAGGCAACCAAGAAACCTTACAAGATAAACTGATAAACATTGATTTTGATATAACTTAAACAAAATGAGTTGGACTATCCTCTATGGCACTAGGAAACGGCAGGTGACAAGGGGCAACAGTGAGGTGGCACCTTGTCTGCCCAACTCGGCCTCTTGGCCTGGCAGTGCTGGGTAGACGAAATCATGAAGGATTCCAAACTTAAAGCTGTGAAGGCTATAGAAGTGTCCCCAGTTTTGGGAGTTTTTTCAATATCAGCTTCCATCACTATGCTTGCTGCTTTCAGGTTGGCTGAATCTCCCACCCTTTGGCCTCATTGACATCCTGATGCGCCGAGTCTTCTGCACCCGGGGCAGCGTCCTGCAGCGCCATTCAAACTTGAAATGCATGATTCCCCTGTGTAGAAGAAGTTGTACTCGATATCGAAACATCAGAACTAATCATATCATATTTATAGACTATAGATGCCAAGAATGAGGCGCACAAAGTGGGATGGTAAAGCCTTCAAAGCAAACAATCAAGGAAGCCAAATTACATTCAGATCGTTCAGCTATCATTCAGCTAGCAGAGTGTAAATTTCATAATTTCATAAAGGCATCGTAAAAATATACTGGGTGCTACTAACTCCGGCAACGTACGAGGGATGCAATCATCGCAATCGTTTTCGTATTTTTTCAACGCCGTGTCCATCACGGCAGCCAATCTCACCTCCGTAGCTTCCGCAGGCTTCGCTTTCGCTTGCCACCTGTGTTGCATTCTTGAGGACAGCCCCCAAGTCCCTAACGCTATTCTGTTCCCGTTCGTTCCTCTAAGCGTCTCGTTTCATGTACACTATTATATTTTGCATGTTGCGTAGTAATATGTATGGTAACATGATATTCACAACAAAATTAAAATTATAATATATATATATATATTATTATATTATATTATATTATATTATATCATATCATATTATATTATATTATATTATATTATATTATATCATATTATATCATATTATATTATATTATATTATATTATATTATATTATATATAACTATATCTATTAATATACAATATTACAATATGATACAATATGAATCAAATATTCATATCTGCGCAAGACTTCGACCTCTTCTGGTCGCCAAACTGTAAAGTAACTAAGTTCCTGTGTAAGAAATCGAATTCCATCCTCCCCAATAGTGGTGCCTTCCCTGCAAACAGCAACCAACAACACCCAAAATCATCATGTTGTCCTCGGCTTGGAAACGCCCTTGAGACCCCGGACTTCTGAGTTCCACCTCCTCTCACCTGCTGGAAATGAGAGAGAGAGAGAGCGAGAGAGCGAGAGTGAGTGACGTTTTTGTAGACGTAGTTTCATCATTCGTATTTCCATGATCTCATTGCAGCATCACCAGTTTCTCTACTGACTTATGCTACAATGCTACAAAAAAAGCTCCCAAAAACCTGAGTTTCTGCTTTGCATTCGGCTCATGCTGCCCATCCACCTGACAACGATCCCTACTGAAAATGCTTTATTGGTCCACCATGGTCCACCGGCCTTTTCGGCCCAAGTGGGCTTCGAGGGCTTGGGCTCTTCTGCACCTCTCGCGGAGCGATGATGATGAAATCAAAATCCAACTCTGCAAGGCAACTATTCAAGAGTGGCACGCGACACTTCTGGCCAATCTACTTTCGACATCTTTCGACGCTTCCAGCCTGGCTTGGTCTTTGCCACCTTGGTGCAGTGACAACCACACATCGAAGAGTGTAGACATCTTTAGACTTCCACACAGAAATGCCAGGATGCCAGTTGCAATGAAATCATGTTGGATTCAACAACTCTCTCAGTGTCGGACCCACTGCATCTTGCCACTCTTGTACCTAGAGCCCAAGTGTCTCACCACGAGGGAGGAAGGAAACAAAATTGAAGAGCTCAATAGCTTCCAGGAGATCAAGGGACCGCCAAGCACTGTCAAAAAGGTCTGGCCAAGGATGGGGTTGGTGAAGCTCTGTCCGTAAATGTCAAGAACTCGTCTTGAAATACGAGATTACACTTTTGAGTGGTGTGCCTAGTGGCCTATAGTGCACATCATTCATCTTAACTCATTCCAACCCAACGGAAGGTTATGTCGAAGCATAAACTGCCAACGGATTTTATAACTCGCTGTCCCTCTCCAATGTTGCCAGGTTCCCGAACCCGTGTCGATTTTCAGTCCACCTTGATTGGCCAAGCGTGTCTGGCATCAGTCGTCCTTCTCCAGTCCGTTAGAAATCTCATCCTTGCACAGTTCTATCTGTTTTTGTAAATACCAGTATGTCATAGTATGTCAATGTATCCGGCATAGCATGGGTTATATAGCAGGACCAAAATGGCCCCAAAAGCTTTAAAAACCTGAAGGCACTTGAGTCTAACTCATCAATGACATGAATTACAGGTAGAGACCGCACCAATCTTCGTCTGGACCAGTTTCCACTTTTCCACACGAGTGACTTTGAACGATCGATACAAAAAACTTTTTTTACCATCTCAATCCTCTAAACTACTGTATTTCCATTCTAGAATCGAAGCATACTTGTGATGTACCTTGATTGGGGTTAGAGGTCCTGCACGCATGGATTCTTCGCAAAACATCCGGTCCTCACTAGCAGTTCCAAAGTCCAAACTTGGGTAACCGTGCCCACCAGCATTGGGGTCATTCCAGTTCTCCCATTCCCAGTCAGCTGCAGAGGCCTATGTCATTGGTTGTCTAGCTGACCAAAGCGGGAGATGTATCTATTTTGTGGGCAGTACCCTTCACACTTCTGGTAGATCTGGATCTCCAAACACTTCACGGGACTATTGGTCCAATTCTTTTCCCTGCCGCTCGCCTTCATGAAACAAACACATTGAATGGTTCTTTTTGGTTGGGGGGCGCGGAACTACAAAATGGGGAAGCACATGGGAGACACCTGCAAACACCCAACATCACTCAATTTCCTTTTGTGAAGCGACCATCTGTCAACAACAACAACAACAACAACAACAACAACAACAACAACAACCACAACCAAAACCACAACCACAACCACAACCACAACCACAACGACAACGACAACGACAACGACAACGACAACCACAACCACAACCACAACCACAACCACAACCACAACCACAACCACAACCACAACCACAACCACAACCACAACCACAACCACAACCACAACCACAACCACAACCACAACCACAACCACAACCACAACCACAACCACAACCACAACCACAACCACAACCACAACCACAACCACAACCACAACCACAACCACAACCACAACCACAACCACAACCACAACCACAACCACAACCACAACCACAACCACAACCACAACCACAACCACAACCACAACCACAACCACAACCACAACCACAACCACAACCACAACCACAACCACAACCACAACCACAACCACAACCACAACCACAACCACAACCACAACCACAACCACAACCACAACCACAACCACAACCACAACCACAACCACAACCACAACCACAACCACAACCACAACCACAACCACAACCACAACCACAACCACAACCACAACCACAACCACAACCACAACCACAACCACAACCACAACCACAACCACAACCACAACCACAACCACAACCACAACCACAACCACAACCACAACCACAACCACAACCACAACCACAACCACAACCACAACCACAACCACAANCTTGAGCTGCTATGTAAAGAGGCGTTGCTCCGTCGTCTGTCAGGCCTTGGTCTTTGTTGGCACCTGCTTCTATCAGTAAAGACACACATTTGAGACTTCCATTGAGGGATGCCGCACACAAGGGCGTCATTCCATTTGCATCCTCAAAATTGGGATTTCGTGGCTGGTTCAAGTGCTGCTCAAGAAGCTTGTCATCATTTCCCTCACATGCCACCATGATGCCCTTATCTTGCTCAGTATCAGGCTGCAGAAACTCCAAGATCACAAGCTGTACAAGTTGATGGGTCAAGGTCTGATCGTCGATCAAGGTTTGAACGTCATCAAGTACGAAATTGTCTTGAAGGAACCGTAGTCGGAAGTGGGGGATGCCAAGCTTTTGCGCCAAGCGATGCTTCAACGCCTTAACTGAGACATCTGCCAACTCCTCATGTTCAAAGACAGCAACTGATTCACCAGTCACTGCAGACCGCACTTCTAGCATACTGTGAGAGAAGGCTCCTGAAGTCAGAAACAAATCTAGGCATCACGTGTTACTTGTTAGAGATCTCGAACCAAAGTGGTTGACTGAGAATCATGCATCTTCGGAAACAGCAGCAACAACAACAACAACAACAACAACAACAACAAGAACAACAACAACAACAACAACAACAACAACAAGAACAACAACAACAACAACAACAACAACAACAACAACAACAACAACAACAACAAGAACAAGAACAAGAACAACAACAAGAAGAACAAGAAGAACAAGAACAACAACGGCAACACTATGCCTTTGCCTGGGATTCTCTCTGCGACTCCTGACCGTCGCAGTGATGAAAATGGAGATGATGAGAAAGTCATTGGGCTAATTATGTAGGTGCAAGAGCACCTACAGACAGTAACCCTGTTGAAAAACACCCCTGAATTCCTCATCCACCCGCACCTTGCGAGGTCGCCGGTGCGTCTCTTCATCGTTTGTGTCACTCTCCTGAGTCCTTGACACCGGGATTGTAACACTGCCATGCCTCATGCACCATTTGGAAACAGAAAATCAATCGTTTGATGTATGCACCACGTATTCCATCTGCAAACATCTGGATAGACACATGTTGTTTCAAAGATCAGTGACTAGGACTGATTGAATAGTGAATAGTGAGTACTTTGAACACCTAGGCACCCACTGTTGGGGCCAAACGTTCAAACCCCCAGCCAGCACCAAAGCATGTCATGTCTGATATGTCTGTATCTACCAAACCGGCTTGGATTGTCTCTAGATATCACTAGTGAACTAGTGTCGTTTTGACTGCAGTCTATGGGTCCTGAACTCAGGCCCTATATTCAACAATATCCCCAGCCAATATCCAGTAATATCCATTGTCTCGTCAGGGACTCATTGGAAGCCCACTCGCTCGCTACAAAAAACCGTCCTGCGGCTTTCAGAGCCCATAAAGCTGCCCAAGGGAGTTGGCAAAGGTGCCCAATCCTGGCCGTGACAAGCTTCACACGTTACAAAAACACTGGGATGAAGAGTTTTCGAGGTCAACTGCAGGGCTCAAAGTTCAAGTATCAAGAGGAAAAGCACAAATGTTTTAACTGACTTTATGTCGAGTAAACATAATGCATATTCATCAGTACAGTATAAGTGTTTATGTTCTGACCTCTCATTCAGACATCTGCCCCTTTGGCAAAATCATGCAAAATCCGTTTAAGGTCGCATTGAATCTTCCGTACTGCAAGTGGCTTTGAACATGGAAGGACTTTCAACATTTACCGCATCCATCCCTTCCCTTGCAGCTTGGAAGCACCCGGATCCACCATCAACTGGCACCTTGTTTGGCTGCTGACTGAAGAGAGCAATATCGGAAGTGGCCTCCATCCTTGCGTCACAGGACGATTTACACACAGAAAGAGACTGGTGGGAATAGAGGGGGGAAATATGTTTTGAATGGTTTGAAGTGTTTCAATGGCAAGCCTAAGCGCTGTTCAACTTAAAATCAAAAGAATCTAGCAAGATGGGAAACTGCAATCCACATGAAAGTCCAAGGAACTTCTTGTAGCTTTCGGGCTTCTCAACAAGTTCCATCTTTCCGCAAATCTGCCAACCGACGGCAATCCAGTGGTTACAATGTCAATGTGGGTACTGCTTACATGAGACTGTAGGTTAAGAGCTGATAGATTCTGATCCGTTTATTCTTTTGTCAAAGTCATGCCAAAGTGGGCCCAAATTATGTCACAAAGAAATTCCCAAGCAACACTCCTCAAATCGCTCTGTCTTTGAGTTGAATGCTCTGAATCTACAAAAATACTTTCACTGCAATAACTACCAAGTCTTTGCTTCAGGCACCACTTGCCTCCATGATTTGTTGCCGTGTGTAGCGACGGAAACTGTGGCGATACCTTGGGGGGCTAGTGGCGTCACCTGGTTGGAAACTAAATGGGTTGGAGAATGATAGAAGCTATACCAGTATCTCAGTTGCTGTTAGATCACATCTGCAAATGGACTTACTTATTTGGGACACGGTTGCGGCAATGTGAGCTTGGTACATGTCTTTTTGATTTTGTCGTTGGTTGTAGTACAACCTCTTTTGTAAGGTTGACATCCTCAACATGGACAATTTATTGATACACGCTTTCCATTCGAGCTTACTTGGCAAGAAAGTCCACTTTTTATTGCTGAGCTTGGCACCCGCAATCATCATCCGCATCAACCTGGGCCGGAGTGGATTTATCTGAACGGGAGAGGTTCACAAGCATCAAAATTGATTCAAAACTGCACAAGAGATCACAAGTGGTAGATATGCAGTCCATTGGTTGCAGAGCTTCCTCAAATTCAGCAATCAATTTTGCATGCTCGGAGCCTCATGCGAGTCATTGGTCTCTTGTTGAAACTGAAGTGCCTGGCAAGGTGCTGCATTGAGGTATCGGTTGTAAACCCATTCAGACCTATGGAATCCCGGCACCATTGCCCTTGAAATGCATCTCTCACACCTCCTCGCTCACAAGGGGAGACATCGCCTCACCTGGGGAAAGAATGGACACATGTTGCATGGCTGAAACAGGCTTGTTTGAAAGGATATCAATTGGCACATTTTGGCCTGAGTTCTAAGGTCGTCTAAGTCCTTGCACACTTGGTACTTGACACCCACAATCTGAGATCCACACCTTTGGACTTGCCGTCCCCTTTGCCCCACCAACCTCGCAGCACTCACACCGCCGCAGCGTGAAGCGGTTAAAGGACATTCCCACACCGACGCAACGAACCCATCGAAGCACCTTGGCTCTTGCCCTTCCCCTGCGTCCAGCTGCGAAAGAGATTCAGAAAGACTCATGGATGCATCGATACTGGCTGGTGTTGTATCTCTACAAACTAATCTGACTATATTGTAGCTATAACATTCTATGACTTCATTGCGTTTTGTTGTACTGTATGCAGCGACATAAGTGTACAACATTGTGCAACTGCACATTGGTCATGCTACGCAATTCAAGAAACTATCAACAAATGTAAAGGTAAATACAGTATCTATAGTTCTGAATCTGAGACATCACGGATGTGATTCACAAATGTTACGTCCAAATATCTAGGACATTACAGGAACTCTTCGCTCTCATTTCTCACCCTACCTTCTACCGAAAATTCCACCTATGTGTCATCCTCACCTTGGCAAAGGTAAACGGCCCCGCTGCGTTCGGGCCATGGGGCGACGGCGCCATGCCCTCGCCTCAACGACAAATCTTAAGGGACCCAAAGTGACTTCCCATGGCATCTTGTCACACTTGATGAAAATCCTGCACCAGTTGGAAAGGTTTAATGATACAAAAAAAAACGGAATAAATTTGGATAGACTACCTTAGTATCTAGTATTATATATTGTGNTTATATAGTACTATACAACTTGTACAGGATTTTGTCCAACGACTATTCCACCATTTGGATCCATTTTTTTGCCCCCCCAAAAAAAAAACATGGCAACTTGGATCGCTACTGGGACCTTTGAAGCCACCTTTCTCCATGCCTTTACCATCCTGCGCAATGAAAAATGGGAAAACTGAGGAATGTGTAATAGCTGATGATAGGTGATGATAGATGTCTCTTTACCAATGGTTCGCAATGTTGCTCATTGACATTATAAACAATGATAAATCATTAATTAATATTCTCCTGTTTGCCAAACCACTCCCGCGAGGTGTCCACCCTCAGCGGACATCTCCTTGCCACCTGGCACTGGTGGTTGGGCTCCTGGCCAGCCAGCCGCCTGAAGTCTTTGGTAAACACTTGACCACGTCGCGGGATCAAAATTCTGGCAGCTGAGTAAAAAGCTGTGTGTCCTATCAAGTCCTCAAGTTTCTTGCAAAGATTTAAAGCATTTTAAAGCTGTGCTTGCATCTCAGAAGTACATCCCTTTCTCAACAGTCTCACATATCTGTCGCTTGTCGACTCTCCAACTGGCTGAATTTGTAACAAACAGTCTTTATGGAGTTTCCCCCCCTTGAGCTTCTGGCCCATTGACCGGACCAAGCCTCAGGACAGCAAGCTCTTCACCATTCATGGTAGACTTCCTTGTATCACCCTGAGATCATTTTCCAACATGACGATTCAATAGCCTGGACCATCAAAGCCACACATGAATTTCCAGTTTTCGATCAATTTCCAGTTTTCCATCTCTGGGATTTCCGAACAGCAGCCCAAGCAGGAACACCTCTGATATGAACCAAATCTGGTGTCTGGCTGCAAATACAAATGCGTTCAGATCTTTTCACCAGTTTTTTGCAAAGAGGCTCGGGCTGTAAGATTGAAAATTTGGCACGGGCTTCATCGGGAAGAAACTTCGCAGAAACTGCTCAGACCTGGGGAGAACCACCATGAACCTTTGAGTGACATGTCTTCATTTCCTCTTAAACACTCTATAAGTATAAAGTTTTCAACATGTAATGGTCCGCCAACTGCAAACTAAGGATCTTCTTAGAGATCCCGGATTTTGACAATCATCACCAATTCTGGCAGAGAATCTCTGAGCATGACACTTCATTGAGCATTTAACCTTGGCTCCACGGAGTTGTTGTGACCTGTAGCAAGGTTCCCGATGGCAAAGGTCTGGGAAGGTGGCAACACCAAGTCAGTGAAAAGCAGAACATCATAGAAAATCACCCTCATCAAGGAACCACTGCAAACCAAACAACACATGGAACACTCATCCTACTTTGACCACGTCAGTGTGCCTCAACCATAGGGCGGCATCTTGAGCAGCGCTGTCATCTTCAAAAGTGACAAAGGCCTGAACACTCAGGAAAGATCTAAGCTGCTAGGCTCTTGGCGTGACAAGAGAATCAGACTAGAATATCATAGGCCACAGAATAGTCATAGCAGCAACTACAAATATCACCATATCTCACCAAAATAGAGGCCCTTTCCTAAACGAGTTTTCACGTCAACTTCCACACTTCATCCCAACTATTCCGCTGTCGTTGGTTCTGATGTCACCCACGGCTTCCCCACGGTGCTGTTGACATCAGGCTTGATGGACTTCAGTTTCTCTGCGCTGGGACACTTCTCAAACAACTCCTGCAACTCCTGTGTCTGCGTTCAAGCGGTCAAGCAAAACCAGAGTTTGTGCCATGATTGAACTGAATGCCCATATGTATATAATATATATATATATATACGTATATATATTAAGTAATATAGTGGTTATGTATACATCGTACACGATACTATACGGATAAAATACTAGTACCATTCTAATACATTCTAGTACCATGTTTTCAAAACGAACAGAATGTGTATGCACATCTGAGCTTCGCAAACTGCCCCATCACCATCCCCACGATCCCAATTGGTTGTCACTGCTTCCAGCCCTTTCCTCAAGTGGGATCTGGTCAGGCAAGTCATGAAGAATCACGGTGTTTCTCTTGCTCTTTATGATGGGCTTCAGCTGCATCGCTATCTGCAAGGCCGGAAGGGGTCGAAGTGTTGGGAATCTTGTCTATTGCTGGACGACGACTGATAATTCAATTCAGTGATATATTCAGTACATGTTCTTCATTAGACACCAGCATCCAAAACGAACTGCAAACTCCAAGGCCTTGTCCACCACGACGTGTTCGGATTTGAGCCTGAGTTGGTTGAAAGGCTGCCAGCCATAGACCAGAGAGTGGTAAAAATGGTAAAAAGATGTAAGCAGATTCAGATCCCGTGATCCTCCTCAACTCCCAACTTTTTTTGACACACACATCTGGAACAAACAGACAGCTCCAATCTAATGCAAGGCCCTGACGCAGCATCATAGAGACTCGTGACGTCCACTATCTGACCCATTTCTTCAAACTGTTCATGACCTGTCCACTGTCACTGCCTCTTGCATGTTTAGAGAAGGATGGAGGCTTACCAGATCTTGCCAGGAATTCAACGCTGCCACACCTGCGAGGATGCAAATTGGGATGTTCATCTGAGCGTCCATGTTCATCTGAATGAAGCTGTCCTATCCGGGCAGAGACCGCCCAGGGCCGCCAATTTCTGACTGAATGTGTAGGAATGTATCAAGCAAGAATTGAACAGGCGTGCTCTTTTTTGCCATGCGACGTTGGTGAATGAGTCCTACAAGGTGCAGTAGGGCTCTCATGGCACAGAAGTTCCATGCATGCTTTCTTGACTTAGTCATAAATCAGATCTTACTCAAACACTCCTTGGGTTTTGCATCAAACCCTAGGCCAGCTGATATCTGGCAAAACTTCCAAGCGCCGGTGTCCCACCTCCTGCAAGTTCTCTTTGGTCATCAGGAAGTCCAACCTGGTTGTTTTCAGCCAATTTTACCAACTTAAGGACACACTGCCAGGATCTTTTATCAGGACATTGAGGCCACAAGAAGGTCTCCCTAAAAGTATCCAAATATGTCCCAATCTTGTCCCAACACCAGCATCTTGGACACCAGCTTCTCTTGGATCCTCTTCAGTTTTTCCTCCCGCTCTTCCGGGGTGCCCTCCACCTGCACAACATGGACCAGCACCACTTTCCACACTAGCTGCGGGTGTAATCTGCTGTCCATGCATGATTGGTTTGTTGTACCAAGTCTTAGTTGTGCCGTTTGCTTCTGATCAATCATACGTGATGACCTTCCTCACTTGTATGGAATCTAGCTATGCCGCCCAAATGACACCAACAGGAAGCCATGTGGCTTCAAGGATTTCCGTGTGGAGCACCGATGTTTGATTGCGACTGCCTCCGCATCAGCCATGCTCAACGTGGTTTCAGGCGCGTGTCAAGGACCTCAAAGGTAAAACGTGAATCAGTGAAGCATTCCGTCAATGCCGAGTCCATACCCATAATCTCTCAGTGTGATGTAATCTGGATGGATGAAAATTAATGAAATTCCTCTTTCCAACCTGAATCTCAAGTGGGAGCCCTATCCCGAATCAATCTTCCTGCAAAATCCACGTTTCAGGGACCTCTTGCGCATGTTTCAAACAGAAAAATGAACATCTGCCAAACGTCCTTGATAGTTGTACGTACACCTAAAACCCGAACAAATGGTGGTTTGAAGTTTTCAGTCTACGTTCCTTTTGGGATCTTGTTTTTGGGACAGCAACTCTGCTCGTTATAAGGGGTGAATCCTAGCACAATCCCAACTTCGTTGCAAATGGATACAGGCCTGTGACTGCATGGTCCAAAACCGGGATCCCTTTTGCGCCCAATGTTTAGCACATCTCTAGACTCAGTCAAGGTACCCATGGCACAACTCCATGGCGCGGAAGAAAGTCCAGGCGGACAATAAAAAGTTCTTCTGCAGCTGAGTGGCTTTGCTGAAGGTTTGGATATTTTCTGTATTGTTTCATATGTTTTTCCATAATTGCTAAAAATGTGTGCTTCTTTTGTCCAGTGGTGGGTGAATGCGTGAGTGACATTCCATCTAGCTCGGGACATGTTCATCCCAGCTCTTCAGACTCACAGGCAGAAGAGGAATGAATAGGACCTCAAACTCAAAGGTATTCCAACTCAACTCTGGGTTTTTGCACTTAGAAACGATGACACTCAGTGTATCAAAGAAGTACTGCCTTCATGTCACTCATGTGGACTGTATTGATCTAACCTTAGAACCTGAAATTGCAGCGAATATGATCAAAAATATTCGATGGTATCATGGGAGAAGAAACTTGTCCACTCCCGCTTCTAGCAAACATCTCTCGCCGGAAGGTGAAGACCGAAGCTCTACACTCTCTCTTGTGACTACCGCGTACATCCGCATGTGTCGTGAAAAACCTCGACGGACCAGTGTCCAAGACTCTCAACGTAAGTGACAGTCTTTGATTCCTGTGGTCTGTGAATCGATCTTTTCATGGCTCGCGGCTCGGGGCAGGCAACGTGCAGCCATGCCGCAACGTGCAGCCATGCCAGCCTATGTGAGACAACCGTACGTGAATGCCATGTGTTCAAGGCAAGCTTGGGGAAAAAAATGCAAACTTGGCAAACATCATGACGTAGCATCACAGTACCGTCGCACTGGCGACGGCCACGCACCGTTTTTCCCTCAGGGCGGAGAAGGCGCACTTGTGGACGCCGCTAGGTCCGCGCATTGTCAAGTTAAGTTCAGTTCAGAATCACAGAAGGTCGACCAAGCCCTCCTTTGTCTTTGAGAGCTTTTCTGTAGAGGGACAAAGAAAGGCAAGGTCAAGCAAGTTCGTCAAGCGAGCCCCTTTCAAACTTTCATGCCATGACTCAAGGGGGCCTGGAGCCTTTGATCATTTGATCAGCAGAAGATTCGTGAACTTTACAGGGGCAAAAATCGCGGTCTGGCTGTTGGGATCTGCCGCGCCGGACCTGGTCCCGATTTCATCTTCAGGGTTCAAGTCCAGCATGCTTGTGACATTGGTCATGGTGTTTAAAACGAGGACATCCCCAGAAGTGGGACCAAAGTAAACCAATGCGCCGATGGCCGCCGCCCCCCAGTAGGTTCTGGTTTGATCTCCTCCTACTTCAGCCCAAGTCTTGAACTCCACATCAAAGACTCCCACCTTGCGCCAATCGTCAAGGCCTGAACTTGGTGCAAAGTAGGCCTTGCTCCCCACTGCAGTTCCTGATGAAAATTTGCCCACGTTGGGGGGACCGTCTCTCCCCATGTAATACGCTTTGACTTCATTGGTTGCCATATCGAAGGTCAAGACATGATTCTGCCCATAAGGGCAAAACACTACCAGGCCATTCACCACCACGGCATCCAAGAATCGCGCATCCATTGAAGGCAATGATGTGGGGAGCAGGAACTCAGCATAGCTCAAACTTTGCACATTGAATGCGCCGATCCGGTCCCCGTTGTGTGGCGCAAATACCACAACGTCACCCACGGCTGCGCCACCAGCAAATTTGCCATCTTTGGGATCCGGAGAAAGGACTTGAGTGTTGAGAGCCCCTGTGTCAGAATCAAAAATGCCAACCTTGGAAGCGTAGTGGGGCACAAAAACCACCGTATTGCCTACTGCAGCACATCCAAACCAGCCATTCTCAACCTGATCTGCGACTTTAGAATCAATGGTGGAAAACTCATTTGTGGCAATGTCCAAGATGCCAATCTTATTGGCGTCCCGAGGTGCAAAAATTGCTTTGCCAGAAGCTGTGATGGCAACCCCTTCATATGCAATTCCTGTTACAGTCTCACCTGACCCAGTGATGTTCAAAATGAACGGTTCAGGATCGCCTTGGGTAGTAGTAGTGGAAGTGGAAGTGGTGATGACTGCGTAAAGTACCGGATTGGGTCGACACACCGAAAATTTCGGGCTGTTACAGTCTTTGAAGATCCGGCACTGAATTGAACATGCATCTGACTTCACGTCCTCATCTTGCTGAGTCTCAGTGCCATTCCTGTAGAAGGCAAGGAATGAACACTTTGAAAGCCTGCTACAAAACCCTTTGCACTCCTGGATTGTCACTTTGGGGATGAACATGATCTCACTCCCATCGCAGTACATGCCGTTGTTGGCCATATCAAGTACATAGGTCTTGGACATGCTTCGCTCAGCAGCTTCACTCTTCTTGTATAGCACGGGCGCATCTGTCCCTGTGCATGCAGATTCGCGGCGGAAATTGCAGCTTGTGTACAGATGACAAGCCCCGCACTTACTCTCTCCCTCGTACCAGCCATAGAAGTTGCAATTCGTGTCTGTTGCGCAGAGGTCTTCGCACTCTGTGCGGGTACTCACTGTGTCAAAGGAGACATAGTCTGCTCTTGTCCTTGCAGTGGCATTGTAGCAGAACTCACCATCTGCACCTGCCACTTTAGCAAAGCTGATGTCTCCCGCGGCACGCCCCTGAAAGGAAGCCAAGCACAAGAAGAGCAAAGCGTAGGGACTCCTCATGCTCTTGTTCTAAGCTGAGAGATTCAACAAGATCTGCTCTGATCAGTCTGAGCACGCTGAACTTGCTGCAAATTCAAAGCGTTGCCAGGCTTACCTAAATTAAATCATATTACCTTACTACAGCGTGGCTAGCGCTATCGTTCGAATGAAACACACATTCTGGTGTTAAAGTCTTGTTAGATCTTGGAAGCAACTTTCAGAGACTCGATGCACATCATGCTGAGGCCAATACGCAAGTAAATTTCCGTCCATATCAAAAAAGGCGCCCATCTTGAAACCTCAACACATGGGCAGTGTCAAAAATGAGAGATCCCACCACATAGCTGGTTGAGGCTCAGGATTCATTGGTCGTGTCATCATCAATGAAAGGAACCAACTCGGTAGCAAATTCCACTTTTGAATGTTTGGAATTGCTTGTAGGCATGACGATGTACCTCCACTACCTCCGTCTGGCTGTGTGGATGATTCCAAGGTTGTGGCTCAACAGTGCTCCCTGGGCTCTGGCACCCGAACAGTGATACAGCGATAACTTCGGCTTTAAAGGCCCAACTGTTGGACTAACTTCACGAACTGCCCCTGAATTCAATCCAAGTCGGGCTTGTTGATCTTGTTGTCTTCTATTCTTGTTGTCCATCCCTTCATATCATTTGTATAGCAAAAACGGCTGCCAGGTCACGAAAATGTTGATTCTGAACTAGGCGCAATCTACAAACTTCACTTCCACTTCTTGGCCGGCGGCCATGCGTAGTCAGCATATCAGGGCAGAGGGAAGGTATATTTCCAAGAAAGTCACAACACACCCCTGGAGCACACCCCAAGCAATCCCCCTACCCAACTATGAAAGGATTCCCTTTACAACCTGTTGGTAAAGGTTTAGGGGTGTGTTCCAAAGGTGTGTTGAAACAACCTTAGAATATTGTTTCTTGATCATCGACAAGATAAGGAAGGAAGAACAAGAACAACAGCAACGGAAGAAGAAGAAGAAGAAGCTCTTGCACTTGCAGGCAGCATTTTCTGCTCACAACATATCGTCGTCTTCTTGCAGGCTCCTGCCAAGCCTGAACAACCATCTGTCAGCTCGTGATTCTCCTAGTTGGACATACCGACATACCAAATACTCATGGACGCTTGAGATTTCCAACCAAAGATCTCTGAGTTCACAATCCTCATATCCAACCAAACAGGTCCACCAGTTCCCTTCCACTTTTGATGTCCACCAGTTCCCCCCCCCCCAAATCCACACGCCATTTCGACACCTCTCAGCCGACGGTCCCCCTGCGTGGTCAGTTGGGGAACGATAAGCTAGAGGAAAATCGCTTTGTTGCTATTCAGCCCTTCCGAAAAAAATCATTCTATGACTGCCATTGGAAAACATGCTCAAATGGTGTCCAACGATTATGGTCCCATTAAAATTTCAGCTGGCTGTTTCCACCTATCAGATCTCTAAAGGTTCCAGTGCCGAGGATGCCCAAGCAATTGACTTGAATGCACACCATGCCTTCTATCCGCTCCAAACGGAGGTCCTGGAAGATTCCCAAATTCACTCCAGTATATACCAGGAAATGAAGCACACAGAGGTTTGAACATGGCTTACCTGAAAAAACATGTACAGTATCTGTTTACGTACTTGCAGTGTTACGTTGTGAATGATTCTATGACACTGGATGTAAAGACCGGGTCCCATCTTTCGCAATTGGAGGCAACCCTCCAGAATGGCTGTCCTGGGGCATCTGGCTACTTGTCCCTTCCTGAAGCACTTTCTTTTCTCCTGGCCGCAGTGCTGTGGAGGCGAAACTTCGAAGTTTTTTCTCCTTGGTTTGGTGTCTCCGGCTCTGGAAAGATCGAACACATCTTTGGAGTCCTTGGATCTGCTAGTCCAATGGATTTTCAACACGACTACGGCTATGAACTTGGTACGAGTACGAAAAGCAACACAGAAGTCTGTACCATGATCACCCACCGCAACAGCCATCTCTTTCTCCAAAAAAGGCACCTGACATAGCTGCCAGAACAGTGCCCTGCGCCAGGTCATGGTCCTCCAGGATTTTACAAGGCACATTTGGAATCATTTGGACAAGGAATTGGCTGGAATCCATGCCATGCATACTCGCAGTCTCCAGGCCACAAACGGCAAGCACAGAAGAAGTACTTGCCTGAACGGCCCACTCTGCTTGCAAAGCATCTTGTACCTGTAAAGACAGCACGTGACTTTTGCTGATTCCCCATCAACATCGAACTTCAACGGAACAGACTCAACCCAAGAAGTCAACTAAGCCTTGGCTAGTTGACCACAAAATTCCTGACATCTGGTGATTCCCCAGGTCACGATTAAGGCAATGGATAGGCACCCATTCAGAGCCCCGACCACCACACTGAAGATGACAAAGCCATGCCTGGTGTCGATGTCCAATTTTTACGAGTATCAAACTTGGAAGCACCACCAAACAACACAAAAACGATGTCTGGGGACTTGCATCTCAAAGCTTAGGTTGGGATCATTTCGAACGTCAACGAATTTGATATTACCGAAGCTTGTTTTCAGTTTGTTGGGCTTTGTCAGCCATCAAGCTCCACAAAGTTGAGTCACCCCACGGTGCAGAAGCGCTCATCAGGAATAACGACTGGATGCACACCTGTTGCAGGGAAACGATAACCACTACAGGTAAGACTGTGGACTTCGAGTTGGGAAGGATGGTAGGTGCGTAAACATTCGAGTAATTGGATTTTCTTTGACACTTGTCACATGTCGCTGGTTTCAGCACTTGCTCTCTCGTCCGCGCGTTTCCCCAATGATTGGATGCTCATCCACTGATCCACCGTCCCAAAATCAGCTCCGAACGAACTCTCACCTTCCCTCTGGCCTGCGCAACATCTCCGACCACCTTTTCCAAGCCTCTCCAATGCAGCACATGCACCGTGCGAACGCAAGATTTGATTCCACAATACTCGCATCACTTTACAGTAACCATTCGAACTATCACATGTTAGATGGATCCCATATTGTATTTTAATGTGTCTGGTTGAAGACACTACATTTGTACACTTCTGCGTCAGCTTCCCAAGACCTGCAGCCCTGAACCCCCGCCACACAAAAAACTGGCCTACTAAGTTGGCGGAGGATTTCAGCGTCACCGGCTTCGCCTTGGCAACGAAAAGGATGGAAACGGCTATAACTTGGATTCATGTGGAAGCCAAAAAAACCAAAACCAAGGCCCCAGGCCACTGGCAAATCCGAGGCATCGGGATCAAAAGGCAGCACCGATCGCACCGCTGTGTTCACCAGCTGGCATGGCATGTCGGATCAACAACGAAAAACACACGCGGGAAATCATCCAAGTAGAAGATTTTTTGAGGTCATTTCCCCAACCTTTAACAGTTCCAATTCCTTATTTCCTTTGCAAAATACACACGGCTAGTTTCATCTGTGGAGCTTACATATATAGAGCAAAACAACTTTCGTTCAAAGCATTCGATGTGGGGTCTTGCAAGGTGCGACTCTCCAAGATGATTTAACATATTAATATATTCTTTACATACATCAAATAATGTACTAAATTAAATCTATTTAAATCTCATATTTCTTTTATAATACTGCAGTCTTTGATCTTTATGGTAATTTCCAAAAACAAACTGTCCTGAAGCCGGAGCACATGAGCACGCACCCATCCACACCTTGAAGTCTAACAAAACGAAACCAAAGGACTCAGGCAGCTCGCCATCACAGTCCGACAGTGCGAAGCAGGTGTTGAAGATCATCTGCGTCACCAGCTGAAAATCAAGTTCACAATCATTATGTATGAAGTGAGTAAGCAAACTCATGCAGCCAGCAAAACTCTTTGTCGACCGACCAGCATGAGGGTTCTCCTGGCAGAAAACCGTGCAGAAAATGATGGACGCCAAGGACCTTGGAGAGAGCGGGCCCCGCTTCTAGCATGTTCTGCTACAGTTCTCTCAAATGAAAACTTCATTCGTACCAACTAACAATGCATGCTCATCTTTGCATGGCTGCCAAAAAGCTTTTCTAATAGCATTAATTGTATCTTGCTGTAGCTAAAGGTCGACTATCAACCCTGAAGCATGTCGTTGCCTACGCATGCCACTGGGATTCTGGCGCCCACCACAATGAGGATCCACAATCCCGCGCAATGAACACGAAGGCCATGTCTGTGTAGGAATCCAACTGTGGCAGGATCAAAAGAACAACACACAAATCAGCTGAAAGAAACACAAATATCTACATCACTGCCCCTTATCCTTGCATACATGATTTTTTGATGGTGCAAGTATTCGTCAAGTCCAACGTCCGTCGGGGGGGGGTCCTTCCACAACACCGTGGAGGCCAAGGGTCTCCGCCAGCGTGGTTCCTTCAGCGCATGAAGCTCTCCAGCCTGTGATGCAAATGTCCAAAAGTGTTTGGTTGGAGCCTAAGGATCGAATTCTTGAGGTGTTTTTTGCTGCTCGAACAGTTGTGAGGTTGGAAATCCCTTTCAAATAGATTCAATCCTTGCTTGTGTAGCGGATAGCATGAGGGCAGCTCCACAAGCTGAACCAGAGGCATTGTCAGGATGAAACTGTTCACTACGGCCGTCTATAAACACCTTTTCCATCCTTTTACTAAGAATCATAGCCGGTTGGTGCAAATCACTCTCGACGGTCTATGACAAATAATCCCATTTGGTAAACTAATTCTATCATAGAGATGGACGTAATGATGGAAATTTGCAGACCCCCCATATGATGGAAAATCCCCTAGTGATTGAATGGGAAACACACCCTTGAAAAGGTCCCTTTCCGGCTATCTTGGATTACTGAAGCGTGTTTGGTACGCCAGTTCCACAAGTGGAACTGTGTCGTTATTGCTTATGGCGCCCCGTGTTTCACAAGGATGCCGAGATGTTCTTTGCAGCTGACCCTTCTCCAGCACAGAGTGAGATCACGTTTTCCGATGTTTTTCAAAACCTGTCCATCCTTGGGCACCGAAATTTCATGTGGAACCTGAAAAATGATTAGACGCTCTTAAAAGGAATCTCCTCTTGCAGGGGTGTAAATCGCAACAAATGTTGATCAACGATATGTTTTGATGTGTTTTGAAGCAAAGGCATTTGGCTACATCTATGGGACCTAAGTCCAAGCACCATTAGAGGATGCTTGCCCGAGGGTGCTTGCCCGAAACAAAGATCCTCTAAAATATGGAGTGAGGTTGTTTGAATGTCATGACAAAAAGATACAAAAAGACTCGTTGACAACTTGCGCAGGCAGCATGTACCATCAAGCCCAAGTTTGTTTGCCTGCAAAAGGCCCAAACGCTGAACCATGGACAGCTCCACCAGCACAGCCTGTCAAGCTTGGAGCTTGAGGTTGAGGGTAGGAAACTTAACAAAATCCCAATCAGGCAAGATCTCTTCCAATTGTAAGAAATTTACATTTCATGGTTGAAATTTATTTGGCTCTCTTTTGTTGCAGAATTTTGAATCAAAGAATGCTGGGCGACTCTGCGACTGGGAATCCCACCATGATGAGCATGGCCAGCACTGTTCCACCATACCTCAGGTGATAGCTGCTGTCATTTTCATCTCATCATAACATGCCCACCAAGCGCCCAGACAAACACCAAGCTAAGTATGGCATACTCGACTCACACCTGGACAGAATGATACTTCAATAAATGGAGCTCTCAATTTGTCTCTGTTCCTGGAAAGAAGCTACGGTGCCTGGCCTGTGGTGGTCCAAGAAGACTGCTGGCACAGCTGCAATTGCAGCCCACCAGCCAAAGTAGTGCAGGGCGAGCCTTCGCAAGAACCTGGGCTATCGATTTGGAGGACGCATCTTGAAACTCATGGTTCCTTGCAAAACAAGAGAGTGTGAACAACAGTCCCTTTCTTTCCTGACTCTTGCTTTCCAGAACCAACCCAAAAACATCCCATGCCCAAATTACATGCCTCGTTCATGGTCATTGATACTCTCAGTACTTTTGCACTATTTTGCCCTGCAACGTTCGATATCCGCCAACGTTGCTGCAAAGCTCCTCCATGAAAGCCTTGGAAGAAACTTCCCGACCTAGCGCAAACAATCTCTCTGTGGCATGGCAACTCCATGCAACTCCAGTTGTTGTGGAGCGCATCATTTTAAAAAGGATGCAACCAATGACTAGTCGGCTAGTTGATACATGAGTCACAATACAGCAGGCAATATCCAAGCAAAATATATACAGCAGTGCTTGTGAATCAGCACGAAATTGCAAAAAGGTCACATGCTGCCACAATTTCCGTGAGTTAGCATTCTATTCTGCTGCACCCCGGCCAAGCCTGTCCAAGCCTGCAAGGGTAGGTAGAAGTGAGAGGCAGGAGGGAACAAAGGCCTTCATGAATATATCTTCTACGAACAATCAAAAATCACGGCTTTCAGCTTTCCCTTCCCACCACTTCCCGCCGTCTTGGCTTTGATCAAAAGTGTAGCAAAACGATGAATAGAGCAGTGTCCAAGTTCCACCATTCGGCCCACCTGCGCCCCATGGAAGTTCCGCCCAATGGACATCGCCCTGCATAGCAGAAATGAAACAAGATGCCTATACAGCTCGACAGAAAAACGAGTGAGTAACTTGTCTGTAACAAACATTCAAAGTGACAGTCTGCTTTGCTGGATGCTCCTTGATCCTGATGGAACTCCCTTACAGCAAGCTGCCTAGAGGGCTGGCCGCCACACGTCAAGTGACATGGCGACGACCCGGCAACATCTTCCCGTTGTCTCGCGTTTGTGGCACCATTGGCGGATGCAACCCATGGAAGCTTCTCTTCCTACCACTTTGCTTCATACAAGTGTATGGGTATTCATGGCTGAGTTGGGCCTGTGAAAACCCCACAATCACCACCAGTTATATATATCTTGCGAGGATGCTTGTAATCATGGGAAGTCTTCGGTTTCGATCAAGTTGTGTATTCGGACTTTCAAACAAACACATTGTGTTCTCTGAAGAGTATTTGCCTTGAAGTTCTGCGCTGAACCCCTCAAGAACTGCAGGCGTCAGGTTGTATGATAATGCATCCTGAAATTTCTCACCGCATGTCCGCTTCACACAGCATGCTCAAACTGCCAAAACCGCATTGAGGGTTGTGAGGATTCCCGATCGCAAGACCCTTAGCCGCCACAAAGCTACATCTTCACAAAAACTCTTTCCTCCGCTTGCGGCATCTCCACGTCACCAAGAATGACCTACACCAAAAAGCTGGTCAACGCGGAACAAACCACTAGAAATCGAGGACAGGGGGTCCATGGTAGTGTACCCAACTTGATATGATGATGAGCTCACTTTCCAACTTGTGATCTGCATTTCGTTTTTTCCATCAAAAAAGGAGTGAACCTTACCCCTGGGTGATTTGTCTGCACCTGAACGCTACCGCGTCGCAGCAGGTTCCGTTGTAATGCCCGGTAAGGCGCCTTTCGCTTACGCGAAACAGCACCAAAGCAGCCCAAAGCATTTACAGTATCTTCAGCAAGTTTTATCTTCCACAAGTCTTGTGCGAACTCGAGAGGTTGTCAAACATCCTCTTCTTTTTGCCAATGATGCTGATATTGGACGGGTAATTATATGTGGTATACAGTACCCTAGTAATTACGTCATCTATATAGTCTATACCGTACCTCGAGTATGGGGGAACTCTCATGACCACAGTTCACACAGCACATGTGGGCCACACCTCAGACACGCACTGAAGCCCTCCACGCACACCCAGGACAGCAGCAAAGTTCGCCATGTCCTGAGGAGACCTGTGGATGCAAATATCTGAGGAATCATTTGACCCTTCAACATCCTCCGACTCCAACACATCAGAAGCAAAAAAAACTCCAGAAGAAAAATATATATATATATATCCAATACGAAGGCTCCGGGGGATTCCTTCTTCGATATCTTGAGCGTTCTTGAGCCACACCAGCCTCATTTCCAGTGGATCCAGGGCACCACTGCTCAAGATCACATGCCTGACACAGTGTTGGAAGCTGATAATGGTGCATGAATATCATTTTGAGTGGTGGCCATGGTGGCAGTGATGATCATGGATGAAAAGAAATCACAGGTTGCCTGCCACGGGTTGCGTGTAAAAGGATCTCTACATTGTTCAGCATTAACCTGCGCCCTCCTGCACAAGGACAGGTATGATAAGCCAAAACGCCAAGATCAGAATCCACAATGGTGGTAAACCCCCACGGTTGGAAATTTCAGACGAACGATGAACTGTTCAAGCAGCGGTGTTTGTGTGTGTGTGTGTGCAGAAGCTAATGTGATATGCAAAAAATGTGATGTGATTCCCTCTCTAGGCTTCTGCCGCTCTTGTTGTTGACAGTGGTTGGAAGAGGATGAGCAACTTGCAGTACTACAAGACGCAATCGAGAAACAACTTATCAAAGAAATCACTCGGACAGATGTCACACTGCATGTCCAACCTGGATCACGGATTGCAGAACCAAGTTCAATCCTCAGATGGATCATTTATGATCATATCAGGTATATATATATTTATATATATTTGTATATGATGATATAGTAATAGTATGCAATAGTATGCAACAGTATGCAATAGTTGGAAGGGTTTCCAATTTCCAAAAAGTGTTGCGGATAATGGCTCTACAAACCAGCTGAAATCTGTTGGAGTTTCAGTTTCTTCCTGTCAAGCCAGTAGACCAATCATAGTCAGTTTCAGTTTCAAGGTAGTACTTCCATTGCTAGTCATTGCTACTGGTTCACACTTAGACTGGATGTTGGCAAAATGTTTACGTCTGTCCATGGCTCTCGCAAGGTCCGAAGTTTCGACTGCCAAGGTGCTCAAACAGCCCTCCACGGCCTTGGATGGACGTTTACAGTTTGAGCCTTGAAAGCTTAGTGATTGGGTTTAGTTTTAGAGTCATCCATATCGGGAGGCAGGTGAGGCAGCCAGTCAAGTTTCATTGGTAGTAATCTGAAGTGGCACTGCAACCAAAAAGATGCATCTGAGTCTGGCGGCTGGTAAATGCAGTGATGTCCTGGTCAATCAAGCAATCCAGCTGAACTTCTGTTTGGTTGGTCTCTGCATTACTTCATGATCCTAAAATGGCCGTCAAGTTGGCTCCTTGCCCCGCAGATTGAAGGCCAGTTTCTCCTCCAACTGTAGGGAGATAATGTCGCATTGCCCCTCCGCAGGCTGTGGAGATGCGGGCCGGCATAAATCACTAAGTTAGCACAGTGACAGTGATCTGAACTTCCATAACTGTTCTGAAATCCTTTTTCGTGGGTTTCCTGTTGACATATTGTACATTATATATTTTTCTATATTCCTTGAAAATCAAAAACACGAAATGCTCGAGCCTTTTCACAGGCTGCACGGAAGGCTTCCTCACTGGTGGGCTGCAAGGCCACGAGGTGGTAGGCGGGCCTGGCACCCAGGCTGACAACTGTGCCAATGGGGCTTAGATAAATCCTGTTGACAGCTGAAATCCTGCACCAGTTGATAGGGCAGCTATACCATGAATTGTATACCTATAATATACTATATACAGTACATGTATACAAGGCCTGAACCTGAACCATCCCAAGTGGTGCGAGATTTTGTCAATCAATCGTGTCGGGAAGTGATTCTATGAAATCTCTGTTCATCTTGGATGTTGGTCCTAGGAATACTCTTGGTTCAAACCTCAAACATGGGAATTCGTTACGTTTTTATTTTGAGCCACCGTCATCGCCAAACCATGCCAAACCGGTAGCCGGCACTAGTCTCTTAAACTGTAAGGCATGCACAATGCACAGCCGAGAGCAGTTGCTACACTAAAATTCAATTCAAATGAATAAGCAAATGGAGAGTCAATCTATCAAGCAATCCAATTATTTGAAACCCACGCCCCAAACAGTGTATTTCTTTCGATCTCCAATAGTTTCGGCAAAGACGTGCCAATTGCACCTTAGCGCCAAGGCCTTTGTGGCGCTGGCCACCTCTGCCAAGTCATTACACACCAACGTCAAACCTAAGCGATCGCAGTGCAATCATTGCAATCATAGCAAAAACAGACTCAAACGTAGAAGTCTGGTTGGGGAACCTAAATCACAGCTTGGCAGTACGTTTGTGGAAATTTGAATTCTTGCTTGGTTGAGAGTAAAGATTCATGGAAAACCAGGCAACCGCGCGGTTCAGCAACAGCAAAGAACCCACCGAAGCTTTGTCGGTTAAGCCTCAAAGGTTGCAGTTGTTTGGTTTTAGAAAAATGCTGCAAAACAAACATGAAGGCGCATGAAGGTTTGGAAGAGTGCTCGTACTCTGTTAAAGACTGTATTCGTATGTATCAATATTATTCCAAGAATAAGTATTTTTTTAATTTATTCCAGATTCACGGATTTCGTTGCCATGCAGAAGTTTCTCATGACCTTCGCCCGGCAGTTGACCATCGTTGGAACATTTTGACATTTTCCATCTGCACCGACTCCGATCTCTATCCCTTCCCTCCAATCCCCACGCAAGGCACAGCCACCACTGCCAGACTCTGACTTCAATACCCTAGCAGCCCTGAGCACTACACACCTTCTACAAACAAAAAGTTTGATAGAAAAATTGCATCAAAATATAGATATCTCACATAAATCAAACGAGATGCAATTCAATTGCAATCAGCGCCACTGGCCCCCAAGGCTTCGGCACAAATCCTCTCCCACTGATTTCCATAAAGGTCCGCGCCTAGGAATGGTAAGGGTGAGATGAAGCAAGGTCAGGGATTGAAGCCAAAGTACCAACAATACATGTTTACATCATGAATATACAGTAACGCGATAATATTATTGTAAATATAACGTAATCATGGATTATGAATCATATCCAAATCAATCTCTGTATATGAAGAGAATGGATCTACGAAGCTAAAAGGAATGGGATTGGGAAACTTGCTGTGCGTTGCAAGTGAGTTGTAATAATTCATTGATGTATATAACGTGTCTTTACTGCTCTGCATGCGCACGAAACCACTTTCTTTGCATGGAAAAAGATGGCACAAAAAGTCAACTGTTCAATCATCCGAGGTCAAAACGAGGCAGACGAGCTGGGGGTGATGGGTGCCACCACAGGACACCTGACAGATTTGATTGGATTCAGTGCTTCACAGCGAGGGCTCGTCAATACAGGTTTGATGGGTATTCCTTTCAAATGGCCGTGAGTTGTTCACCCCCTTGCAACCCAGCTTGGAGCCTACATTCCTCATTTTTCTCCAGGTGAACGTGTACTTTCCACCTTTCCACCTTTCCCCACTCGTCATTTAAAGGTGAAACTATCTCTACAGTGTCAACTCATGACTCTGTCCAGCACTGGAGCAATTCCGGTGATCGAGCATGAGAGACCAAAGGTAAGGCACCCAAGCGTTTCAATTCCTTGTTGTAGGTCTTCATCAAGGCATCAGCTGCTGAAGGTTCAGACTTCGCCAAGGTTTGTGCGACTTGTGCCAAAAAATGATGAGCTTCGTTCACCGGCATGTGTGCCCAAAGTTTCCGAGTCAAGCGCCTCGCAATGGCGAAGCGCTGCTCCACCTCTCGCGGATC
This sequence comes from Breviolum minutum Mf 1.05b.01, assembly GCA_000507305.1. Taxonomy (NCBI): domain Eukaryota; class Dinophyceae; order Suessiales; family Symbiodiniaceae; genus Breviolum; species Breviolum minutum. The sequence continues at coordinate 256,941 of DF239037.1, forward strand.
CAGAGTGGTTTTTCCATCTTCGCTCTTCGTGGATTCATGGAAGGTGTTTTGATACTTGAGCCTCCACTGGCAGATTTGCAGCTTCAAAAGACGAAAAGCCTCCATGTCTTCAAAACGTTTTCGAGCAACAGCTGCTTGGAGCGCTTGGAGTTCAGCTTCTTTCTGCTCAAATTCAGCTTCACAAGCCTTCCAGGCTGCTTCTAACTCAGGTAAACTGCTGCCAATTTCAGTCGTAATCTTCTCAAGTTCTTTCTTGGCATCTTCTGCCATCAACCGGATCTGCTGCAAACACTCAGGTTCTGGCTCTGTCACTGCGCACAACTTCGTTTCCAAGACCTCCAGAGTTTTTTGTAGCTCCGAATCCAACTCTGTTTGGAGGTGCTGTAAATCAGTGCGTTGGGATCTCCCCCAACCTTGCTTTTCCACTGTCAGAAGGCTTTTCAGCTCACCGTTCTGCCAAACCTCCCGAAGGTCCTCAGGGGTCGAGGTGCCGCCCCGGCCATAGCCACGACGGTGAGCTTCAGTATAGTGTTCCCAAAGCTTCTTCTGAAACATTTCCTCTAAGTGTTGCCACTTCAATGCCATAATTTCGTCATATGTGTCCGCCAAACGGCTGGACTGCTGTTCCAACAACTCCTTCGCAGAAGCCCGCTGACTGCGCCGCATTCGCCGCAACTCACGCTGAAAGTGCTGGTCGCATTCCTCCTTCACCTCTTTGGTGTGTTGCCGCATGCGTTGACGTTCACCATCACGTTGTTGTAACTCTTCTTGAACACCGGTGACTACTCCATCTGTGATGGAAGAGTTGGTGGCGATCACAGCCTGTTCAACCTTCAGGGCTCGCTGGAGGCCTAAGCGCTGACGCTCAGCCCAGCGCCCCAAGCGACCGGCCTGGTGAACCAACACGGCTTCCTCCACTTTGCTGAGCCATGCATCAAGCTTGGAATCAGCACTCATTGCCAAAAACTCACAGTTGCAGTTTCATAATGCAAGTTGCTTTTGTGCAGATTTGATCAAATTTGTGCACTCTGGATGTATGTACATGTATATTACGTATATTTATATCAATATATATGTATCAACGCGTATCTACATGGAGACTATATAGATGATAATTGTATTGCATTGTATCTATATGTTCGCGCTGTCTGCATTACTTCCACTCGCGACGGCGATCAAACAATCTGTACGAAATGGTGACTTCATGTGGAAATTCGCAGCTTCCAAGGGATCCTGCTAACTTTGAGCCATCTCCCTGACTGGATCAAACCATGCGTAGGATGCAGGAGCAAGCAAAATCAGAAAAGCACAATCTCTGTTGTCCAAAGTCTCTCTCCCAACAAAACTTAACCAAAAAAGAAGGAGAACGTGCTTTCATCATCTTTCATCCAAAATCCAAAAGTCCGAAGCAACGGCTTGCTTTTTTGGCCAAGGAGGTGCGCTCGGAGTCTCAGGCCGCCAACTTCAGCCGCAGCTCCGTAAAGCTCGGCAGCTGCCCAGGGTCTTCCGCAGCACATCTAGCCCGCAAGGCCTGCAGGGGTGACGGGCATGATGATTCGGGTGATGACATACGACTGCAAAAACCTGATGTAGTTTTCCCTTTGGTCAATGATGCCACTACCCTGAACTGAATCAAAGTCTGAAAGTATGTACAAAAGATTATAACAGCATCGAAATCATTGAATCAAAGAGCTCTTTCCAGGCCTTCATCAACTCAACACTCTTCTCCTCCTCTTCGTTCTCAGGCTCCGTTTGACATTCCAAGAGGTCTTGCAGCAACCACCCAAAGGATCGAACCTCCAACCTGCACAAGGCGTGGCCAAAACATATGCCCGACACAACTGGAGTTGGAGATTCTAGCTCTGCATGTCTTTGAAAATGCTACGCCACAAGTCTGCCTATCTCGCCACACTTTTTTGAACACCCTGTCCCTGCATGTTTTGACATCGCACGGCTACTTGTACTTTCCTTCGGATTTTCTTCTACTGAATCTCCCATGTGCACTCATGGTTGTGTGAAGCTGCCCAGGCCTAGTAACAGTCACCACCAGGATTATTACAATTTAAAGCAGGGGATAGTCGGATAGCAACCTTAATTATCCAGTGTTACTGGGAGGGGGACCATCATCATTATTATCATCATCATCATCATCATCATCAACACTTCAATCAACCCCAAAATTTCTGTCATCTCCTGGGTACCTCCGGAGCTCTGGGAGATCCACCGCCGCACAGGCGCCAAAGTCAGAAAGCCGCACATCACGCACCACGGTACCCGCAGCGCTGGAGGCGTTCTCATGGATCACCAGGGTGTTGTGAAGGTAAATGTCCTCGATGGTGAAAACGGTTCAAACATGTTAAAATGAATCTAAAGCATTGTAAACGATTGTAAAATTGTAAAACTGTAAGATTAGATGGCAAAAAAAATAGAAGGGATGCAAGGTGGCAGGGTCTGGTGACAAAGTGAAATCAGAAGGCAATTGCCCAAATCGCAGAATCCTCCAAGCCATGTTCACGAGCATAACAAATGTTGTAGGCATATCCGGAAGCGCTTTCAAACAGAACCCGTGTTGTCCTATCAATACAACATTAGTGCTACGAGTCTATAAGTGCAATGCATTCATTCAGGGACCTATGTCGCCCAACATCAGTAACTAATAACTATATATCATAATTATATCATATAATTACATATATTCATCATATCAACAGACAAAAAAGCAAGACCTGAAGATCCTGAATTTTAATGTGCAAATCTCCTTATGCAACCGTCGATCTCACTTGCCAAGTTTCTCCATGCATCAGACCTTTGCTGTGCAAATACTCTGCCGCCGCACTGACGCGCAATGCAATCTGACGAGCCGCGCTGACTGTATACAACACTCCAGGGGCACCATGCCGTGGCAGTGCGTCTCGTGTTACTGTAGCAAAGTTTGGAGGGTTCGCCGCAGCCTTCGCGTTCTGGAGGAGCTCCAGTACCATGCCACGAGGATCCTCTTTGAAGTAAGAACCCCTATAGCTAAAGCTATTTGGGGAAAAAGGAGCAAATTCATGAATTGTTGTGAATTCTTGTGAATTCTTCACATTTCAAAGCATTTTTAAACCGCCAAGACTTGGTGTCCTCGAAGGTGCCCAAGACCTGCACCAGCGCTTCATGCCCGGGTTGTGAGGCAACCCGGTTGGCCGCCCACTCCGACAACGCCGTGCCGTCGGAGAAGGTCTCCGCATCCCACAGCTTCACGGCCACCGTCCTGGCCACGGTTTTCCCGAAACTCCGTGACCTCCGAGATGGAAGTGGAAAATGATGGAAAAGGACGGAATATCATTGTCAATCATTTGTCAATCCATTCTTCAAAGAGTAACAAAAATTTGAAGGTGTCCCCGTACAATAAAGTCATGTGTATCTAAGATTATCTAAGATTATCTAAGCACCTCTAATCTTGAAAAATCTATGGCCGGAATCGAGTGAACAGTATCCTGTCGGCTTCGTTTGGAGGTTTCAAGCCCCTCCTGCCGTGCCATTGGCCCTGGTAGACGGTGGCTCCAGCACCACTGCCCAACTTCTCTCCCATCTCAACTTCTTTGAAGTTCAAGCTCTGAAATCCAGCTGCAAGGTGCCTGACATTTCCAGTCCAAAAGTCTAATATCATGTTGCAATCGATTCATCAGAACCTCGCATCACTGAACTTGCTGTCAGGCAATCCAATTCGCTGCCTGCTCAAAGCATCTTCTGCCATGGGATTGGCACCCAGTGCCACCCAGGCCAGGCGCTTATGACTCAGCAGAGCTTCTGGGAAGGCCTTGCAGTGGCTGCTAACTGCAACTTCATCTGAAGCCTATGCTTCACCGTCTAGAGCATCTACCAATCCATGATTCATGATCTGTCTGTACACTTTCCTGAAACTCCCAACCCTGAATTCCCCAGCCCCGCCTCTAACCGGTTGGCAGCCACCCTCAACATTTCCAAGGCATCGATATCAGCCACAGGGGCCAGCGTATCACATGTCAGCTGGTTGTGACTCAACATCAACTTGCGGACCTTGGTAGCAAGGCTCGGGCATCAACTCAAGCTTCGTGGGTACACAGTACCACCTGAGGAACCCCAACCCGCTTCAAGCGTCCCAGATTAGGCAGTGAACCTCAGGTCGTGATCAAACCACCTGTGTTGATACTCAGCACACACTCTCACGCAACGCGCCAAGGCACTGATCTGATTGCCAGCTGCAATGAGCCACTCCATGGTCTCAGGAAGCAAATTCCCATCCAGAGTACGTAGCTGGTTATCCTTGATGCCTGGCCATGTCAAGGTCTCCCAGTCCACAGCTCTCACGCGGTCCCACCAGTCCCACCTAACATCCGCAACTTTGGGCAGTCAAAGAGCTTCGGCAGCTCTGTCATGCCCATTTTTGAGGCGAAAAGGATCTCCAGATTCTGCAAGTGTGCTGCCACCGCAGCTGCAGGAAAAGCATCTCCCCTTAGCAACAAGAACAGGTCATAAAAGGTCAACAGGGTCACAGGTCATAGTGCAATGCTTCCATTTCCAAAGTGCCTCCAGGTCATGCCTTCCCTTACCTTTCTACATTTTTTTTCTACAAAAAGGTAAGCCAACCTTTGATGAGTCACAATGGGTTGCCTCCCACATCCAACTGCCGCAGCTCCCGGCAGTTCCAAAGGGAAGTCGGTAGCTCGGTAAGTCCTGATCACGGGCATTGCTGAGGGGTAGGTAATCAGGACTTGACCTCCCCAATTCAGAAATCAAGTAATCAAATCATGTGAAATCATGTGAAATCATGTCAAATCATCAAATGCAAACTCATCCGATTGAAAGACAATTTGGATAGGTCCTGCATTGAAGATCTTAAGGACCTGCAACTTGGACAGCACCTCCACCTGAACGACTACACTCGGTTATCTTCAGTTAACACCACTCAAGTCTACCCCACTTCGACCTCAAAGGAGTCGCTACTTCACTCCATCGAGCCAGGAGAACCAAAAAATAGGTCCTGCACCTTCTGTCAGTTCTTAATCCAACAAGTCTAGAATTAAAAGTCATCGAAAATGAGCAGTCTGGATGCAGGTTCTTGCAGGTGGTGATTTCCTCCAAGAGTGTGTGCTTACATCCTGCTTCCCATAGCCTCATTAAATTCGCTTCAAAGTCTCCATTTTACATCCTTCCTGCACATACTTCCCGTGCCTTGGGCTCTTTCAACAGTGTCAACGCTGCATCTCCGGATGCTTCAGTAGGACTTTCTGCCATTATGCCAGGCTGGGCTGTCTTGAAAGCTTTATATTATACGGAGTTTACACATCAGTGGATTTCATGGGTTGCACGGTTGCACCTTCAAACCTAGGATGACATCATGATGCCCACCAGAGATCACCAAAAATTTTGGATGCTTCGATGCTTCCTAATTCCCGAGGGAACCAAATCCCAATGAAAATTCACCGTTGACATAAGCGACATCTTCCATACGCTCACGTCTGTAAACTTAATATACATATTTATATACGTGTTATTTATATGTATATCCATGAAAAACTGGGTTTACATTGGTCTACGTTGGTGTGAAAGCAAACCAACAAACGAAAAGTCTACCCCTTTCAGTGACTGAACATGTTCTACCTCACTCGAAACCAAGGGCATTTCATATGATCCTTGTTTTTAGTAGAGCTGCTCAAGGTCTGGACACCTTGAGCCAGGCTGCAGCGATGAATTCACAGAATTTCCAAAACGAGGGCGGCACCCACTGCCACCAAAGAGCTGAGCTTCCAGCCGATGCTCCTGCAGCTCTAGAACCTGTTGCCCTTGCAATGTCACATTGTAAGCAAGACCTCGAACATAGATAGAATGTCAAGGATATAGGGGGGTGATGCCCACAGATGTTCGTCACAATGGTACTGCCACCTTTGAAGATGTCACGCATTCACCTCTACACTCCTGTTACAGAAGATTCCCAGTGTCCTTCTCCTTTCCGCTGTGGTTCCCAAACCTGCAAAGCCAAACCTGGAAAAGCCGTTCGTCACCACAGAGATCTATGCTCACAAATGTTCGCTTCTCATTGTTCAATGAGGACAAATTAGTGCTGACTCTCCTCTTTATTTGGAGATGCTTTCACCTGATGGTCCATGGTACGTTTACATGTTGCAAATAAATGCATCCCGCATGGCCGAACCCCCTTGCTCAGCTCCGTATTGCATCGGATTGCCCCAAACCTTCCAACCTCATGCAGGCCCCAACTGGCCTCAAAGCTAGGTCTGCAAACGCCGCCGCGCGTTTCGGGTCCCACGCAACGTTCAGGTCCCAGAACATGGAGCCAGCAGCTATCAAGCAGTGATGATTATAACTTATACAATGGATTTCTGCAACCTCCTGAAGCATTCTGACTACTTTAGCAACGCTTCCTCACTCAACTCGGTACTTGTGCCCCATGATTACATGCGCTGGGAGCCACAATCGGGCACGTGAAGATCCACCACAGACCATGGGTGGACGAGGAGAAGGAGCTGGCAAAGGAACCAAGGATGATCAAAAGGTCCAGTACTGTATTTGTGCTAGATGCCAAGCCCCGTTGCGGGAGATGGCAGGAAACTGCTGGAGAGATTAAAAAATTTTGGGCGGGCTTCTTGGTCCTGTTCTTGTTCCTAATCTTGTTGTTTTTGTTCTTGTTCTTGGTTTTGTTGTTGTTTTTGGTCTTGTTGTTGTTCTTGGTTTTGCTGTTGTTGTGTTTGGTCTTGTTGTTCTTGTTCTTGGTGGTGGTGTTGTTGTTGTTGTTGTTGTTGTTGTTGTTGTTGTTGTTGTTGCTGTTGTTGTTGTTGTTGTTGTCGTTGTTCTTGTTCTTGTTCTTGTTCTTGTTGTTGTTGTTGTTGTTGTTGTTGTTGCTGTTGCTGTTGCTGTTGTTGTTATGCTTCTTGCTGTTGCTGACGCTAACAAGTTTTCAAGACTTACAATTGACTGCCCTCCCACCCAACCTTTTTCAGTGTGTAATGCTCGCCTTCGCGGCGATGCTTCGTTCGTGTCCCAGGCAGCTGGGTGAGATACACCTCCATCCCGGTACCTGGCCCACGATGGCATGCAACCCATTCGTAGGTGGGCTTGCAACCCATTCTCCCTTCTGTGATCTTGGGATCTTAAATGATATTTAAGGGGGAGGTGGGAACAAGATCACCAAAAGGGGCCATGGACTTGAGTCCAAAATGGCCATAGATTTCAACGTCCCACCCTACCACCCAAAATGATCAGTCATCAACCTGTTATTTCGAACATGTATGTTCTACTCAACAAGTTTTCAAGACTTACAATTGACTGCCCTCCCGCCCAACCTTTTTCAGTGTGTAACGCTCGCCTTCGCAGCCACGATGGCATGCAACCCATTCGTAGGTGGGCTTGCAACCCATTCTCCCTACATAGCACACCAAGGAAGGGGTTCTTTCTCGACTCGGGCTGTCCTATTGAAATTCATTCTATTGTCCTTCATATCTAGCAAACAACTTTTGACACCCAGGAGTTTCACACCTGGCATAGTCATTCACTGCGTTGGAAAGTTCATAATCCTTTGAATTTCTCCATTCGAAACCGCAACCTGTACACATTGCATCTCTCACAGCATGAATTTTGTGTGACTTGTGATTGACAACGAACTTCGGTAAGAATCTTCTAGATAATTCACCTGCCCAATGATCATCCATGACAATCTTCTGAGTTTTCAGCGACTCCACCATCCGCAAGATCTCCTCCTTCTTCTCGCCCACCAACCTCAAAGTATCAGACGACTGGGCATCTAAAGCTTGAATGACAATCCTTTCAATATCCGGCTCTGAAAAAATTTTCTTTGCGACTTTGATTGACCACCAAGGAGGTCTGACACAAGACTTCTTGAAGAGAGGAACGTTCTAAAGAATGGGAGATCCATGAGCTTGAGTCGTCCAGGGGTGCATCTCTGAGGTAACGAAGTATGGTGTCGCTGCCCCATCGACAAAAGAGCTGAATTTTGTAATATTCAATTCCACACCGAGCCAAGTATTGGGCACCCGTAGCTCTGAGCGCGTGCCCTGTCATGTTCTTAGTTTCAGCCACGTCCCAGCCCAACTCTCTGGCTACCATCTGAAAGGTTTCCACCATGGAACTCTTTGACGGTGGTTCATGAATGTTTTCTGTGCAGAGAAAAGGATCGTCCGGGGCCGCATTGAGATTTGTTCCATGGTCATGAATCTTCCTAGCTGCTTTGACAGGGCATCTCTTGGGTTCCACATGACATGTGCATCCGTGTCTGCGCAAGGCTCCATTTCCTCATTCTTGCAGCCATTCTCATTTCTTGTCCAATCATAGCAGATGTTCACGCCCCCCATTGACTTGAAAAACCTGCCATCTCTGCGCCGAGGTTCATGCTGACGCTTGTCATCCCCAGGATCAGAGCGGTAGTTCCCTGGCTTGGGAGGAATTGGAATCGCAGGCATAGATGCGGCCATGCGCCTGAGGTTCCGCAAAGCCTATAGCATTTCAGAAGGAGACAATCCCTTAGAGAGAGAAGAAGTGACAGACGCACAGATCAGCGCATTGCATGCCAAAGTAGAACAAGGATTGGCACCTTTCGTTGACATGGGCGTTTGGGGAGCATTCGGAGAACGTCTTGCGAGACAGATGAAGTTCACTTCCCAGGTGCTGAAAGATGGACAGTGGAAGGCAGTGGAACTGCCAGGAGCATCGGCGTCTTTGCTGCCTTGGGAAGATTCCTGGCATTTTTCGCACTGCTGATTGGCCTGGCGAGTACTGCTGTTTTAGACAGGTATGCGTCAGAGTTTAAGCAGAGGTGCCAAGAATACCCAGATTGCTGGCACTTGGCGGCACAGGCAGATACAGTATACGTTTCAGAAGTGAATGGTGGATGCAGGAGAAGAGGCGACAGGAGGATTTCCACGATGCACATCCCACGATGTCAGCATTCAACGTTGCTCAGCCATGGAATAGCGTCATCAAGGCCTCTGCAAGAGCATTCGAGAAACCGGCTATGCTCTACAAGGTCAATGGTCCAAAGCATCAATCACCTGTGACAACTTGATTCGAGTCTTCGATGGCCCAGAAGCACCACGTGTGACAGTGCCGACTGCTGTTGCCGTGAACAATGGTGGCCCTCCAAACTTTTGCCTAATCGAATTGATCATCAGAAACAGTTGAGCCTTCTCAATAGGATGCATCAATTGCAGGTTTCAACATTTCTTCCGGCAACACTGCTAAGATCTGCATCGAGGTGTGTTTGGATCACCTAGTTGTCGGTTAAAGGCTCTAAGTGTTCCGTCATCCACCCCTGCCCACATGGCAGCATCTTGCAGGGTAACCCAACTATTGGTTACTGTGAAGGAGGGCAACATCGTCGATACCCAACTAGTCACCATGGCTACTCACCACCACTAACAAGATCACCAAAAGGGACCATGGACTTGAGTCCAAAATGGCCATAGATTTAAACATGTCCCACCCTACCACCCAAAATGATCAGTCATCAACTTGTTATTTCGAACATGTATGTTCTACTCGCCATGTCATTTCTTGATTTGATGCCTGGAGCTTTGTCATTCTTTGGGTAATTAAGTGTTGTTGTGTTGTCACACCGCCTAGACTTTTCTGTTGATCCTCTTCGTTTTACTTGTTTCGATGTAACCTGTTTGATGCTCCATTTTTGTTATCGGCCTTGTTGGCAAACAAACTGCACTGTCTGTTCCCGTCCAAGTGCCAAATCGGTGTACTGACGGTTCAAAAAGTGCATCACCCTATGGTTATTGACAGAATTATAGAAATTAACAAAAGGTTGGAAGTTATCAGGAACCCCACCTGTCTAACTCCGGTTCTTACCATTCAGTTTCTTCCATGAAGTACCTGCAACAGATTGAAAGAACATCATTCCTCGCCGAGACCTTTGTTCGAAGTACACAGGTAATTTCAAAACTATATCCTTTATCGGAAGGTACGAAAGGGCATAATTCCCATGTCCTGCAAGAATACCATGGTTTTGTAGCTTTTTGTGTACCTCATGGAGAAAACAAAGAACAAAGTACAGAAACCAGAACACCTTACTAATTACTTTCCATCCTTTATTTCTAAAATTCAATTCCGGAGGTTCTATAACATGGATGCATGCCTGACATTCCTTTGGTTCTGTCAATGGAAATAAACGTAGAAATCCTGAAACATGGGCGACCAACAGGAAACATGTTGACCTTTAAGATCACCTGTCTAAAACTGGCCTGTTATTATCTATTTCTCAGAAAATGTCGGCCACTGTAGATGAACAATGATAAATAATGTCCCAGTAAATACGTTCACTATGGCAAAAAAAATACAGTAAAAACTCTGGAAGCAGCGAACGCCTTGTTTATCTGCCCTGGCATTGGTGTTTCATTTGCAAGCATCGTGACAGTTGAGTCACACCATGTCTGTGTGCTCACAGGTCCTTGATATCCTGACTCGAGGGGCAGCCAAAAGCTGTGCCACAGGTGATTCTACAACATGCAATAGGTATTGTCCGTCTTTTGTCAATACGACTATTGTAGATGCCGGGAAGGCAACAGGGTTTGTCAAACCTTCACACACTTGGAACTGGGTGGGATAGTGAGGGAGGGAAGCACCTCATAGCTTTCCCTCCCTCTTGTCTCAGCTGCCACTTGAGAAACCGACCGGTGTCCAGCGCCGACTCGTTGGTCTTCGGCGAGGAACCGCAGTTCTGTGGGATGATCATTGATCGTGGTCCTACTCGTAAGGTTCCCTTCTAGACTTGGCAAGTCATGTGCCAGGACCCAATACAATGAGGAAACAAAGAGGTGTAATGGTGTAATTTCAACTGAAAGCAAGCGCTTTCACACTGGAATCTTCAAAGCGTCGTCTTGGACCATGAGGCATCCATCATTTCTTACAGCCATTCACAAACTATGTCAATGTGTACCTACACAATGATCATCCCAAAGAAGTTCCATGATATTTACTGGCGTTCTCCTGGTGCCTCCAGACTCAGAGAACTAGTCCAGCATGTGACCTCATTGCCTGCTGCAACACGGTTGCAGCCGACATCATCGCGGAATCACTGTGGCCATGGGCTTCTCAAAGGAGGAGGTGAAACAAAAGACACTGTCACCTGCACATAGTTTGCCATCGTTTGTTCTCCTGACACTTCTGATTCCACATCATTTTTTGAGAAGCCATGCAAGATTGGAAGCTATGCAGTTGCTGATCTTGCATTGGGTTACTTTTCAGTACCAGTCCTACTTCAAGAAAATATAAAACACTGACAACACTTGTACATAAGGAAGAGCAAACGCGAAAAAACGACAATCCTGCTGCTTTCGTTTACGGACCCTCCACATTCTCATCTGTCAAGCTCAGCTTGACACGTGCAATACAACCCTAACTTCCAAAGACTTCACAAGAACAGCTTTGGAAACCTACCCATTCTGCCGATGCTCCAAAGTGTGTTAAGATTTGTAGATGTTCGGTGGGCTATGCACTGCTTAGCTTCCGTCCTACAAGCCCACGAATGGCCGCAAAAGGGTGTGGGCTGATGCAGCACCACCTCCTTGCCGACTTTAGGGATTTGAAATACAGCCTAAGCACAATTATGTCAGAAAATGTCACATACATGTGTACATATGTAATTATATGTATGCATATTGCAATTCTATAAATTATACATACAAAAATCATCTGTTTATATGTTTTTATCAAAATACAAATATATATCAAACAAAACACCACAATGGCAGGGGCCCGCAAAAACCACATGTTTTCAGCCACATCAGTGGGTTCGGCAAGCCATTGGCATCCAAACCGCCGCGCGTCTTGCGCAGCTCCGGACGCAAAACGGCCTCTTTGGGCTTCAGCGGAAGCGCTCTGACTCATAGTGCCGTTGGAAAACGGGAGATCGTCCTGGCAAAGGAGGGATGTTATTCAAAAGCCCAAAAGCCCGGCCAGGAAAGGCCTCAGACTTTGTGACTTTGTCATTTTTGTTTCTCTTATATTTGCTATCATATTTCACATATGTGGCACTACCTGCATAGCACAACTGCTGCCGGAGAAGGCTTGCTTCCAATCTTGATCGATTTTGCATAGGCTCCTAAAACACAGTTTCATCTGCTACTAATGATGAGAAAGTGTTCGCAAAAAAGGCTGTAATAAAGTGAGTTGACCCTCTGAAGTAAATAAGAAAGGGACAGTAAATGAAGTGCCACAGTATACAGGATGCTCTCATCTATCCAATCAATCTTTGATTGAAATCTTATACCTGATCCCAAATGATCCTCTGGATGTCTGTCCGCCTTGGTCCTTGCATACAAAAACCCTCTAAAATGGTTGTGATGCTAATTTGTTGTATGGAATTCCTTGCTTGGGATTCATAATTCTCGTTCCTCATCCAGAACAGCCCTCCAATCGGACATTGGGGCACGTGGGGCAGCCCATAGAAGCCGAAGAAGATTAATGAAAGGGTTGCGCAACAGTAAATAAATGTAAATAAATTAAGTGTGGGTTGATCTGCAGATGAAAGTGGAACGAAAAAAATATACAGTAAACAAGTATGAATGGAATCAAATTGAGACTTTGACTGTGCAAAATAGGACAGTTGAAATCAAAATTGAAGGCATTGAAGTTGGAAATTAGATTTGAAATTGAATGAAAGTTATATTGCAATGAATGAGATTCAAGTTGAAAAACCATGAGGAGTACCAAAATCATCACAAAGGAAGACTTGAGAGGCCAGAATGGCATACTCAAAATCCCTTTTAGAAAAGACTGAGCAAGTCTCATGAGCCTTAAATACATCTGAACTTACTTCCCAATCGTTACATTTCAATCTCGGTCGGGGGTTCACCAGCCCCTTCCCGGCAATGCCCAAAAGTAAGAACGAACAACCAATCATGAGTCAACACCTGGTGCCCATACTTCCAATCTCCAAAATCCAAGCACTTTACTCTGACCCTGTTTCACCTTGGGCTGCGGATCATCTGCAGTGCTGGCGTGCGTCTTGCCTAAGCTCTGATACTGCAATCCTTTCATCTTGCGTTTGGAAAATAAGAATCAACAAAAATCAAAATTGTCGTGTTCTGTCTTCGTTTCCTGTCTTTTTGTGGACTTTTTGCTAAATTGATCTCTGAAAGTCCACCTAGACTACTGACACATTCCATGAAACAGCATGATTGTGATGTACAAGGGAAGCTGGATTCATGCAAACATTTTATGCCAGAATGCTAGCTATGCTCATTCCCAACTGAAACACACCTTGAAAAAGGCCCTGTAGAAGTGGTGATGCACTTGAAGAGTTACCCACTGGCTTGACTCAGGGCAGTGCATTTGGCGAGAAGGCTCCAGGAGAACGTGTTTGATACCTTACATATCAAAATTCACCCGAAAATGCTCCAGCAAGGCACTTCTAGTGCTCAAGTCGTTGGCTACAGACTTCACCTCAACCTGTTGACATTCCATTCTCATTCACATCTCTTGCAGCTCTTCCTCCCTCTGGGCTTCATTGACTTGACCACCTTCAAGCCAGAATGGATGTACCTTGGCGGCCAAATCACTAACAAAGGAATATCTCAGAAAACAGATGAAAAGAGAACCATTCCCAAGCGTCCAGTGGGGCACGCGGTGTCTTTGGGCATGGTGGCAGGTGTCACCGAGAAGTCGCCATAAACGTGGACGCCTGGGATTCAAGAGAGCGCCGACTTGCCTCCGGCTATCTTAGTACCTCTTCCCCTGCAGACTGCATGTCTTTATCTGCCGACCTTTTCAATTCTATACTTCTTAGTCTAGAGTCTAGTTTCTAGCTACCATACTTGTGAGAAGGTACAGAAACTCTTAGGACTTTGGACAGGCTCGACCTTACATCCTGAATCAGAATGAATCAGCAACATGTCGATGGATTTCGGTTTCCTCTCCAACCAGATAGCATTGAAACATAGCTCATCATGCATTCCAGGAGTGGTCGCTATCAATGCACCCAGCACATGCATACCCGCACCCAACTGGGCGCCCTGACGCCGTTCCGCCTCCTCTTTGGAACCTGGGATGGCTGAGGTAAAAGGCGACCTTGGCCAGAGGTCAGAAAGTCTTTCGACCTGGTCGAAGCAGGGTAAAAAGTAGCTACCAGTAAAAGCTTCTTCCTCTTTCTCTTGAGATGATTAGTTGTTCATCGAAATGAATATGTCCGCAAAGAAAAAAAGATAACTTCATTTGACCACCAAGAAGACCTATTCCACCCACCCTCACCAACATTGAGAGCTACTCTCCTGGGCTACCAAGCGGTTGCAAATGATCTCTGACCTCAAGTTGCAGGGACATTGGTTCATAAAGTAGTCCGTTAGTGGAGGCGAGGGTTAAACCCAACATAAAGAGGTGCTGCAAAACTGCCACAAGATCTGTTTACTTAGCTCTCAGATCCTACGGTTTGTGAACCTTCGGAGGTCCATCTTTGGTGCTGCCCAGACACCACATCAGAGTTACTATGGTGCCGAATGCGTGCCTGTACCAAGGCGTGAAGTTGAGTGGAAAAAGCTGATTGGGTCGTCTGTAAATATTGTAAAATGCATGTAATACAATGCGAAACAACGAGAAAAGGCTCCCCGAAACACTTCTCGAGTGCATCATGGTTGAGGCATTCTTTAACCGTCTCACAAATGGGAAGTTCAGTACGACTAGCGCCTCTAGACCGACAACAACAACGTCTACAACGTCTCAACAATGTTTCAAAACAGAGCTTCCATTCCCATCTGAACCGGCCTTGCGAAGGTCCGTCTTCCGCACGCCGTTCGACTCCATGTCGAAAATTTCACAGCCCACCACGTATTTCTGGCCGCAAAGCATGGCTCGTGCAGGTGATGTGGTTTGAGATCTTTGATGGCTTGCCAAATGCTTACAAGCCTTGGACGAACCGTGAAGAAGATACATGCAAAAATATAAGGTAAATCTTACATTATGGCGGTGGCTATAATATCATCATTCATAAAGGAGGCTGTTACTCACCTTAGTATTCTCGCCCCTGCCTCCGCGCCAGCAGCCCTGGGGCTCAGCTCCGGCTGCACAGCAGCGGCCTGCGAGCCCAAATCCATCAACGTATGTACCTACCTTCTCCCTATCTATCGTACCTATCTATCTAGCTAGCTAGCCCAACCTAGCCCGTCTATCCATGGATTCTAGCTATCTAGCTAGCTATCTATTCATCTGAGTTTTTGAATGCTCTTGTGAATTCAGAAAATCTAGAATTGCCTGCTAAAGATTCACACCCGTACCAGCGCACCATCTCTCCGCTCGTGCGGTGCTGAAAATCAGCAGAGACTGACTGATGCCGGCCTGACCAATAAAAGGGGAACGGTCCAGAGCGCAGGGTACGGCACAAGTGATCGTTGGATGCTCTGGAAAATCTGCCTAGTACAGCTCCATGCTAATTTTGTTCATGTTGCTGTCTATGGCATTTCATCCAGAAAATTCAACAAAATGCCACTTTGGATGTTTGGGAATCCAACAGGTACACCGAGGACCTGGGACCTGTAGTTCCATTTGGTACTGTAGTAGAAATATCACTTTGAGCATACAAGCAACTTGAGAACAATCCCTCAAGAACCGACAGCACAAACCTGGGCTGGTGATATCAGCTTTGGCAGCCTCAGCCAGCCTCACCGGGGAAGAAGAATCCACCAAACCAAGGGCAGAAACAACATATCAGGAACAGCTTATGAACGAAATCCAGGGCATATCGAGCTTAATGCGCTGACTTACTTCATGGATTTGCTGTACTGCAGGATGTCATACTGCCTGAAAAAACCTCCCGAAACATGGCTGAAGCATCTCTGCCAGGTTGTGGCCTTCGTGGACTCAGTGTCCTCAACTCTTCCACATGCTTCACTGCCTGAGCCAGGGCTAGCCAAAGGTCAGTTAGGTTTTCGTCTTGGCTGGTAAAGGATGTAGAAACAAGTTTGGAACTTGGAACTTTAGTCTTGAAAACATCTGGTGGAATTGTGGATCCTTGAAAATCTTTAAAGCATTTTCGAGACACAAAGGTGTTCCATGTCCAACCAGGCCTGTGGATGGTTCGCAAAGTCATGCTTTCGATGGCTCAACGGAGCTGCAGGCACCCTCATTGATAGCAGAAAATTCACACAACTTGGTCACAACTTCATATTCATGATATTTCATGATACTCTCTGAGTGGAAGCCATTGGAAGCCTAAGAACTCTTGTACACCAAAACCAATCAATCATGCTGTCATGTTGTCATGTTGTTGGGCTGGAAGCGACGGCCTTTCCGCTTCGAAGCGGACGAGGTGCTTTGCAATGTCCAAGTCCTCTGCAACACAAAGTCTTTGATCCTTTTCAACTTGCTGTTTTTGACGCAGGACCGAATCCTCTTTGCCCTCATTTCGTGCCAGAGATACACTTTGTTACAAGCAACAGATCCTCCACAACTTTCCAACAGAATCGCTCAGGCACCCTGTGTGCAAACATTCTGGAAGAAAGTCCTTGTAAATGCCAGTTTTCTTGCCACGTGAGAGTTGGAAATTCTCACCTTTGGGAAGGCTTCGACCAAAGTTGTGGCTTCGAGGGATGCAGTGCCGTGATGACAAACAATACCATGGTTGTTCAATGCAACCACTGCTGTCCTATTTAATGTCTCTTACACTATCTGGAGACTTGCCGACAGAAACCTGGGCTGTATGATGGTGGGATCTACACTGTTAGGTACTTATGCATGTGGAGAAAATCTATCTTCAATTGGGATCTAATTTCACTGCAGCATCAAATTCCTGGCGTCTAGCACTCCCTCGGCCCCCCAGCTGTTGGCAATCACGGGAGGGGAAGGTTTGGAATCCTGAATGTCAGGGTACAGCATGCAACCTTTGACCACCCTCCCTCAGGTGTGAATAAATATTCCACTTCACGTAATGGGCTTCATGCTTCCAGCCAACAACAGGTCCTGGCCATCGTTGACATTGCGCAGCCTGGCAGAACTCTGGGATGCAACGGATCCCATGTTGATCCGAAACGTCCAACTAAGGCGTAGGCCAGTTCTCAGAGTTGCCAGTGATCCTGCCTTGGATAGCAACAAAAACAGCAACTCTTCTGACAATGGCAAAAGAGAATAGTGTTATCCTTGAAGCACAATAAGAAAGCACGTGTGGTCCTTCACAAAGCAGCTTCGTCCCCCCCTGTGATACAAGTACCAGTAGACTCAGTAGACATCCAGTAAACTACGTAGACTGGACGTTTTTGGAACCCGAGAAAACGATTCGGCTTGCTGCCCAGGGACCACTGTGCATCCGCCTTACGGGGCTTCCAAAATTGGAGGACCTCAATCAGCTAAAATTGATTACGATAAAACGATATCGTACAAAATGATACAGAATCTGCGACTCAAGAAGTTTCAAGGAATTTCAAGGACATGTTGCAACATCTGAATTTTTCTGGCATTTGCCCGCTGACACGAGTATTTAATTTACATAGTTTTGAATGCCATGTCGGACGCAAGTCATGAGGTCCTTACGGCATCATTCGATCATGTTTCGGAGAGAGCGGAGCCGGTGGTCTGGACCACCTTGGTACGAGCACTTCTGCCGAGGGATGCTAAAAGGACCAAGGGGAATGCCATGTTTGTTAAGTTTCAAGATGCACACATGATGAACACAACCTCATGGCCGAAGGGTATGATGCTCTTCAGAACATCCTGAGTCACCCCGACGCCATCCAGTCTTCAGACAGATCAAAAGTAGGACTCTTGGACCTGCCAAGTCCAAGTGAGTCTATCGCAACAATGGCATGCCCAGTGTAGGGTTCAAGAACTATCAATCACTGGTTTCTGGATGCTGACGTGGACAGGCCTGACTAGTTTTGTCATCTTACTTTTTCATGGTTTCTGTGGCTGTTTGCTCCAGAAACTTTGGTCTGTTTTAGTTTTGCAGTTTTATAGTGCCATATACCTATGAGTCTGGAGCATATCTTATAACGAGATTGAGTCGTTCGCTTGGCGGTCAGAACTCCATTTGTTTCTTGAGTGACTTATGTTACAAGGGTACTCTTCATCCCTCCATATCCCTTTTTTCAATTGTTTGGATACCTTTTCACAAGCCCTTGCCCTTGCGATGGGTTGATCCTTTTTTCAGTGAAACAAAAAAGGTTTCACCACTGCTCATGTGTCAAATCCTAACGTCGATATTGGTCTTGGTGTTTGATCCTACAAAGTGAACAAATATGGAATGATACATGTTGAGTATGTTGTTGTGTCATCCATCTCTAAAATTGATATCCTAGTTATGAAGTCAAGGCCCAATTAAGTTTAGCTTTACGAAACAACGATTGATCACGAATCAAAACAAATTCAAAGCAATCAAACATTTCCTGTTATTTACAGTAGTCCATTCAAGGCTGCTCTGCGCCTGCCAGCAGCTGGCCGATCCTGCAAACAGCTTCCCTCTAGAGAGCATCATGGAAAATTCACCAGCAGCATACGGTACAAGTACCGAACGTACGTTTATTCATATCGATGTGATAACAATAAACAGTATCTGCAGTGGATTATGGTACCTAACCGTTCAGTAGTGGAAGATCAGGAGCTCCAGATCTTGAGGTCAACTGCAACTGAGACAATCGCCATCCGTGAAACCTTCAATGAATCCAACCATCCAGGAGGTCAAGGAGCGCCTGTAATGTGTCCCGCGGACTTAGCTCCCTCCGTTTTAAAGGCAGCAAAGTCTCTGCCGACCTCCGCAAAGTCTGCAGGAAACAGGTGGAGAACCATCTGCAAATTGCTCACAGATTGTTGTTTTTCAACCAACAAATGTTTGTATGCTTTGAATATCCTGAATTCTAGGCATAACGGCATGAACCTTAAAGGAAAAGAGGTGCAATTCTCCCTTGGAACTTCAATGCTTCTAATGTCTCCCCCCGCATTTGTTAAATGAAGGAAGCACGAATCACTCCCACCTGCTGCGGACGACACTCTCAAGCGGCTGATCTACCTTCAGGGTTGAAGAGAGTCCGTGAACCTAACACGATCATCAGTTTAGGTCACATTGCCTTCCTATACATGGTGCATGAATGTGCATGATGTATGACACATCAATCTTGCAGCATGAATCTATCGTTTCAGTAGGTGAACACAGTTTGCCTTCCAACTCCTTGGCGACCTCGGGCTGGTCGTCCTGAAAGTCCTCACACCCGCAATCGAATGACTCGTCTATGGCCAGGCCAAATGAGGGATTCTTTGAATTTGGCGCTTTCAAATCAAATCAGAAAATTTCCGGAGTTGGGTAAAAACGAAGCAAAAAGAAGCTAGGGTACCTATAAGTCTCATCCAATCGGAAGCCTTTCTTCAACTGTCAAAGCCAGCGAAGTAACAGAATCTTTGCAACAACCGGGATCTGGCTAACGGACTGGTACAGTAAACAGTTGCCTGCAGCTCTGAGGCAGTTCAAGAGCTAAGGACCGCACTCCAGAGGATTGAAAGGGTTCATTGGCTTGTCCTGATGAGCCACGAGGAAAGGAGCATGGTATCTGATGCAAGCGATATTTGGAATCGTGATCAGCAGCTGAAAAATCCCTCAACAGCCTCATTTCACTGACAAGCCCAGGTTGAGTGTTCATAGCTACTCCGTTCTACTCTTAGAAGCCCCAACTATGATTCCTCGAAACCAGGCTTCTGGGAGTATAGTCTCCATAGTTTCATGTCTTTTCATGTCTTTTCAGGTGTCTTAAATATCTTTTACAGCTGCAAGAATATCTCACCCGCAAGGCCATTGATGCATGAAGTGAACCTAATGATACGTGATGGAAGGTACGGGCAGGGTATGGACTTCATGGATGTTCGCTACGATTGTAGTGTAATAGCAGTCATCTCCGTTGATGTTAAGAGGCGCCTGTGGCTTTGAAATGCCTCGCTCAGACCTCAGAAAAACCGAAGTTGAGGACCCAAACGTTGAGTGGTTATCTTGAAGAAATACCTCGAATTCTTGAACCTCTACTTTCTAAATCTGATAGCAGAGCATCAGTTTTGGGTACTCTGATGAGATTTGAATAATTAGAATGATTTGATATACCAGTAGAGCCGCACGAGGCGGTGGCGGAAGTTTCAAGAATAGGAAACGTATAGGAGAGATTGGTTGTTGTGAATCACGGATGACAAAGCAAAAACACTGATGGATCTGACAAACTGCCGAACTGTCTAACTGATTAACTGACTAACTGGCTAGTTAGCTAGGTAGTTTGTTAGTTAGCTAGCTAGTTAGTTAGTTAGCTAGCTAGCTAGTTAGTTAGTTAATTAGTTAGTTAGTTAGTTAGTGAGTGAGTGAGTTAGTTAGTTAGTTAATTAGTTAGTGAGTTAGTTAGTTAGTTAGTTAGTTGGTTAGTTATAGTTAGTTAGTTCGTTCGTTAGTCAGTTAGCCGGCTAATGAGTTAGTTAGTTTGCTAGTTAGTTAGTTAGTTAGATAGTTAGCTAGTTAGTTAGTTAGTTAGTTAGCTGGCTAATGAGTTAGTTAGTTACCTAGCTAGTTAGTTAGTTAGTTAGTTAGTTAGTTTGTTTGTTTGTTTGTTAGTGAGTTAGTTACTTAGTTAGTTGGTTAGTTAGTTAGCTAGCTAGCTAGTTAGTTAGTTAGTTAGCTGGCTAATGAGTTAGTTAGTTAGCTGGTTAGTTAGTTAGTTAGTTAGCTAGCTAGTTAGTTTGTTAGTTATAGCTGGCTAATGAGTTAGTTAGTTAGCGAAAGCTATCCATTTTTAACTTCAAAAAGGGGCCCGAGAGTGTGGTGTTTTGAGCATTTTGACTTCCAAATGCGCTACGCGCCACAGCGGCGTGCCATTTTTGACCATCGCAACTTCCAAAATTGGTCGCGCAATGAGGTTTTTTGCAAATTTTGACTTACAAATGTGCTTCGCGCCACAGCTGCGTGCGATTTTTGGACATCGGAACTTCCAAAATTGGTCCCACAATGAGGTGTTTTGTACATTTTGACTTACAAATGTGCTTCGCGCCACAGCGGCGTGCCATTTTTTACCATCGGAACTTCAAAAATGGCTCCGACAATCAGGTGTTTTGTACATTTTGACTTACAAATGTGCTTCGCGCCACAGCGGCGTGCCATTTTTCACCTGTCTGCTGAACAGCTACCTCCGCACCCGCCGCTTGACCGAGGCTACTTTTCGAACATCAGGAACCACGAATCATTGAAAAAACACAGCGATTCTCGGCGTCGCTAACATTTCGCGCACGTGTACCTGCTTTCTACTGACTCTACACGCATGTTGATCTCCTTTTTGCTGACTTGACATCTCTACTCTGCTTGACACCTCTACTCTGCTTTTCAACTCTGCATATTGTCGGAAGTTAGACTTCTAAACTTCCTTCGATGAGCACTCTTGTGGTGTCTTGCAGTTCACGGCATCCATATCACCCTGCTTCAGCAAATTGACGTTGTGCCAAAGACCAGTTGATTTCACTTTCTGCCATCTTTCTTTGTCAACTTTTCCAAGAGGAGTGCGCCACATGTTGCCTGCTGTCTGCAGCTCACAAATGAGACAATCCAAGCAGCTAAGGACCGCACTCAAGAGGATTGAAAAGGTTCATTGGCTTGTCCTGACAAGCCAGGCCCTCATACAAAAAAATCTAGGAAGCTACGATTGTAGTGTAATAGCAGTCATCTCCGTTGATGTTAAGAGGCGCCTGTGGCTTTGAAATGCCTCGCTCAGACCTCAGAAAAACCGAAGTTGAGGACCCAAACGTTGAGTGGTTATCTTGAAGAAATACCTCGAATTCTTGAACCTCTACTTTCTAAATCTGATAGCAGAGCATCAGTTTTGGGTACTCTGATGAGATTTGAATAGATTTGATATATGAGCACTCTCGTGGTGTCTTGCAGTTGTTCTCATGGCACCTTGATTTTGTGCCAAAATCCGGTTGATTTCACCTTCTGCCAACTTTTCTTCCCTCTCCCTTGAGATGATCACATACACCGTCGCATTGCCCGCGGTGATGTGGCGTTTCCTGCAGCCCTGGGACTCTCAAAAAGACCTGGCTCCGGCCGAGATGGTCTGCGTTCAAATGCACTGTGCAAACTTCAGAAAGGCGCCCTCTTCGAAAAGAGCGGTCGATATGCGGTCGATTATCGAAGACGTCTCTCCACCTCCGTAGCAACAATTTCACCCCTTGCACCTCGACGAGGGGATGGACTGGGCGGGCACCGCGGTGTCCTGGAGGAATCTGCACACTGTTTGAACACCAAGTTTTACAGGGTTTGGCAAACTTTGTGACTCAGGAAGTGAAACCATGACAGCAAGATGGTCAGGCAGTGGCACTGTTGTCCAAAAGTAGAGGCCCACACAGGATAATGCTCTTTTTGCAACACAATGTACAAGATGCTGTTGATGCTGGTCGCTTGGCCATAAACGTCCTCAGTTCAATGGCATTGGTGCCGTGGTGCTGAAACCAATCCTGGCCCATGACGGCTGATGGAGTCCGCATCCCATCATGTTGACACTTCTTAAACCCCCTCTCAATAGAGTGGTTCGTCTGCTGGTTTGGATCAACAAACCTCACCCTCAAAAAGTGACACTTTTTGCCTGCATACCAAGAATGCGTGCATCTACATAAAAGTGAAAATGGCTAGACTACAAGTAAGTTGTCCCGGGTGAGGAAAGTTTTGGATTTTCTCTCCTGCCAAGACCCATGCAAATGAATCTACCCCAATGAACAAAGTTTTGAGTTTCTCTGCTACCAAGACCCCTGATAATGAATTTCTTGGATTTCTCGCTCGCCAAGACCATTTACAAAAGGGAAAAAAATACATGCGTGCGTGAATACTTAAAAATGTATTTAGATATTTCACCAATATCGATTTGTACAGTGTACAAATATGTACAAATGTATATAATTTAATGTATTCAAACATTTCCCCACAAAACAACAATTGATCTAGAATCATTGACAACAAGAAACTGTTCACACGTCCCCCTCCTGTGACTCACGGAAGGTGTCACTTGCAAGGTATATGTTCGAGAACCTGGGCATTGATGCTGTGGATCTCATGTGACATCAAACTTCAAAGAAACCATCACGGTCCCGCCTGCGGGGTGCCGCATTGTCCAACTTCGGGCTGGTGTGTGTTACAAAGCCGCCCCTTCGGTAGCCAACATTTTCCGTGTGATCGAGTACGTTCCATCGGCCTGGAAAAGAGAGGATAGAGGGCCAAGAAATAGCTGAAACGCAGGCACCAAACAAAAGCTAAACATCATGGAAAACAGGGTGCTTGAGACCATTGAATTTGAATGAATTTGATGTTTTGAAGGGAACGCTTGTGTTCTTGCCATGACATCTTTCATTTCCATGGATCTTGCTGAAAATAATTTGAAGTCATTTCTGTACGGAGTCATCATGCAATGATGTAAATTTGTCTTCTTTGGGCCTCCCTTCCACGATCATTGAGAAGATAAAGATTTGGTTGAAAAAGGATTCAGCTCAAAATGGCTGAGGGTTAAAGTGAAGAGAAAACTAAGACTGACGAAGAAGGCCAGTTCCTGGACCAAATCAACAAAGAAGCACTACAGAATCGCTTGACAAGTGCAAATGATCTGGATGATCTGGAGGAGTGCGAAAGAATTCCCCAACATGTGGGATGCCTAGTGCCTTCCCAAAGCCCAAGACCCAAAACTCTCAGCTGACACCTCTACTGTGTGCACGACCCACACGAGAGCCACGACCTCGGCTGCAATGTCTGACAGGCACAATGGCTATGGCGATAACAAAGCGATAGTGACTGCTGGAAGTCGGTGGTGGTGACAATAAGTTTTCAATTTCTACAATTCACCGCCTTTCAATCAAAGGACTAGATCGGAATATATAATTGATTTGTCACGATTTGGTCCAAAGCCCGGTTAGTCTGAGGAATTAGAACGTGACACTGCCCCCAATCCTAGGTTGATCATTCAGGTAAGTTCCACCCAGACTGATGCAACACTGCCCAACAGCTTTAGCGGGACGTTAGCTAGGATCACTTTTATCTTGCTCACAAAGGAGCAAGCAAAAAATTGTCAAACATGAAAAGAGCTATCTTTGTCTTACGACAAAATGATCATACAACAAAATAACGCATCTTTGTCTTGTTGTTATCATTAGTCTGTCTTCAACATGACATTGCAATATTTCATTGTATTCTTGAAGACTTTTCAGCTTTCAACTCCGAAATCAACAAACAAAACATCTGCAAAAAAACAAGCTGACCAAGCCAGGAAAACCAGGAGTGGTGCAAATCGTGGGAATTTCTGAGGTGAAAAGCACTGCAAATCATCAATTATCTTACCTGCATTCTTAGTACTGAGCGAACAAACAGTGCAATACCACGGATCTAGTTCATGTGTAAAAATTGTCTTCTAAACTTTTCTTGGAGGGAGAAACATGTACAAGTTTTGAACTCTGACTTGCATTTGGAATTAGCAAGTCTTCCATTCTGGTGCAGGCAGACTCTGTTGGGCCTCAAACAGTGAAACAATTAGAAGCAAAACCCACCAACCCACACACTTGGAGTCCTGACAGATTTTGTCCATGGAGACAAGTCCCCAAGCGGGCAAAAAACAAAGAAACTGTGGCTTGATACTGGGGGCCCCAAATAAGTCATTTGCTGATGACTTCACAAGAAATATTTGTCTTGCTAGCTTGCCTAAATCAATCAATCATTGGTGCTTTGCTACGAGCCAGGGCGATGTGTTGGAAAGCTGTGGCACTCATGCTGAAGCAAGCAAACTGATCCATGAGATCATGAAGCATGCGATCGAATCTCTCGAATCCCCCTGACCCAGCGCCATTTTTTTTGACAATGTGAACAATGTGTTTTAGCATTTCCGGTTTGCTGGATCCAGGCTTGCTTCCATAACATCACCACCTTGGCATGGATTTTTACAGCCGTCAGGAACGCAATCAAAACATCTCACAATCCATGCAAACCATGTTCACACAATCTAACCAAAAAGAATCCAGAGAAAAAAGATCAGGCAACAGGTGGGGCATGGTTACACTCATGAAATTATCATCCCTTGTCCTGCTTAGCTGCTTCTTGCTTCAACCATGGTACGGACTGGAAAAGGTTCCTTGCTTCAATGAACATGCGATGATTCAAGGATGGAAGAAACCCTCTCGGATTTCTGATGCGTGTCTCTTTCAGTCAAGGTTTGGTTGTCCCGAATCATTGCCTCAAGTTCAAAGCCTAGTGCAAGAAGAGTCTAACCCTACGAGCAGGCACTTTCTTGATTTCGACGTTGTCTGACCATCTTGACAATGTCCTAGAGTAAACAACCCCCTGCCACCATTGCACTCCCCGAGTTTTTTCGCTGCAAAACGGCAGGAGTCTGAGACATGTGAATCAATCCATTTTTTTACAAAAGCACCTGGTTACCAGTTGCTTTACAGTGACACGTGACTCTGATATGGGAGGTAAGTTTGACCTCCGAATTGTCATCCAAAAAATATTGCATCCTCAGTTGCGGCGGGGCTCAAGTTGTAGCGATTGCTTTTCCATTTCTTTTGGATCTGGCATGCTCGACAACCACCGTTTGACTCAGGGGACGAAGCGTTTCACATAAAGCATATTTCATCTGAAACTTGAACCTTCTGGACAGGTAATATGGATAACTGTGGTAAACTCACGCAAACTCGCGGCGTGTTGATAGTTGAGATTGAATAGATTTTAAATGTGCACATGTCATTGCTGTGCACTTTTCAAAATACAAACTTTACACAGCCTTTCTTAGAAAGCCGAACAGCTGTGCTACTATCGTGGTGCACTTTGGGGTATGGGCCTCCCTCAGATCAGCAAGCGAATCAAGAAGCAAAGCAGCAACGGCAGTTCCACGCGGACCAAGGAGCTGCTTGAACAGCCTCGTACGACCATTTTGAACCAGGCGCTCGCAGAAGCGGTACAAGTCCCCGCGTCTCGACAGCCCTTTGAAAAGGTCGCCTGAAGATCTCCTGTGCAGTTCTTAGTGTAGTAGGTGTTCATAAAGAGTGTATTGCCACTAACAAGTTCATCCTTTTCTGAGCTCGAGGTGCCAGTGACCCTACATCCGCCCGGTCTGCTGAACGAGCCGGTCTTGTCCGATTCAGCACAGCCATCCGCACTGTAGATATGTTGGGTTGCAACTACCTCCCTTTCCGCGCAACTGAATGTTCGACCCGGAGACGAACCTTCGGTGTTGCAGTCGGTGGAAGCATATGGAGTGCTACTTGTCTGAGAGGTGCAACTTGAATCGCTGTACGTGTTCAAGGTGGCCTCGGTACCGCTGCAACTATACATAGCAAAGTAATCGCCAAATCCCAAGCAACCGATGGCCATGATATTTTCCTTGATTACAGTGTCAGTGCCAGTACAATCAGCTGTCGAATAATGAGTCTCAATCACAAAGACCTCAGCGCTGGCCATGCTGACCAAAGCAGCAAATGTCAAGCAGGCCACCATCGCCACTTTCAGGAGGTACTTGGCATCACACACAGGATGAGTCTTGAACACACGTCTAAGCTTGAGCCAAAATGGGTTTGATCACTGCTCATATGTCATCTACTCTGTGATTTTGAGAATTCTGGAGTTCTTTAGCTCTTCATTTGAAAATACACCATCCCTGGCGACCATTATCGCTCCCCCATTCATGGATTGTGATGGTAATTATACACAAGACTATAGGAGTACATTCAGCATAGTCCGCAGCAAGTGCAGTATGCTTCTCTCGCTCCAATCTTTGATGATTAGCCAGAGCTGTCCACAAACATGTCCTCGCCTTTCTGGGGATTCCAAGACCCCAGCCTAAGATACGACCATGGCAATCAGCCGTTTTGAGAGGCTGGATGGACAGTCGGTAAAACCTATTTCCTGACATGCCAGCTTGACAAAAGGGCGTAAGTAGCAAAACATATTCTACAAGCATATTTTCCAGGAATGCTAAAAACATCTAAAAACCATAGTTCTCATCAGTCTTCCAAAAAAGCTCAGAAAACTTTAAGCAGCACAACAGCGACGTCATAATCGTCATGCCTCTAATGGCTCCACCCACACCTGTGCATCTCCCCTTCACGCCAAGAGACTCCGCACAAGAGCCCACCACAGCGACATGGTCGCCCCAGAAAGTGTAGCGGCAGTTCTGGCACACGAAAACAACGCAAAGTACAAACAAACAGCGACATGTTGTAGACTGGTGATGACGCTTTGACAAAGAAGTAAGCAGCTACAATCCTACAGTCATTAGTCACCCACCATCCATGTCATGTCTGCACCGCATGTAGCTGAGGGCTCAGGCTACATTGAAGATCACTTCTTCAAAACCTAAAACTCAATGCGGCACAAGATCAAAAGCACAAGAAACAAGAAACGGCTTGGTTCAATGTGCATCATCTGCCACTCAGCACTCTGCCACTGGTGGTGTCCATCTTGGAGTGGTGAAATGATCCAATTATATATTTTCTACGATCCAAAGCTGCCAGAGAGAGGCTGGAACCAAATGTTGACAGAGTTTCCACATGAAGTGGATTGCACATTCAGACTGTCAGGAACACAATCAAAACATCTCACAATTCACATAAATTTGTCGCGACAAGCCCTGTTTTTAAAGAATGCGAACAATGTGTTTTAGCATCCCCGTTTGCGAGATCCAGGCTTGCTTCCACTGCATAACATCATGGTTTTGCCATGTTTTGCCCGGATCCGGTGCAACAAGCATTGGCAAAACGGCAAAACTAAATCTATAGGAATCTCACTTTGGATCCCATCTCTGCCGATGTCGAGGCCAAATCGTTTTCGGCGTGGCTTTCTTGCCACTCCACTCACCAGTGATTGCAGAACTCAAAGAAACACTTGGGATGGCTATCGTTTGTTGCTTTGGACACACTCATGTCTTTACTATGTGGAATGTCATTCATCTTGCTAGGTTCAGGACTGGGATATCTTAGAGTTTGCTCTTTGCACTGGCAATCTACACTTGGTTCTGACCTGGAAAGGTCAAATTTCTTCTTTCAAGGACAGAATTCATTGACTGCATTGCTACACAGCACCTCTTCAAAAATTGAGATGCCTTTGGTTCCGACAAACGCCAAAGAAGAACCAATCAGCGCCAGCAACATATTAACCTTTAATACTAATTACTGGTCATCTCTGGTCATCTACTGGGAGGAATTCTCCAATTGCACAGTTTCAAGCTCTTCTGAGGCCTCTTGCTATTGGCCATTCAGAAATCACCCAGGCTGGATCCCCACGCTTGAGAATTTGACCATGGCCTGATGCAATGAGCCAATGCTGCAACTGGGGGACAGTGACATCAGTCTCGCATTGAAGCCACCCTTTGTTTTGCTTTGGAGGAACATTCTGATCAGCTTCTGCCTTAGAAATGGAGGTAAGGTAATGCGGTGCACCAAACTGAATCAAATCCCGGCATCACCTTGGAAAATCTCAGATCAAACCTTTGCCCCAGGTTTTCCACCTGCTCGAAGTCAACCTCTTCGATCCATCCGCTGCTGTTCAAATCCAGCAGCCTCGCCGCATGCTGCAGCACCGCGCCCTCCTCCTCTGGGGCAAAGTTGCCAAGCGCAACTTCTGCTGCCTAGGAAAAGGACGTCAAAACGACACTGACCTGAAAATTGCTACAACTGGGCATTTGCTAAGGCTACTAAGATCCACTAGGCAGGGCTTGAAACAGCGCTTTGGTTGTTTTTGTTCCCATATATAGTTTGTTGGAGCGCTTACCCTTGGCAAAGTTCAATTCCGACCCGTTCAAGTTGCTGTTGGTTTGTTGACAAAGTTTGAAAGCGAGCCTCCAAAGCTAAGGGTGCCTTTTCCCGTGACAGCGCAGAGAAAAGGTGACTACCAATGCCACAGCGCAAGGCAGCGCCGGCCAAGCGTTGAAGTAAGCGCCGCGCCTGCCAAACGTGGCATTGGCACCCCAGAAGGATCCGCGGATCTCAATTGGACCCATCAAGACTTTGAAACTAAATGACTTTCATTTACCAGCAATTGGCACTTCACAAACCTCCAGTGCAAGTTCTTGTTGGATGGATCCTCACCACCTCTCGAGTATGACCCAAAACAAGAACAGAAACTATCAGGATATTGTGGGGCAACAGGTGTTTGAAACTGATTACGATCTAGTGTCTGCTCCTATCTTCAGCAGTGCGTTCTGAATCTACTGCGTGCGAACAGCGGCAAAACATCAACAACTATTTTCAATGGGGCTGAACATCTCGGCTCAACTATTGTATAAAAACGTGCACTGGAACCCGACTCTGACCACAGGTTCAAGACCAAGGTCCGGAGATTTTATAAAAATTGCTCAGCCGATGAAAACACCCTTAGGTGACGGCGGCTGGCTGAAAGGAACTGCCGAAACTGGCATCTGAAAACATGGAGGCATTCAAAGTGCACACTATATTATCTTCAGAAACAAGGACGCAGACATCAGGTTGAGTTTCAACTCAAATCTAAAGCCCAAATTTGCCTGGTCAGCTAACAAAAACGCT
Organism: Breviolum minutum Mf 1.05b.01; assembly: GCA_000507305.1. Classification (NCBI taxonomy): domain Eukaryota; class Dinophyceae; order Suessiales; family Symbiodiniaceae; genus Breviolum; species Breviolum minutum. The sequence goes on from DF239037.1 coordinate 286,437, forward strand.
GCGGAGTCCTTGGAAAGGATTCCAGTATCTGCTTTGACCCCGCTTCTTTCGAACATATTTTCGGAAACCCACAGGATGCAAAGCTATCGACCTCCTCAATACGTTCAGCTCATGTAGCCAGGCTTGGTGTGTATGTCGATTGGGCGGTAAACTGACACCTTCTGCACAAATTGCAGTCCATGAGAGGAAAGAGATGCGAGCCGAACTGGCTTCGTCCTGAACAAGCTTGTGTTGACACACAGGGGGTCTGTGCATCAAGACTATAGGGGCTAGAGAGGCTATTAAGAACACAATATATTATGCTCCCAATTAACAGAAGGTTTCCAGACTCCTCACCAGCACCACTTGACCCAACTTATCATGTGACATCGGGGGCATGTCTAAGCACCGTGCGCGAAAACTAGCAATCTTTGACTCATCTTGCCCTGTAATCCCGGCAAAAAATTCACACATCTGAAGCGAAAACCCAATCTCGTCAGCCTCAGCACTCTGGAGGTCGTCCGGGATATCAATCTCCGGCGGCCTCTCCGATCGCACTTCGCCTAGCTTCCTTCCAAACACAAACCCATCCGGCTCCCCCATCACGCGGCCAGAAGATGCAAAGAACCCTTAGAATGGCCTTGATCCAAAAGAGCAATGGAACGGTTTCGGCAAAGATGTACTGTAAAGCAGAAATCGGTGAAATCGAATGAAACTTGACTTGCGAGGTTTTCAACAGCACTGCGTTGTATACATTGCTGCATGTTCCTGAACTTACCAGCGATCATCAACACCATCTCGTCAACTCGTCAACCTTGAAAAAATATGTGCAAAAGAGTTCAGAACAATTCAAGAGGCCCTGGATACACTCCTTGAAGCGTGGCCTTGGAGATACATGTCTGCTTGTTTCTGAGATCATCTTGCCTTCTCTTTCGGCCCCCCACGCCTCCAAGTCGACCAAGACGTCCTGTAAAAAAAAAAACGCAGACTATCCAACCTGGGTGTATTTATTCCATTCTATTCCCTGTTCCATGTGGTGGACCATTGATTTCATGGATGCGTGTTACTGTTGAAGCAACCAGCAACCTGCAGCCTCAAACATTCGCAATGATGAAAACCCCACCTGCTCAGCCACCGCCACTTGTGCGGCCAGCTCCAGAGACGCTGCTTCCAACTGCAATTCTTCAAATCGCAAATCCAACCGATACACCTGGCCATGTCATGAGTGTTCGCACTATGCTGATGAGTGTTCGCCAAAGCCATTATTCCAATGAGCTGTATACATATGAGCTGTACTTTTGTGGGCATGGTTCATGGTATTTTTTTCCTCCTTGGTGTTCTTGCTCAAAGTAGGACTTGCTCAAAATAGGAATTGGCCAGTTTGGCCAGCTACTTGAGATGGGGGTCCTGAATGTCTGTCTTGCTATAGATACCGTTTTTCACCAAGTATACCAGTGAAGGTGATTTAAAAAAGAGTTGCGTAGCCGTCTGGATAGAAGAAGATAGGGACCACACAAAATGAGAGGAACGGGTGTAAATCACGAATGGATAGGATTCTTATCGGAGGAAAGGTTCTTGCTCGAAGTAGGACTTGGCTGGCCACTTGAACGTCTGGAGAATGTTTCAAATGGCCCAATGTTGTTACCTCATCATCTAGAAGCAGCTTCAGGTGTCCAAGAAGTTCTTCGGTTGCGCTGTGCAGGGTGTTGGTTGTCTTTTGTGGTGCCTCAGTGCAACGGAGACCGATCAAGCCTTCTAAAGAACTCAATGGAGGCTCTGTCCGTGTAGAACGTAGGCGAACACTGACTTGGACCCTTGGCAAATATGTTTGTAGCGTTAAAATACCCAACCACTATTGACCAGAGTCACTGGAGGGGCACTCCCAAAGTGCACAGGTGTTCGGCACAAAGGACATGTGTTTTGCCTGCCAGGAAGATCCAGCGAGTGCAAAAAAAGTTGTATTCTGCATCTGTAGAGACAGTGTCCAATGTCAAAAACCTTCCAGTTCAAGCTTCAGTGTCAGTTCGATATAGAAATACAACTTGCAACAAAAACCTGCCCCAGTTACACTATAGTTATGGGAGCGTTTATTTCTTTCGAAAGACTTCAAAACGCGTTACAAAGAGAAGAGGAATATGAGCTGATCTGTAATTAATGTGGTAGGTGATGACCATGGCATATTTAGCACACAAGCACAAATGTGTCGCAGGTGGGTCTCGAGAACACCAAATATCATCACATGGAGGCTAGTGACAAACACTTGACTCAATTGCACAATTGCACCTCGCAATCCAATCGGACACACATGTTTCGTGCCACTGGCAGTGGCCACAAGGCAAGGAATACCCCACTTGCAGGATTTCACGGCAGCAAATCACACATTCCATGGCCGGGTTGTTAAGCCCATTATCCTCTGGTGAATGCAGGTGAGTAGCTATTGTGTGTGTGTGTGTGCTGGTTTTGATAAAACGGGGCCCTATCAACGACAATTGACTAAGCACCAGCCCTGATTTTTGTGTTTTAACTAACGTGAAGAACACAGCGTTCGTATGAAGATGTATAGGTCTGAGAGGAGATCATAAACAATCTGCAACTATACGCACAGAATGGCTGCGCTTGAAAAGACATGAGCGACTTCCTGTCAAGTTTGCAGAATGAATGCGGATTTGATTTCAAAGTTGTGGCACTACCAGGTTTCCAACTTGTTGAATTCCGATGATAGTGTCTTCATCATGCATCTGCCGTACAATCAAAGTGCCTTCGTTGTGACCAGCCAATGGCTCAAACCTAGGAAGTTCAGCAAGTTGGTCAGCGCCTCTACCAAAAACACCGGTAATGATAGGAAGTCATCTCAGCAAATTGACCCCATGCAGCACTTTTGTTTCTTTCTCCCCTGCCTTGGCGTCATCTTCTGCCCATTCTCATCATATAAGATCTCTGTACAGAGTTGCTGCTGTACATAACATACTGTAGGTACACTTCCAGAGATCATTAAGTGGCATAGGCCCTGTACAGAAACATTGCACATGTATGCGTGCCTCACCTGTCAATACTCTCAGGATCAGTGCGTTCCACTTTGTGCTTGGCTCTTGACGCATATCTAGAGCCCCACCTTGGCGCATCAAAATCACCCAGAAGCCACGAACACTGATATCTTGGAAAAAAAAACACCACTATAGATTATTCCTAAGAACCTCCATTTTCCAGCTGAGTGAGCAGACCACTCATCAAGGAATCCCACATCTGTATGCCATGTCACTGCATTGACACGTGGCGGTCGAGGTTGGCCTGGGTCATATTCCAGCCTCAGCGCATAGAAAGCATTTTTCTTCAACTTCTCATATGTTTTATCCCTGGCACATCACCTGGTACAATCATCCTGTGGTACTCTAGGATATGGAAGCATTCTATCCGCGAAAGGAACAAAAATCCAAATCAAGTTCCAAGTTCCAATATACATCAGTATAGTGTTGCATGAGTAATACTGTATACGGTATACGTGTACAGTATATATACCGTATGCATGTATACTTTGCGTCCCTAAGCTCTTGATATCCTGCAGGAACTGTTCGTTTTTAAATCTGAAACCTCAGGTCCATCTCCAAATCTTGAGTTGATGGACTGCACCAAAACTTGAGCAGCTCCACGATCCACCAAGCAAATCCACTGTGGAGCGGCTGAAGCAACGCCTCCTTTCCGTGAAAAATCGTTTTCAAAAAGGAAATGCATCGAAGGTGTGAATTCTGAGGCTGCTACCACGATCAAAGTCCACCTGCCCAATGAGCGGTGCTTCAAACGCACTGACACTGATTCAATGAAGGTGAAGTTTTTTTTCCGAAGATCAAAAATGTCATCCTGGATACTACATTGCATAAGGATCTTTCAAAATACATGTGACAATGCGATTTAGATACAAAGATGAAGTCTGTTGATTTGCTACTTCCAAGCCTGCACATGCCTCTCCCGCATGATTGAAGATTCATGAGGACACACCTCAAATGAGTACAAAAGTGTGACCCAAACAGCTAGGTACGACATCGCGGGACCATTGAATCAATTAAGCCTAAGCATTTGAGTGCTTTCCTTTTGAGGACCCAACTCTACTTGCCTGGCATACTGCAGACCTCAAGGTGAATCGTGAATCCATCATCACAATAAAGTGATGTCTGACAGTGGGCTCACCACATGACAATTTCCACCGTGTGTTTCCTTTCCGCTAAGGCAATGACACGGCCCAGAAGATGTGTCCATGCTCATCAAAGACGGTCACATCCATAAAAGCATGATCCTGCCTGGCACGACTTCTAGTTGACGCTATGCCGCTATGCGAGCTTCGGCACTTGGTCGGTTGCAAGGTTTTTGTTGTGCAAAAATTGCTGTACCTTTGATCCCCCTCTCAGCAACAGTGGAAAGTGGCGCTTAATCGAGATCCCCTGCTAAAAATGTACTCAACTCAATCTGTATGGTCACTGGCATCAAGGGAATCAAGGAAATCACCGTTTTACCGTTTTACCAAGTCTCCAACAGGATCGACTTGAAGGCTGCTGTTTGAAAGGTAATCTGTGGAATCCGCAGACATGGAAACCTCAGTTTTCACCATGGCTCAACATCCCAACATCCCAACAAACAACAGGACCACCAACGATGACACCAAGCAACGGTGGTTGGACACCCGAGTCGTGGGGAGCCAAGACCTCGAAGTGGCAAACCTGGTGAAAAATTGATCCAATCAAGGATCTGATGATGTGATGATGCGTGCATATGTTTTAAACAAAGGCCTTAAAAAGAGCCTTTTGCTTTCATATACTCTAGTTATCTCTAGTTGCTGTAATTTCTATGTCGTTATTTTCCGCTTGACTCTGATTGAAAGCATGAAACCTCGTGAAACAGTTTGTACTTCAGAAGGGTCACGAGTCTTCACAACTGTCATCGCAACGCCTCAGCTTGGTAGGCCTTCTCACTGCGCTGATGACGGGAAGATGGTCTTGCCTGCCATCTCTCAACAAATGCCTCGCCTGGATCCATGTTTCATGATGCTTCCTAAGACTTTAAGAGCTGAAAATTTCCACCTAAACTTTATTGACACAAAATGATGATTTTCATTTCTTCTTCAAATTCAAAACAGGCTGTCGAATACAAGTTGGTCACAACCACCACTACCGCAGAACCTGGGAGGATCCACTTGCGGCGTACTGCTGCTCCACCTGCCAATAGTCACGCAAGCATAGCGATTTTTGGGTGTAAGCATTACTCATTACTCCGTATCTGCTATGCATTGGTTCAAAGATTTCCACTGTGAATGCCGGCACTGAGCTTTCAACGCAGCTTTGGCTGTCCACTACAACCTTTGCACAGTGCTATTTTGAAGATTCAAATGACGAATCCACAGCTCACCTTAAGGAAGAGACTCCGCCAAATCCCAGCTTGGCAGTGGATCCCAAGCCAAACAAGTGTACCTTGTAAAAGGTGTTGGAAAAGCAGTCCACTTTCGCGCTTCGCAACGATAAGACCATGGTATAGTCATGAAGTCCCAAAGAGGAATCCAAATCATCCAGCTGCGGTCGACCAGCGAGAATCGTCCAGGTTTCACTGTCACCAACAAGGGGACGTAAGATCTGTGCAAAATGCAAGGTGACAAAAACTCCCGCCACGGTGTTGTCACTCCAAAATGCCAACAACAAACGGCCGCAGGGGCTTCGTAAAAAGTTGCAGTCCCCTTCGCTGGCTGTTTGATTCCAGTCACCAGCATTTTGCAGGCTTGATGTCAGAAGAATTTCTTCCTTTCCCACTGCTGCTGATCTTCCGCGAAGGTGGAAGTGTAATGGGACCTTGAGTTGTAGGCTTGAAAAGGTACACCGAAGGCACAAGGCAGACTCAAAGAGTTGAATTGAAGCAGCATCAGAGTTGAACAAGAAGTGGTGAGATTTGGACCCTTGTGAGATTGACAGGGAGAAACTCATTCGTAGCGCTTCATGTAGCTTTCGCAAGTCTGGGAAGCCATCGCGGCGGCGATGTTTCCGTGCCAAACTCGGCATCGTCCGTGCAAGGAAACTGGCCTGAACCCGTCGCAAGCGAGCAAGAAAAGCTTGCCGCCATCCACAGAAATCGGAACTGGATCCTGGGGAGGGTGACGTCCATCGCAGTTTATATAGCTGTTCCCAGACAGCATCTTCAGAACAAATACTGCGAAGCTGCTGCGAACATGCCCTCACTGCACACACTTCTCTCACTGCATCCTGAAATGCCGTGCAAGCTACGCGCACAACAAGTTCAAGCACAAAAAATGATCGGTCCTCAGTAGATACAAGTGCTCGCTGCGCCTGCTGGACTCTCATCCTTTGTGCTCCACGTGAATATGCCATCCCCAAAGCTGATGGTCGAGGTGGTCGAGGTCGAACTTGCCATGGAAGCTCCACATTTTTCTCACGCACACCTGGAGAGGCATTCGAACGCCTAGAGCTGGAAGGTGAAGGGACACTGCGACTGCGCGGTATGTAACCTGAAGTGTCAGCCTTGTACCCTGGGTTGGAACCCCTAGACCCTGTAGGGCCTGTAGGGGGAATAGGTGGTATGGCCGGGGCCTTGCTGCTTGTGCTTTCCGTCTTTGAAGTCCTCATAGCTCAGAACAAAGATTCCCTCTCATCATTGCAGAAATGGCTCAGCATGGCGCCAAATCTACATTTCAGCAATGATATACTAGAATCTCGGCTTAGTTTGAGCAGAAGTTCCGGCAACAAGAAAAGAGCATGGCACACACTTGACGAGGGAACATCATACATGTTCAAGGCTTTGGCGGAAACTCGAGGAAAAAATCATGTACCACCTTTTGTTGTCGCTATTCAAACTCAGTCGCCAGACTTCACAATGAGCTGGACCCACTTTTGGATCCGAAAACTGAGCAAACAATGAAACCACACCTCATCTGGACTCACCAGGAATATCAACTGGCCATCCTAAACATCAGGCCAACTCATGGGTGAGGAGCATGATCAGGGCACCCGTTATGACACCTTGGCCAAGGGGGTGTCTTGTTCTCCACACTTGTTTGTTGCCTACATTGGTTCAAGAAGTATCAACCAAGGGCATCTAAGGCTCCTAGCCCCAAAGCGTGCTCCAATTTTGCCGCTGAGCCATTGCCTCTGGCCTTTGTCATGGCATGGGTGTTATGTCAGGATTCCACGCCTCCCACCATCAAAAGCACCAAGCTGCTAAGCCCATGGCACCAGTTCTAAACAGGCCACCGAAGTCATGATGCCACCCACCACACAGAGCATGATATCCATGCCTGCCGAAGAGGTGCAGCAACGAAATGCAAAAAAGGCTCTAGATAAAACAAAATTCCGACAAAACTCAACTTTGGGTTTCCCCAAAATTGCTTAGCTAACAATTCTTGAATCTCCATGCAGATTTTGCTCACAAGACCCTATCGACCTCATCTGGGATGAGGTCCTTTGTAGGTTCCTAAAGTCTAAACTTGGTCTATACTTCTTTAAAAAAAATTAAAAATAACTTGCTTTACCAAAAAACTGTTTCGGCTAAGCGTTCCTGGGCCAGCAAGTGCCCCAGGAGGAAGCAGGGTTACCTTAGGCTGCAAACGGTTTTTCAAGACAGATTCAACGGAGACAGCGCAGAAACCCAAGCATGCGGCTGCAATGAATGCACCCAACGGTTCCGCTAAACCCGAAAGTGTGGCCTTAGAGGCAACGGAGGAGTCAGATTTGCAGAGACAAAAACTAACATGTCCCAACGGAATAAGAAAGTTATGTTCTCGTGTTAATTCCCAAGAGGGCCACTCTTCCCCAAAAAAAACACTGGAATATCCACACACTGTTCAGAGCACATGACATAAATGTTCTATTTAAGCCCGACACCATCATCATGGCCTTTCCGCGATCGTTCGTTGCCTCCAAGACCTTGCTGTGAATTGCTGCATAATCATGATGATCGGGTATGGCTCAACATTTATTGATCCTCAAAATGACTGAAGGTTCTGAATCGCACCCTAATCTTAAATAATTTTGAGTCGTTGCCAGTTATCAATGTACAAATGAATAACATATCTGATAAATTGGAGTAGTTTTACACTTAGGCCACTGCAGTGGTTCACCCGATCGAATTTAGAGAATCTCTGTGAAGGGATACCATGGACAGCCATCTTAGCTACGTACCGGCATCGCGATGGCAATACCTTCTGGAATGTTGTGCACAGCAATCGCCGCCATGACCTCATCCACCGAAGCTTTGCCAATCACAAGCGAGCACAAGAGCACCCCCCCAGCCGTTGCGAAAGATGCTGAATGCCCAACGACAACTCCCAAATGCTCGCTTTGAAGGGAGGACACCTGATTTCAAAAATGGCCAAACATGCTCAAAAAATGAAAATGTTTATCTGCTGTATTACTTACTATAAGTCTATAAATCAATCTAGAATCGTCAAGAAGTCTAGAGTCAACTGGAACTGCTGACCACAAAACACAACCTTTCACTAAGTGCATCGCTCCAACTGCTAGTCCTTCAGGAAAGTTATGGGCGGTGAGAGCCAGCCTCACTTGTTTGCCCACGTTCGTTACTCCTGGTGGTGGTCTTTGTTGTGTTGGCAAAAATCCTTTCTCCTTCTCATGCATTTATTGAAACCGTCAAAATGAGTTCAAAATGTACCTACAGGCCTATAGCCTATAGCACTCAATTCGAAATCGTCTTTCTTGGAACGCTGAGGTCAACGACATCATGAGGAAAGCCAAACGCCACTGCCTCACAAGCAAAGTGCTTTCATCAAAAACTGAATAGGCCATGAAAAAAACTTTGTGTGGATATCCAAGGCTGCCTTGCTTTTGGATCAAGAGCGTCTCGTGCCTCACGCAACTCGCAGTACAGCCACTCACTCTCCTCCAAGCCGCACTGAGGATGTCACCTGGCCCTTCTCAGGATCATGCAACTCCTCGATTGGCAAAATGAATAGGAACAAATATAACAAATTAAGAAAGAACACACTGAACACGCGAAGATTCTACTTGGCAGACGATTCTCCTCATCCTTCTTTCCGCTACAAGTCATCTCCGGCTCACTCACAAATCTCCTGCAGAGCGAATTTCCGCAATGCTTTCAGTTGCAAAAACCCATGGTAAGGATTTACACCCTTGCCTCAGGACCATGAAGCTGAGGAATCCAGCAAGGCCAGACAAAGATGCCTTCGATGCAGCATCAACCACCACCTTTTCAAACGCACCGAAGATTTCAACTTTCCTGCCTGCAACCACTGGCCATGGAAGAAAGCTGGAATGAAAAGTTCTACCTGAAAGTCAGCATTTCCGCTCTCAAACAGGGGATGCCAACATATTTGCAAACTATTCAAATTCAAAATATTGAAATTCCTCAGATTCACGAATTCATCGCTGCCGGGCGCACCAAGGAGACCGTCAGCATCACACCAGCTGCCAGCGCCAATGCAAAGGCCTCAGGATCACGCGGGAAGTGTTGCATTCACACTCTATTTGACATCTATTTGACTATTTAGACTTGAAGTGAATTTGATGATCCAAGAGTTTCAAAAACGGGTTTACATTATTTTTATGTGGTTTTATCAGGTTTAACGTATTGTTTTCAATCAATTACGGTGTCAAACACTAAACAAAAATACAGTAAGCGAAAACAGGTCTCTTACCATCCTCTACAACTCCATGAGTTTGGCACCATCTGAGCAGCTGTCGGGGATCCGCGGAGCAGCAACACCTTTGATCGCATATCTTGACCCTCCATGCAGTTTTCACTCCGCAAAAACTGCGAGAATTGAGAACTGGACAATACCAGCTCCCAATGACGTCGAAAGGCCAGCAACCTTTTAGTATCCCAATCACGAATCGCAATGATCCCGTCATTTGTTCATTGCGTCTGCTCAGGCTCAAAAACAATCTCAGGGTCACTTTGAGTCTGCCTGCTTTGGTGCCCAGTCACCATTGTATTCAGCAACTGATCCCATTGTATTCGGCAGTTGTAAAGCAGTATTGGGAAACTTTCAACTTTGTTTGCGTTGCCCCCGTAGTTCCAAGCTCGCGGCTAGCGAGCGCAGGATGGCAGTGCTTTTGTTGGGCTCTGGCACAGCCTCACATGAAACAGTGGACCCAACTGGACTGGACAGCCACTCCAGGGCTCCACACTGCATGCGTCTCCAAGAAAGACTGACTCCACTCATGCCCAGGCATCTTTTGCAAAAGGTTGTCAAGATCTGCCACCAACATTCATCAACATCATTTCAGCGATTGTTTTTGCTGCTGCTCACAGGTGGGGCTGTGCAACCATCTTCGGAGAAAAACCACGCAAATCCTTTCCCGCTAAAAACGTCTCCTGGATGTGACGGAGGAAACACCGGCAGCGGAAGGGGTGGTACGTCCACCACCTGGCATGGCAACGCAACTGCAACTGCAACTGCAACAACAACAACAACAACAACAACAACAACAACAACAACAACAACAACAACAACAACAACAACAACAACAACAACAACAACAACAACAACAACAACAACAACAACAACAACCACAACCACAACCACAACCACAACCACAACCACAACCATGATCACGACTCCAACCACTAAATTTGTGTGAACACATGCCGGGTGAGGCCGCAGACGCTTCACTCAACACATAGGAGACCTAAATCCCAACATTCCAAGACTTCTGGAATCATCCCATCATTGGTTTTGGAAGCTGTTGAGGTCACCGCCAAGCACGAAGCAAGCATGGCTAGGACTCGCCCACCTAGGGCGAAGGTTGAGGAAGCAGGATGCAAACGTCTTCATAACATGATTTGCACTGAGACAGCAGCCCACACCAAGTGGAAACACCCATCAAACAGGACGAGTGATTTGCCACAAAAATTGAGATAAGTATTGCTAAAGGGCTGATTCTTGGCTGAGGTGGAGTATGAACTGCTTGAAATGTCTGAAATGTACAAACAGAAACAAACTGCTTTTTTCTTTGGGCCCTTAATGGTTCCTTGTCTGTTCAGAATTTATGACTTCTCTTCTCTCCCTTGACTCAGGATCAGCTGTTTGAGCCCCAAGAAATTATGTGCGCAAAATCCTTGGATCATCTTTGATCAAGTTCTGTTTCTTACCTTGCGATGCTTTCAGAGTGGTTCCTTCACTCAATTTTACCTTGGAAATCGTTGTTGCCGCGGTGCTGGAGGAGTGAAGCCAGTCTTCTTCACCTTCCCACAACATTTCCGGGATGGAAACCAAAAATGACAGTCCAAACGACTTTCACGAAAAAACAAACTTCATTGATTGATTGAAAACTAAAAGATATAAACGGAACTATAGGGGACATGAAAGGCAAGAACTCCTGATGTTTCAAAATCCCCACCTTCACTGCACCTCTCTTCCCAAGTTTGTGAACGACGCTAGGTTTCTGCTCACGAAAGCTCCTTGGATCCTCCTGGAAGGGCGGAGCACCTGGTGTTCCGTGTCCATAAAGGCTGGATTGTCGTCGAGGTTTCGCCGCATCCACATCATCCTGTGATGGTAGTTTCAACATTCGACCCTGCTGTCGATCAAACCACAGATTTCCATGGCCCTCACGTTGCAAATGTGCAAAACTTTGGCAAGGACTCACAGATTTCACTTGGCAATCTGCAACATCTCCAGGTTTTAAGTCAGCAAATTCCTTTAAATCGTCGTGCTCTAGGACCGCCCCTGTCACAGAGTGATTCAGCTTGAAATATGCAATACCTGGCTTCATGGATGCCAACATAGCTTTTACTTTCACACCGCTTCGAAGAGAAGATTCTGATGGAAGTTCCTTGCTGTTCATGTTGGCATAATCGAGGTACTGCACACTACGTCGCTGTATCAAGACACCAGAGGGGTCTCCAAGCTCTTTGTTCAAAGTGGATTGTAAGGGTAGCAAATGTGCCACATTTTCTACTGCCTTGCGTACCACCGGAGGTGGAAGGGGTCGCTCATGCCATTTTGCTGGAAGAAGTTCGTTGCGTTCCAAACGATCCCAGCGGTGAAGTCGGTAGGCACTCAAGGAGAAAGTCCTCATGACTTCTGCCAAGCTTGCTTGGTAGATCTCCAGTCCTTCTCGTTCCAACCATGCAGCAAAAGCCACTTGAAGGTCATAGACAGATAAAATGGGAAGGTGATATCGATTCAAAAGAAGTGATACAGCTTCTCGACAGTCATGAAAAACTTTAACCAAACCTGCACTCATCAAAACTGGTTTCAATGGTTGGACTACATCTTCTCCACCAGTCTCGACATCGATCAGAAACATCTCGTCATTGGTGGCAATTTGAACCAGGGCAAGTTTACCGAAACGCCCTATCTTCTCACCACCACAATCTATTCCAATACTATGCTGGTCTGAGTCAAGTATCCTGGGCTTTATGGCCATTCACACATCGAAGTCAAAAAGTGGGTAATCTTAATCTTCATTCTCGCATATTCGCCTCTGGTCGAAGTGGATAGAGTGTTTAAGATTCAAAAGGGCAATTGCAGCTCATATCTTTACCGTCCAATTGCCTGGGTAGCGGAACATGAACCTAATCTTCACTTCCGAACATAGGTGCGTCTCATACTTAGGGACCCCACCAATCCCCTATTGTTGTATAAAAACAACCGATTCTTGGACTTGGACTCGTGCATCTTGAGACACCCCTCATACAGAAGATTTTTCTAAAGATTCTAAAGCACCAACCAGGCATCTTTTGTGCCAACATCGCAGTCTGAGTTGCAGTGCTCAGCAGGCGCACTGGGAGTCTCCGAACCATCTCATCCTCAGGGGAGAAGAGAAACCTTCCCACTCTTCACCAGTTGGAAGGGTTAAAGTGATGTAATCAGAGAGAATTTGTGGGATGGATTACACTATGAACTGGTTTGCCAGATCTTGTTTATCTCAACGGTGGCTCAAAGGTGGCAAGGCAATCTTTCGCAGTCATGATATGAGTACCTTCCCCGCCTCCATGCCTTTGTCCACTCTCTGTGGATCTGGAGATGAGGATGCAGAAGCATCTGACCGTACGATCCAATCTTGCATGGTTTTCTGGTAGGCGGCTGGCCACTCAGACCTGGTAGTCTTCCCCGAGCGCCACCGGCAGCCCTGGGTGACCGTCTTCCAAGCCACATGGCGCTGCCACATAAAGAAGTATTTCAAAATGGATTGCCGCTAGCCGGTAGACTAGTCTCACCATGACTTCAGCCATGAAAGAGTTGCACCTTGAAGGGTACTTCTGAAAGAGATTTCTACTAGTGTGGTTCCAATCTTACGAGGATTGTCGGATGCCCTTTTCAAACAAGCGTGTTGTCCGGGTGCCCTGCTTCCTGAGAGGAGTTTCAGTGTGGTCACCTGTGGTCTTTGCTAACCACCAGCTTGAACAAACAAAGACGTCTAATAGAGGGTGTGTTCAAAACGAGGTAGTCAGGCACTGAGCAAACGTTTCATCTCCCAGGAAATAGCATCCGAGCAGAAGCTGCAAAAATGGGGCAGTTTTTGGCTTGCACAAACACCTGCAAGGGCACAAACACCTGCTAGAGTGTGTGTGTGCAACCAAGACATCAGGTGCATCAAAGTTGTCCTTAAACAAACATTTCTGCAACAGGACAGTCTTTGTGCACCAGTCCAATCTGGATTGGCCATCACAATGAGCCGCTCAGGAAGTCGCTCAAAATATCCAAATGCCCCATTTCAGAGCTTTTAGAGTACTGCAAGCTTGAAGTCCTCACAACATTGATGGCAGGGATCAAAGCTCACTTTGAAATTTGCTCACTTTGTATCAATGTCCTCCACCAAAATGCGGCTCACACCCAATTGTCTTGCTTCTGCCTGGCGGTGCCATCGACAAGCCCACTGAAATTTTAGGGGAAGCACATATGACGATTGGGCCACCTCTAGCCACTCAGCTACTGGTAGCACCTTCTTGTCAGATGCCGCCTTCGAAGGTGGCCATGGCAAAAAAGGATTCTGAAAGGTTGTGTGTGGTTCTACAAGCAAGGAAATCCACCAAGGGTTCCAAATCGCTCTTACTCTAGACTCTACTGTAGATTCTGGAGGTCAGAAATACTCATGATACGCGGGGTTAATACAATACAATCTGTATCAGTTTATTGCAATCACGATCAGAATCATACTCACACTCACCTGCTTTTTTTGATCATCAGAATCATCATCACCATCCCCACCGCCGCTGCCGCCCCACCGCCGCCACCACCACCAGCATCAGCATCAGCATCAGCATCAGCATCAGAATCATCATCATCATCATCATCATCATCATCATCATCATCATCATCATCATCATCATCATCATCACTGCTTTCATGGACGTCCTGTTCCCATTTGCGCCTGTGGGCTCACAAGTTCCTGACCTAAGAGTCATTCGGATCGTGCTTTGCTTGAAGATGAGCGGGGTGATCTTTTTGGGACGAGGAATTGTCAAAAGGTGAGCAAGCAGCAAGAGCCTAAACCAGTGGCCATGAGTAAAAACGAGTTCTTGGTCCAATCTTGTCCTTAAAAGAACTGAGAAACCAAGCATGCCAAGACCTCAGAGGTTGGACACAGGCAATGCAGCTGACATCTCAAGTTGCCTTGATGACATCTCTTATGCACAAGTGCACCAAAGTCAATAGTTGCAATAGTTTCTTCTGAGGAAATGGCACATTCTTGGTAAAACTTTGTGGTTTTGCCGACAAGGACCTTTTCCACAACCTAGCAGACAACTGTGCTGCGTTTCCAACCTCCTGTCTCTCCTGTTCTAGATTCTAGACATCAATCTCTTTTGGACACTTGGATCAGTCCAGGGCCTCATCAGCTACACTGCCAGCCTTCCTGCACACAGCGAACAACAACCACACGGGGAGTTTCCAAGGTTGGCAAAAAGGTCTGGGTTTGGGCGAATCAGGCATTGCAAATGGGATCAAATCGGCCTTGGGCCCAGCTGCTCTAAGTAAGCAGCTTTGAAGACCTCGCGTTCTTTCCGCAAGGTCTCCGCCTCAAAAAGCTGCTCATGCAAACCGTGCCTCCAAACCGACCCAAGCCACTCGCATAAGTTTCTGGCCGGAATGCTGTCAATGTTCAAAAATCGAGGTTGCGCCGCCACAATGTGTCTGGCCTCCAGCTTAGAGGTTTTGATAGATTACTTAAATTAGGCAAGTTAGATTTAGTATCATCCCTGGCTCTGTTGTTCCCTTTTTTCATTTCAAAACACCTGACTGTCAAAATCAAAACATCCTTTTAGCTGTTAACATCTGAGCCCTGCACCAACCGACCAGCAGTTGTTTTGAAAGCATCTGGTGTCCCAGGACTCAGCACCAGTCATTGTTGGGAAGGAGATTGAATCCTTTTCACACTAGATTCAGTGTAAAATCTCAGCAAATTGGTCTTTTTGGAGCACCCGCAGTAAGGTAATCATGGAAAATGAAAACCTGGAACATGCTGGAAGCGTTTTTAGTGGCAACTTCTACGAATCTAAGTTCAACCAAGTGGATTTCGTGGACTCTTTGTTGGGGCATCATACCCATCAGGTGATCTTAAAGCGACCAACCCAGCCATTCGTCCAGTCCCTGGCATGCTATCAACCTGATCACGTTGATGAGAAGCAGATGAAGCAAAAATGATCCAGAAGTAACTGCAGGACATTGTGACATGGGTACTGGCACAATGGAAAGTGCAATCAAGTAGGGTCGGAGCCGATTTGGGATGCACATAGCCAGCTACAATACCACCAGGTGGAGGAGAAAGAACATGAACCTAGGGACAGTTCAAGGTGCATTGGCCTTTCCTAGGTGGATCAAACTGAGCTGGGCACGTCTCCTAGGACGAGCTTCTCTCCCAAGACCTAAAGACAAACATGGCGGCAAGTTTCAGAACCATTGGGAACAACATTGCAAAAGCCCTTTGGTATTGCATCATCTGCACCCTTGACATAACTGCTGGACTCTTGCATATCCACTGACCCCACTCAAAGCTGCAAATCGTCCGAAAATCACACCTGGGAACCCTCACACTTCCCAGCTCCAAGAGTGCCTCTGAAAGAGTCGCGCCCACTCGCAGCTGCCTGTGGAAAAAAACAAAACAAAAGTGACCTCCCTAACGACCAACGAGGCCAAATCAATGCGCTCCATTTGCCCATCTGGGAATCCCTGACGCTGGTCGCTCAGGGCCATCTGTAACCGTCATGTTCAAGGCAGCTTCGCTCCCACCGGCCGCAGCCTCAGGCGAGGCTGCCATCATCTGGGCCAAGTAGCGAAGCGTCCTGGAGCACGGTAGCAACACGAGCTGATAGGAAAAATGGAGATGATGCTATCAAATGATTGAACGGAAAATCAATGGGGACTTAGGATACCCTATTTTGAGTACTGTACCTAGCATAAAATGAAACGCAACGAAAAGTCAGCCCTCTGCCAAAAAAGCATATAAAAGGCATGTACGCTGATTCGTCAGGCGGGTCACTGCTGGAAGAGTTCGCTTCGCGTCACGAAATCAGTTTCAGCCTCAGTTTCCAGCAGTTAGGGAATTGCTAGCCAAACCTTTTACAAAGATGTGCAGTACATCTCTGTCAGCCCATAGTTGATTGGGGTTTGCGCTGGTGGTTTACCACTCCAAGCCTAGCCTCTTGCCTAGAGACAATTCATTTCATGAAAGCTTTCCTAGGATAGTAAACCACCAACATTTCTCACCAGTACCTTTGTCAGCATCGGTTGATCTTTGTCAACCTGCACTTTTGAAAGCATGCTCTTCAGACTGCTGAGAACATCCGGCACGCAGCTCCACAACGGCACCAGCTTTTTCTAGGCCCAAGGAAAGCAAGGCCTTGGGTATCGCTTCTCAAACACCCGAGCTCACATCTGTATACATGACCCAGGCCCCTGGCCAGATAACACTCCCAAAAAAATATGCTTCCAAGCAATTGTATTTTTGTACTTATGTCGTATACGATTTGATCCATGATGATCAATGTGTCCTAACCTATCCATGAACCACGATAGCACAAAGGCCAAATGGACCAAACCGCATCTACTCCGGGTGTGCTGGTGAACCTGAAATACAGTGTGAACATATCACATCTTCTGTTGAAGCCTCGCTTCCAAAAAGTCTCCAAGTCTATGAGTTGTTCTCACCCAAGAAAAATCCTCCAACTTAATGAAAACCAACAAAAGTAGAAAAAAGGTCCAATGCAAAAAGAAAGTGCCCCATCAAATCCTCACCCAACTGGGCCGGGAGACTTCTGCTGACTCAGCTGAGCGTTTCTCCATGGAGCGAACACCCCTCTTCTTTAGCCAGTCAACTGCCTGCCAAGGTGCTACACCATTCCCAGCTACCACCTACCGTGTTAACAAACATCTTACGGTAGGTTGAGATGCATCTTGTAGTATGTTGATATGATTTGATATGTTTTAGATATGTGTTTGCAAACATATTCCTGGCAGCTCCCAAAGCTGTCGTGATGTGTCTGTACAACATGAACTGCTGTCCTTCTCCATGTCGCCACTTTCCTCTTTCAGTGCTTCCCGACACCTTTGTGCGATCCAGGGAGTCTTACAGAGTCTAAAATCAAACAGATCGAAAGCAGTCCAGGTGCAAGTCTCTCTCTCTCTCTCTCTTTCTGTGTCTCTTCCATCTAAGAAACCAACTTTCCTGGCCAATTCGTGCAAGCAAAACACACTTGGTCACTGGGTCTTTTCAGAATCAAACAGAAATTCCCAGGACAAGCGAGTCATGCAGCACCCATTGAAGCACCTGTTCTTTCTCTCAGCTCCTGCCATCACAATTCACACAGGTGCAAGAATTCCACCGGAAGCAGCACTTGTTACATTTCACTCCTTCACTTGTGAAGCCGAAACGCTAAATCTTCTCGACCAATTTAACCCCTGCGCGGCAGTCAAAAAGAAAAGGTCAGCAAAAGTGACAAATGTTCCTATCCTAGTTGATCTCTATGCTCACCACCTCCATGCCTAAAGATTGATTTTTACAAACTGCTCCTTCCTTTCATCTCATCTTGTTTCATTTCATAGCATCTTATGTCATTGTCATGTCATTGTGGTTCATTTCATGTCATTGCCTTTGGATTCATTTCATTTGTTGAAGGGCCGTTGCAATGCCCAGGTCTTGCAAATTGTGCCCTTAGATCACTGAAGCACCTGAGCATTCTCTGCCCAAGTGCACGCCACATGCCTAGCAAGTGAAAAGGAAATTGACTCATCTACCGTCGCCGTAGCAGCTGCAGCTGGAGAGTTTGATTGCCCATGATCCTCGTTTCATATTCTTCTTCGCAACACACATGTACTTTTTCAAATCCCAAATCACTGCTAAACAGCACATCTTCCGATTACCGTTTTGCTTGGTCGTGGAGTGTTGGTGCCTCTGCAAGGACAATCTTGCTAGCCTGCTAAGCTGACCTGGATCTCAAGCACAGCACCCGAAACTCTGGCAAAGGTCATCTGAGGTGCTAACGCATGTCTGAAACCTCACAACTCTGCTCCCAAGTTTGTGCTCAATGACAAGTTGCAAAATTCAAAAAAGAATCTCCACTTAATGGACTTAAGAGTAGCACCTGGAAACCAGGTTGTCTAAACGAATTTCACTTCTGAGCCAAAGGCAGCATTCGCGGAAACTCAGGTCATCTCAAATGTCCAGTCCAAAGAATGTGGTTTCGCATTCGACCGGTTTGACGAATTTCTGATAGTTTGTAGTTTGGTGGATGTCGGTGGTACCATCTGGGATGCTCCAACATTGCAGCAACACCCTTTGTCAAAAATGAGTCCAATGGTTGTAGCAAACTCCTGACAGCAAGCACCATAATTTCTCCGAGACCGAAAGCAGTCACTGAAATGGACTGCGAGTTGACGTCGAGAGTCATCATCAGATCTATCATGAGCTTCCACTCCTGAAACAGTGTTTCATGGCTGCACCATGCCCCAGCTGAATCGCAAGGTTTGAGGAAAAAATTAACATGAAGAAATCTTCAGGAGGTCTAAGGAAATGGGAAAAGATTGGTGCTCCTCCTGGTCTGTGCTTTCAAGTACTGCGCCTTCACTTCGCTCTTGATCTCCTTGGCTTGGGATTGGCTGAAGGGAACCTGTGGCTTCTTCAAATCGCATAAAGGATGATTCCAAAAGGAGTTTTTTCCGAAAGGGGGTTTTTCCATGCTTCTCTGCCAAGGCACTGTGTATCAATCTACTTCTTCTGTCGTGCAAGTTCCCTTCCTCGTTGCTCAGCCTTGTCCTCCTCCGACCTTACGAATGATGCTCTCAAATGCGCTGAATCACCATGACACGCACCATGCTCAGGCTTGGACATTCCCTTATTCTTCCCCTTGCCTTTTTTGCCTTTTCCTTTTCCCTAGACAAAACACCAAAGCGGCAACGACGTTCAATTGGCCTGTTCCGATACCCTTGTCTCCCTCCTCGCCTTACCCTTTCCAGGATTTCTCCTGAAGAAGTTTTTCCCGGTCTTGGAGACCGTGTGTGCATTGAACACTTCCTCGGTCAATGTCACATCGCAACCATTTTTGCAAGCACACCTATCGTCAGGTACAATGAGCGCACCAATAACATCCAAGGCACATCACACACCAAACATGCCTGGCACAACAACATCTATCGATGCACAACAAAGAGCACGGCAAACTTAAGACCAATACTGTACTTGACACCAGAAACAAACTCCATATTCTCTAGGATCTTCCACTTGGAGCAACTCCCACAAGGTGGGTTTTCTTTGTGAGGTTGCAGGTGATCCTGCCTTCCGCTCCATTTCGTTGTCTGGAAGTGGCGACTTCCCCTTGTTGAAGACAACATCCAACAAAACCGAGGAGCACCTTGGCTTGCTAACAGCGAGATCCATGGTTGAAACCGGCCATCAAATGAGGTATTTCTGTATTTGCTAAGCAAAGGCAGCCAAGGGACTCCTCACAAAAGTCCGTGGTGACTTTAATTTTGTGTGCCTTCAAGTTGCTGACACCCAAGAATCTTGAAGCAACTACAGGTACTGGGAATGCCATGTCGTGGTTCATCAATTACCAGATTCACAAGGATACAAGAGAAGGTGATACCAGCAAATCAAGAAGGTTATAGTCCACGGAACTGGCACTACAAAGGACACTACGGAGAAGGGAATCTGCCAAAAGACCACTGGTTCTGTTGTTTTGTTGGCTGCCGCTCGCCTTATCCTCAAAGATAGAGAGTTGTTGCAAACCTCGCAGGGCATGGGAATTCCAGTTCCTTTCCAAGGAGCGTCAAGGCATCTAAACTCACCCTGTCCATTGAGGAAGTGACAAATGTTGCAGTCAATCTGCCACTTGGGACCCGAGTCCACATCCAAGCAAAGTGTACCCGGGCAGTTGTCAGCGATGCATGACATCACCTCACTCTTCAAAGCCAAATAAGCTAACTTTTACTGCCACTCAAGATGGTACCATGATGTGCCATGCAACCCAGATGCTGCTGGACGATACTTTTTGTAGATCGGATGATCCAAGTTCCAATGCTTCCCTTGCCTCGGAAAAAACGTTCGGTAAAAAAGTTGTTGGGAGAAAACGCAATCAACAACAACACATTTCAAGTGCTCATGACTCTCGCTTAGGTGCTCTTCTCTGGCACCAAATGGTGGATCGTCGTAGCACATGGGGCAAATCGGATAGCTTTTGCCAACCTGCCGATCTGGGGTGGCCAAAAACAATAAGTCCACTCAGAATGACAACAATTTTGATTGTGTCTTACACTCAAACCCAGCCATCACACCATGGAGTTGCAGTCAAAACTGGCCTTGTTTGAGACGAAAACCAGCCTAGTTGGCAGGCTGATGCGTCAAGACAAGGCAAAGACAAGGCATGTCTGTGTCATACATGCAAACATATCGAAAGTATACGGACAAGAAGCTCAAAGTTGTCTAGCGGGCATTTGAGTTCCTTGTACAGTTTCATCTGGCCGTTCTGCGGCATCTTGAAAATCCGATTACACCTTGCAAAGGCAAAGCAACAAGACAACACAAAAAGCTGAAATTCTCATTGGGTGAAAAATGAGCTTGGCGGCTTAGCTGCTGCCAAGCTGCGTTTTGCAAAACATTCGCACTGGTTTGCGATCAACGACTGATAGATACCTGGTGGAAACATAGCCGAGTGTGTCGCACCCTCCCAGGACAAGATTCGACTTCCGGTCCTTTGACAGTCTCCACATCTTGACAGAGGTCTTCCAGCCGCCTCGCAGAAAGTCACAAGACGAAAACACCATAGCTGTTTGGATGTGTTACAATATGAGTCAGCCTCAAAAGACCACTCGGTATGTTTTATCACAAATCGCCCATGTCCCAAGCAGCCTCCAAAGATTTGAAAATGGTTTCAAAAAGCTGATCGACCAAGTCTACGTTCTTGACCTTAACAGTCCAAGCTGAGAGATACAGCCAATTGGAAAATCTTCACAAGTCTTAGGTCTCACAACCATCTTGTGCCAAGATACGTAGTAAATGAACTTCTCTCGGAACAAGCGCAGGCAATGCTGTACGACTGGTAATATCTCAGCTTTTGCTTCTGCTATAAGTGTGCAATTGTGCTCCATGTTGGCTCGAACTTTTGGAACTACCAGCTCATTATCCACCATCTGATATCCATGAACCAAGGCAATACCAAGCTGAGTAGGAATCAAGCGCCGGCCTTCTGCCAGTTTCACATAATTTCGTTCACAAATGTTGTTGATATGCGTTGCCATTGAAGCATCCGTACCGATACCATGCTTCTCCATCAGAGATAGTAAGTCAGATTCAGAGAGATAGGGAGGAGCACGAGTTTTGTGACTTCCCATGGACACCTTCTTCAATTCAACTGCTTCACCCTTTGCAAAGTCTGGAATAACCACATCCTCCATCTCACCACTTCGCTGGATGGCCGTAAAGCCAGGATCGATGACTTTGCGGCCAGAAATGGAAAAGCCTTCATTGTTGATATTGAAATGAACTCGTGTACGCATGAACTTGCAATCTCCGCTTACTGTTGCTAAAAAATGCCGAGTGATCATGTCCTCACTGCAAAAGGGGCTCAGATTGGGTGGGTCATGGTCAACAAAAATAACCCTAGGAAAGGATAAGCATCAATAAACAAACGACCAATCCCCACACAAAACCTATCGTGCAACAAAAAGCCTCTAACCCTAACAGTGAAACTCGCATGTGTACTGAAATATTCTCACGTCAACCCAAAAGCCAAGTATCGTATAGCCTGTAAGCATCACCAAGCTGCCCTTCTGTCGCTGCCCGAACGGGTGTGATTGGTGGGTGGTCTCCCATATCTACACCTGGTTCAAGAGAACGATCTGACAGAAGAGATGCGATACAAGTAACTGATAACTGCTTGCGCTCGGTTTCTTAGCTTAAGTTTCACAGGATCTTTATATATCTGAATCTTTATATTGAAATTACAAGTGAGTGGGTTGCTTTTCGAAGTGATCCTTGGATATCACATCTCAATCAGCAACCTTTTTTGACATCATGTACAAACTTGAATCACTGGCCAAAGGAAACTCCATGAACAACTTCTTCAAGCTGCCTTCTCTGGGTCGAGCAAGTCCCCATGAAAGCAAATCATTGGAATAAGAGCCCCAAGCTGGATGTCCAGTTTGAGCTCTCACAGCACCCTGGTCACGTTGGAATGCTGTGAGAAGGGACGAACGGCTTGCCATTTTCATGAATTTGGAGAGGAAAGGAGGATTTCATCAAAATCAGGATTTTCCTCTCGAACGAGGACATCTGTTCTGATTATAGGAACCCAGCATTTTACGACCCACACAGCCACCCAACCACTCCAGACTTCTTGATAAGTTCTCTCACCAACAAGAAAAAATCCATCCAACCTGCAAGTCAAAGTTCTTGGGATAGGTGTTGGTCTCAGTACGCGGATATGTCAAGTAGCCATCCAGGTACAGTCGTTCAGCCATGTGCATCGCTTGTTGAGGTCCCAGGCCCAACCTGCCAGGATTTTTTGATGGGAAACTGGTTGGAAAAATGGCCCTTTAATAAAAAAGGGTGGGAAGTGTAAATTCAAGTAATCAATGAGGATATGAGTGAGGGGTACATCTGGTAAACCAGGCAAACATCTATGGAATTGAGAATTCTTGGATATTTCCTGCATGACCGGAATTCCCCAATCCCCTAGCGCGCTGACCTGGTACTCGCCATCTTCAACATCGCCACTGTGTTCAGTGCTTGTGGCCGTGCCATGCGATCCTCTTTTTGGGTAACGTCAGTAACTACTGCTTTGGCCTGATCCTCTTGGACCACGTTCATGAAAAGGCTTGCTACGGGCATGTCAAAGACCTGTCCCCTATCCCATTGCAAAGCCAAGTCTTTACCTCCTTTCGCCAAGGTCACATCGATAGTGTAATAACTCTCTGGCTGAAAGGAATTGATCTCATCACTGCGCCGTACGCAGAACCACAAGGTGGGAGTCTGACAAGGACCATAGGATACCAGGTTGGTGTCCAAGTCACCGTATTTCCCCTGGAAGTACTTGGTCTGAAAGCGAGTAAAAGCACAGCCCAGTTTCAAATCCATTTCCTCAGCAATGTGAAGCGCTGTTTCTATACATTTTGATGACTTTGATGATGTTTTGACAGGTCTGCCAATGTGGAAACAGCATCGACACAAAAAAATTAGATTTAAAAAAAACATGTTAAGGCCCGAATACACCCAAATCCAAGTGTCTGCACGAGCATCTACTGAATCCGACATGTCTTTGTTTGGCGATCCCAGATTTGCCATGGCACGTTTGAGATCTACTGGTGCCAACGATGAAAATTGGGCTCTCCAAACTTGTTGCTGTCCACCTGCGCTGGACATGTTCGGCACGGCATTGTCCATCACCTGGTGGACAAAACCACTGCACATCGAGGGAAATTTGATTTTGAGCGAAAAAACAGAGTAAACGTGTGCATCGGAAAGACCCTCTAAACTTGAGATGTTTTGAGGATGATTCGATGACTGATGTGCTGATGCGAATGTGTTCATCCTTTCTACAAGAAGGGGGTGAAAGAATCGCAAAAGCACGTATCATGTATCAGGATGTATCAGGATGTTTCACGGAGGTCGTTTTTGAGACCATGCCTCAAAGCAGATATTCTCGCCCTCGCGATCACAATCCAGCCAAAGCACCAAGTATGAACATCCTTTGGCCTTGCAGTGGGTGTTTGTTGGCTTAGCGCTCCCTCCACAGCAGTCCCTCAAACTTATGACGCAAAGGAAGTCAACATGTCAACATGAATTGATGCACTGTGATGTTTCAGGCCAGCCTCTGTCTGAAAATGCTTGGGCATCCTGTCAGGAAAACGTGTTGTACCAACTTCATCCAACTTCCAATTGAATGACATACCCATAGTGGATGGCTGAAATCCTGACCAATTGGAATATATCGAACCCTAAGCCTCAGTATCACCCATCAAAAAGTTGCTTTTCATTTCTGAGTGAACAAACATTTTGCTCTAAAAGCCCAAGGGTTTCCATCGCTATTCGCTGTCCTGAGCTTAGGGTTGGCCTCTTGCTTCACTGTCGGAGCTCCAAAGAGGGTCAAAGGTTCCACTCTATCCCAATTGTTGTACTCAGGAGGAAAGTCAATGGAATAGACATGACCTCAGCACCAGCCAACAACCTCATTGTTTTGTTGTTTTTTCCACTGCAAGTTTGTCGAATCGAGGCAGTACTACATGTGTATCCCCAGTCCCACCTCCGAAATCATATGTATATGATATAATTATATACAATTATATAATATATATACAGTATATTGTTTGACTGTGTAAGCCTAGCTGTGCTCTGGGCAAATCTCCCGAATAAAAGTGTTCAGAGATGTTCAGAGTATGAAAACTATGGCTGTGGAATTGGAAGCATAGGCTGTCACATTCACATCTGCAATTAAGTGCAGTGACATTGTTTTTTCCCTTGAGTCATTTGGATCTCCTGCGTTCTGACCACCATCCAAGTCTTGAAATTCAGTCCTCTTGATTTTGCCCATCGATGCCTGACCTTTTAGTCACGGCAGTGAAACCCATGCACATTGCTTCATAGGAATAACAATGGCTTGTTAGAACTCCCCACGAGGCTGGCACCAGAAGTTTAGGCAGTTGGTGACGCAGCCGTTGTCAAAAGGGTTCCTTGTGCGATCGTACACAAAGTCGAAGAGCTCGTTGTACTCATCATCCTCGAGATCCTCGGCTGGCACATTGTCGCCGATGCTGGTGTTGTTGGCCACGTAGTGCTCCTTCTTCTTGCATTCCTGGGCCATCTCGTTCCTTGAGATCAGTCCAAAATGGATCTTGAAGATTGGCCAATCAATTGCCAGGAGAGCAACGGAATATCCCAAATGAAGTGCCACAACGATCTCAAACTTAAAGAAGCCCTTCTCAGCGATCAAGATGGCAAGCCAAATGTCGACCATGATCCCAAGCACTCCAATTAACAGCAAACCTGCCACCATTATCACAAACTCACGGTGATTGAGAAGACCGATGACATTTTTACCCATTTGCAATAATGATCATAGCGGCGGATAGGACGGGAATATTGCCACGACTTGTGTGCACGCCGCGGAATCCCCTCCTCGATGTCCATGCCACCAACAGCACCAAGTTTCATCTTTCGCGTCTGTTTGACTTGCCCAGGATCAGCACAGGCACAATACGCCATGCACCCCAACACAATGCCATAAACCACCACAAACGGTGCAGAGAGCCACACCTGCGATAGAGTGGTGAAACGAGACAACATCGGAATCTGCACCAGGAGCATGCACAGGCCACCAATCACAGTTGAGACGGCAAGACACACTGGCAATACAGGTTTCAAGTCTATACCAAAGAAGGTATAGTCTTCGCTCGGACCCTTATCCTCTGATCCAACCTCGTCATCATCAAGCCAACCTTCGTCGGCATGCGACTCCAAGTCGGCAAATCAGCAGAATTCTGCTGATTTGCCGACTTGGTGGAAGTCAAAAGGCTACTGCTTGCCACTTGGGAGAAGGAATGCCAACNTGGCATTAGACCTCCCAGAGTGGTCGGCCACATAAGACATATTTTGGGTGAGCATATTTTTAACGTTGAAAATTGATCACCTATAAAACATCCACCTGATAGTCACCAAGCTGTTGAGCCAAAAGCAATTAAGTGCATTGACTACTACAATATCGAAAACACTGACATGTATTACACATGTACGACAATATTTGGACAAACTCCTGCACCAGTTGATATGGTGAATATCTTCTGAATATCTAAATATCCCGTGAAATACAGTGCTTTGACGTGCTTTGACCATCCAAGCTGGTGCAGGATGCACAGGACTGGATTCGACAGGATCTGCATCTCATGTCCTCTGCGTCCTCCCTCTGGCTTTGAGTCCTCACTGGATATCACTCCCAGGGCTTCCCCACCAGCGCAACTGGTCACCTTGAACCACGCCCGTTGTCCATAGAAGTCGCCTTCATATTCGTGAACTTTACAGGCAGGAGACACCTCGGGAAAACACTTCCAAGGGTGGAACCCTCATCAACCGAAAAAAAGGTCTTCAGGTTGAGTTTCATAGAGAAACGTTGCAGGGAAACCGTGATTGTTTCGTTTGGAACCCAAGAGTTGTTCCATGCCTTTTTTCAAGCTCAAATCATAGCTATTGCAAAAAAACATGTCCAAAAATGTCCAAATATTATTCACATAATCCATAGTACAAAAATAGTCACACAGAGAGCTATTGGTACTAATCACATGCTATTAGATTGTCAACTCCCAACAGCTCCCTAGCAAACCTGTCTAGTCAACCAGGATACTCCAGTACGAGTGCTGTACTTATGGTTCGAAGATAAAGCGTCTGCCAGCGTCTGCGCAATAGATGGCTTTTCGGCCACCATAAGAACGTTGACCACCATGGCTACTGGCTGCCATACTCGGGCAACGAAACTTCTACTCAAATTCTGGTGCCAAGATGGCAACAGGCATTTATAGCGGGGGAGAAAATGTCAAAAGGTAAGGTGCGAAATACCAAGCAAATCAAGGACAAGGTAAAAAGCCACCTGACAAAAGAAAGATCTTACCGTTCTCTCCCGTTCTTTACCAAATAAAGTCGACTTCTTTTGCTTTTCCAGGTGCAGTACTGCCACTTGCTGCACCGCACGGAACTCTGGCATGATGGCTTCGGCCGGCGCACGTTGCATCGACCAACCATATCTTGAGATCGTCTGGTTGAAGCGCTCGAGCTCGCCAGTGCGATCCTTCAATGCCATGATGATTGCTGTAGTTTCAGCCGAGAGTGTCTCCAATAGAGAAATGAGTGTCTCATCTGCAGGGGGAGATAGGGCGTTGGAATCCACACACTTCTTCCCAGCATTGCCAGGGTACACCAAATCACTACCAAGAATGACATCCCAGGGGCCTTTAGCTGTGAATTTGGCCAAGTGATCTGCCGAATTCCAGTCAAAAACATCCAAAGATATAGATCCTGAAAATGGCGCCTTGGTTGCCGCATCCTCAATATTGACATTCGCACCTTCCAACACCCTTGGGTTGCCATCCGTAGCACAAACATCTGCACCCTCAATGGCCAGTGCAATGGCAACAAGGCCAGTACCTGCACCAAGCTCCAAAACTTTCTTACCCTTCCAAGCGAGGCTCTTCGTGTTGCGCATCACGTAATCAGCCAACACAATGGCTGCCTCCCACAGAACGCCTCCTGTCCCGATACGTTCCTCCTCTCTTCGCTGATGCTGTCGGATTACCACATCACGGCCATTGGGGAAGCGCACCGTGCGAGTGGGCAGCAGGACGGGAAGGTGCTTGGTAAGGGCAAATGAAAAGAGGGTTACTTCACTGTATGGATTTGAAGGTGGAGGCGGACCACCCAAAGAAATCTCGCCAAGCCATTCTGCTTCACAATACGGTTCACCTAGAGCTCTGCTTTCGATTTCTGCAGCCCTGCAATGAATCGAACCGTTTTCATCAACACGCAAATCCACCTCGATTTGAATAAATGATCTGTAAGAAGGAATGGGCAAAGGTGACAGTTCCATCATTCCCAAAAAGCGGTTTCCTTCGCAAAAGGGTCGCTCCCCAGCGTACAACTCCAGCCGTGCAGAAGCTTGGTCATCGTGAGTTGTTGTGAACAGCTTCGTTGTTTGGAGAGGTAGACTACTACCACGATGCAACAATTCTTCGCAAACACCATCTGTCACCTTCACATGCAAAGATAGCTTCAGGGACCTTTCAGTTCCTGAAGTCGTCTCAACAGTGTCTGGTGGCAGTAGTGCTAGCAGCGGAGGTGTCTCCTGGACTGTTGCATGGGATTCAAAAACCAAGAGAGAAAAAATGGCGGCTACTAAATATCTTTCCTGGATGCTGATTTCTTTGGCCGCATCTAGAGTGCTGTATCTTAGGAAGAGCTCAACGTGGCCGTGCCCCTGCGATGCGAGGGGTCACGTCAGTAATCCTGCTATCAATCCTTGCAATTTGCCTTGATATCTTTGCTATGGGCTATGGCGGCGGCTATGGCTGAAGACCCCAGAGCTGAAAAAAGGAATATGCTATTCTTCCCTCCAAACATTCCATGGATCATGGCGTATAGATCAACCTCAACTTAGTCAAGTGGCGCTCTGTGAAGCCTCAGCCATGAAAAGTAGAAGATGACGCCAAAGTGCACATAGCAGCAAATGCATACAGCAAATCAGTGACCCTCACACGACTCTTTGTAAAAAACCTTAACAGCTTTGAGCAGTCACCTTTGAATGGGTTCAACTACTGTATCATTTTTGCCGTATGAATCCTTGTGCAGGTTGCTTCTGGCGAACGGTATTGAATTGAAAACATTTATGTGCAATAGATCCCCTAGCAAATAGAGTCTTTAATGCAAAATTGTTTGCGCAAACCTTTATGTAGACATTAAATAATAGCTGAAAGATCCCCTGCGCTGCTCAATCGATGAATGATTTCTGTTTTCTATCCTAAATTGCTTTGGAGCCAATGGCTGCGAATCGTACATCAAACAGAGCAATGGCATTAGTGAATTATGTCATAAATTGTGCTCCTGCTGCTCACTGAATGTCAAGAGCTACTCTGAAACTTGCCAAAAATGGCTGGCAGAGTGCACTTTTGTCTCATCACATGCGGCGGCCCTGTTTGGCTCGCCGGTTCATTATCACTGGAGGATTCCATATTACATATTACCTGCACATCTTTGGTTGCTTGGTTGCTGACGCTAGTCTGTCCGCAGCAGCCAAGGTAATGAACAGCGCTTCGCACCATTCCCATCATCCTTCTGTGGATGATGACAAGAGTATGTGTAACAACGGGGCTGATTCAATAGCACACAATCTGGAAAATCCACAAAATGTTGAAGTCACTATGTGGCGGTGCAACAAAACAGTTGCACCAAGGGCCCTGCAATCGCATTGCACTCCAACATAGCAATATTTAGCAATGTAAGGATATACGTATTATGACTGCGGAAATATTGGCGTGTGCTCGTCAGCAAATTTCTGATTGTTTGGAATTGGAACCAGACTGTGAACATACGAAACTAAGCATGGTTGCTTTCTTCTTTAGTTTGCAGTGCCCTTCCGGAGGAGTTTCACCATAGCCAGCTCATGTTGAAAACCTTTGCCAACCTCGTATTGCAAAACACAAAACAAATGCACAACAATGAACCCCCTTTACGCAATCCATCAAAAATTGGATCAGTTGAGATGTCTGCACTTGGAGATGCAGATCCATGTGGAAAAGAAGTCGCCTCCCACAGACTGAATTGACGAAATGTGTCCCGAGTGTTCGACGACTCCACGAGATGACATTCCCCAGGCCTTTGGTGTCAACCTCACATGGCCTATCGGACCTGGACGTCGGCCCAAACCATCAGCCCAACTCACCTGTCAAAACGTCGATCCGTTTTTGGTGTTTTTGAAATCTTTTACAAAAATCCAAATCATGGAAAGTTGCCATCATTGAATCTTACTGCGTATGAGGCTGCCACTGACTCAGGAGACATACGGTGTCCTGCAAATGAAGACAAGAAGGAACAAAGAAACACAGCAAGAAAGAAACACGGACTCTCATCACTCTCATCTCTGAGACATTACAAGTGACCTGTGATATGTCCTGCACATACTTTAAAAATAAAATACTGATCTACCGATCTACCGGCCTTTCCTACATTTGTACTATGACACCATTTTGAATGCCAATGAGTTTTCATGCCCGTTGTTCTCCTGTGTTCATGCTGGAAGAAGAGGTTGCAGCAGTTGATCTGCAGCTGGAAACATGGACTACAGGATTGACGACATGCCTCCCTGATGGTCCCTGGGATTTTTCCTAAGTTTACTTTTCTGCCCAAGTAAACCTCGGAAATTCTCCAAGATTTGTTGTTTCAAATCATTCACAATCAAAGGTTGGCCTGGATGATGAAGTAAACATGGATGTTTTCAGCTGACCTCAGAAGTCAACAATCACCCGTCTCTCCAACTTTGCAGCATTGACAGTGTTGAAGAGTGGATTGCTGAATCCAAGGGTCATTATATTACCAACATCTACCAA
The DNA here is from genome assembly GCA_000507305.1 of Breviolum minutum Mf 1.05b.01. NCBI lineage: Eukaryota > Dinophyceae > Suessiales > Symbiodiniaceae > Breviolum > Breviolum minutum. The sequence goes on from DF239037.1 coordinate 316,960, forward strand.
ATCGAACACTGCTGTATTAGGGGCATGGCAAATCACTCAGAATTACCATACATTTGCCGCTTGATCCTACATCTGAACATTTGTGATCACTGGATGGTTAGCAACTCAACCGCCTTGAATGAAGCTCAAGCCTTTTGCTTGAGTAACTCTGTTCTCCCACTCCTTAGACCTAGTTGCTGTCAGGTAAAGATCCCCGTGGGTTCAAGGGTCTTGATGGACTTATATAACTAGTATGTTTTGGTAGATAAGGCCTACTCTCCAGTCATGCTTGGAAGATGGCAACACGATTTCTGTTTCAGCACTTGGGTTCAGGGCTCGCTTGCACATGAGCATATGGATTTGGAGTTGGACACGCTGGAGCAAACTGAACGGTGCCATGCCATGGTGGATCAATCTGTCCATTTCTTGGAGGTGGGTTTTTTTCGCGATGACAGCTGCGCTGCACCTTCATCTCGTTTTGGTCAATGTAGCACCGTCGTTCATCATCGCAGTCCTTGAGAAGACAAAGAAAGTGGAAAAACATCCCCAAAGCGCTAGAGTAAGTTTACAAGTTTGACTGTTTTCCAACAACTCGAGATATGTTTCTTGAATTTCAGTTCAGAATCTTGGCGGCATTGATATTGCAGCTCTGAGCACGTCAGGCCTTAGAGTATGACTCAGTACGAGGTATAGCTCCCGATGATTTTCGGATGTTTCAGTTTTTTTTTAACGATTGAGGATACCACCCATTCTGTTGGCACGAAAGAGCCAAGATCAGCCGCTAATGATTCACGGTGATAGTTCATATGCATATGTCTTTACCATACACCTGGAAGTGTTTATATAGTTTGAGATTGCAAACCTATCAGTTAAATGCAAATCGAATATCTGAATAACTGAAATATAGACAACTCGGTTTATTGGTGTCCTCACCACCATTTTGGAATGGATCGATGCAATTCCAGTCACTGAAAGGCAAATGTATGTGAGACTCATCAACATACAGAATCTCACTTTTCATGCGCATGTCTTTAAATGAAGCCTGATAGGCCAGCAAGTTGCTTGAGGCAGCTAGCATGTATCACAAAAAACTTGGAACAGCAGAGAACTCTGAGCATCAGCCGATGACACAACAAGAAGAGGGTCTGGCATGCTGGTAGGATACGCAATCACCATAGACTCGTGCATCTTTTTGGCACTTCTTCTGCACCTCCCGTTTCTGATGCCAAAAGTCGCCAGACTTAAAATGGGAAGTTAACATGGCATCTCTTCAACAAATCTGTATCTTTGCATCAATCCTGTCTCATGTGCGTTGATAAGTTCTGATAGAGATCTGGCAAGTTGGAAACAAGGAGTTGCTCGGTGGCTGTACCTGAGAAAGCCTGTACGGCTCGTGCCACGCGGTTTCAAAAAGTGGGCAGCCGACCGCGAAGAACTGATGCCAGGGACGTTGTTGGCCGTTGCTCCAACGGCCAGCAAAAGCCCTCCAAGGCATGAAGACTCAAAGGCATTGGCCGCCATCCCGATTTTCTGGGAAAGGCGCCGGGTGGAACTAGCCCCTGCCGGAAAAAAAGGAACAATAAACGCCGATGAAACATCCAACTTGAACATAAATGACTCCAGGCAAGGTCCTTTTTTTGAATCGCTGCCGACAAGGCGCTCTGAATAAAATCAAGACTTCAAGAGCTATAACTGCTATAACTGTACTTTGGCTTACAACTTGCAAAGAGGGTCCCAGGAAGAAATGGAGATTTTAAAAACCTTGTAGATTGCTCCACATTAAAAAAAAACACCTCTGATAAACCCTCTTCTGGCTCGATGGACACGAACCCTGATCTTGTACGCCAAAGCATTGAAACAATAGTACCATATCTCTCGCTTTGCGGGAAAAGTTCTACATGTCAATCCTCAAGGCTAAATTTGCCTTTGAAAACCCACTGCCCTTTGCTTCAAATGTTTCAGGCAGTTCAGTTGTCAGTTAGGCTAGTCAGAATCGCTGTCCAACGCCTACAGACTTGAGAAGATCAGCTTCTGCAGAAATTGCAAGGGATGGACTTTGTGTCCCTCTTGTCAGCACAAAATGTCCATAGATCTTTCTTGTCTTGTTGCTGCTTTTTCTTTTGCTGAAAAAAGGCCCCACAGCCGATGCGCCGTCCCTTATCATCTTGCAAAGGCTTAAGTTTCAATGATATGATATGCATTGATTTTGAATTGGCAAGGTAACCTAGGTATGATATTTTCAATGCATGAATCTACCGTCACCCTGTATGTCGCCCAGTTTGTTGAACCCACCTCGCAGAGTTGCTCAAGATCCCCATCACTCCAAGATCGACGCATGGACACTTGGGGAAGCTCTTCATCAATTCGAACGGCCTCCCATCATCACTTCACCCCACTTCCCCTTTTCCATCAGCTTCATCTAACAGGCCACGATATCAGCATACCAACCTCCATGAAAGTGCCCTTGATGCGAAGAATAATGTTGTCGTCATCCTGACACTGACTTGATGCCAAACGCGCGAATTCAGGAGGAGCCTTAGGAAAATTCATCGCGGGAGAACAGAGACAAAGCATTTGGTCGATGCCATGTTCCCCGCTTCGAGGCACCCCTTTTGTAGTGTCAGCTATGCTGCTTGCTATACAGGTATTATGGCTGCTGTCTTTCAATCTCTCTGACCGCGTTTTCCTTCTGTCAGAGTCTCAGGCTGTTTGTTGTCGTGGAAGTCTGTTAGTTCCTGGCTGGGCCATGATACAATGGCTGGCTGTTGTCAAGAGGAAAAGGCGAACTTCTAGAAGCTTCCAAGCATGGCAGGTGCTCCCACAACAGAAGAAGTCAAGGCCTGCTTGCGACATTCTGACTTTTTGCCATACAAAGCGAGTGCTGTGGCGGAAAAGGTCCACGGTTTTTTTTAATCCTCATTGCTTGTATAGTGAAAGAGAACCGCAACAAAGTATGCAACAAAAAACACAATCAATCCTGCTGTGCCATATAGCGAAGGCATGTGGAAGACAATTGTTCAAAACAGATAAAGCAAATGCACCATCAAGAGCAATGTGATCTTGCAGACCGGAGGGAAAATGTGGGAGACAAATAAAATGAATCAAGATTCAAAGGCAAAATTACCAGAACTGGCCAGTTCAAACCAACAATCCCTCCCACATTCTTTTAAGGAGCAAGGACCGCAACAGGTAGGAGTTTAGCCCGTTTGAGAAAAACGTACGCAGGCTTGGACATCATGAAATGCTGCACTGGTGTTGATTCATACTCTGGGCCCGTACAAAAGACCAACTCAATCAAAATTATACCAACATACACCCCACATAGCAAAAAGCAGTTTTTGTGTTAGGTCGTCACCCTCCACCCCAACCATAGCACACTACAATGGCACCCTACACTGGCACCCAGCAATGGCACCACCAAAGTTGGCCTTCACCTTCCCCCCGCTATAGCACACTACAATGGCACCCTGCAATGGCACCCAGCAATGGCACCCTACAATGGNCCCTCCCGCCCTATTGGAAGTAAGAACCCCTATAGCTATCGCTATCTGGGGAAAAACAGGGATGAAGTCATGCTTACCGAATCACTGTTCACTCTTGGACTTACGGCACCTCTGAGAATTCACCATCACTTCCAGTCACGCAACGCTCCTGGGAAGTCAAGTCTTCATGCTGAAATCATCCATGCCAATCTGTTTCTTGCTGTCCAAGTCCCAGTGCCTGGAAACCCAACTGTTGTCCATCTTCGCTGAAGGCTACCTGTCAGCACAAGTCTTCCAAGCTCCCAAAATGATGTAAAAACTTAGATACTATAGACTATAGTATACTAGAACATTATAGAAATACCAAAGTTTCATTCACTGATTCAGGTGTGTGAGTAGCGGTTATAGCTAAGTGCTGCGCTGCTGGAGCATTGTCCACTGCCATCTCCTCCTTTCAACTGTGGATTTACAGATTCATCCAATTCCACTAGGATAAACGAGAAAAAACGCTTGGACTTCGTTTCACCCAAAATCTTTGGAGTTTACATTCAAAATCATTGGTGCGTCATACATACAGTACATGTCACATGTGCCAGTCGCTTCCCGGGACAAAATGCCGTCCACTAAAATGACCAAAATGAACTCCTCCGGAGAATATCCATAAAGGTCAAAGCCGAAGCCAAAGTCCGGCATCTGGAGAGGAGTCGGGGGAGGTATCGGTATCCTCCAGGTGAGGACGTGACCTGGTAAACAAACACTGTTTCTTTTTTCAGAATTCGGATCAGTCAATTTGAAGCAGAATTCAAATCTACAAAGTCTACAGGAATTGAGAAATCTTATGCAGTTAGCTTCTTGGCACTACAAATCCCTTCCAATTGTGATCATTTGCAAGCGCTTAGTGTTGCCTGTCTTTCTCGTCTGGGTCTTCTTTTAAGCCTTTTGGGTGTGGCACTCCCTGTTGTTGCTTCTAGTAATAGCAGTTGCGGCCGTTGCCACTCTCTCCTGCTCTCTACACTTATTCAACTTCATTCATCTTCTTCCTATTTGCACCATGTATGCATACAGGCCGGGTCCAAAGAGCTCTAGTGTCCAAGGTACAGGGTATCAAATCCCTATTTAAATGGCAACAGCATTTCAACTTCTCATTCGTATATATACCACAAATGGGTTCCTACCTCTGCTTAACTTTGCTACAGAAATAGATCCGGTGTCCCTTCCAGCCACCAACAAAACAGCCAGCCTCAGAGAGGTCAAAGTCAGCTCCAAACATACCTGTGAAGTCCATTCACTGTACTCCCGGCGTCCCATAAAGCCAAGGGTGGAAGCCGCCTCGCCTGTGATGGGATTACTTCGCAGCTCCTCGACGCCATGTGCATAGCGACAGGATGCGCCTGCCTGTGCAATTCTGCACTGCGGGATGCGTCGATGGTTCCAAATCAACTCTATATGTGGAAGTTGTACAAGATAAGAGAAAGAGGTATCATCAACAGCCAAGCCGTATCCAATAGGAAGAGGGAAGAGCACATGACAGCACACAAGCATGTCCAATGCTACATTCAATTCCTTCAATCAGACCTACAGAACCTCCGGAACCTGCAACTCCTTCCTCAACAATTGACATTAGATCTTCACTTCCGCAACCTTTGCTTCAACCGGGATCACCCTGGAACCATCTGGAACCGATGTCAGAACATGTTATTGTCCAAGCCTTGCAGCTGCCATTGGCCCACCACCGGCAGAGCTCAGTTTTAAAGACTGTATCAGTCGCTCTCAGCTCGCCATACCTAAGTCGCTCCCACCAATACCGTCACACTCAGAAGCTGACGGCAAAGCCAATGAGACCCCCAACCCATGAGCAAATTTGCAGTTGGCATCGTTGCACTTGCGCCGGAAGAAGTTGTAGCCTTTAACGCTGGAAGCATGCAGAAGGGCAACTTCTCTTGGAAAAGCCCACTTCAATCCAGCCCCCCAAGGCTCCCAGACAAAGCTTGGTCTTCGTCAGGTCAGGTGCTTTTTGGAGTTCCTGTGAAACAGGTGATTTCATTTTGGGGGATGTGCCCTTGAAAAAAATGGCATTTGTTTTTTAGAGATTTCTCTTCACCTGTAAGTGGTTGGGGTGACTCCCACTAACTTCCTTCGATTCAAACAACACGCATTGGCGCTGCGTCGCAGAGTCTTTCAACGGCCCATCACAACTTGTACACGTACAAACCACGTGCTCTAGCCTTTGGCTAGCTTGCTCAGGAAAATCATTGGCAGGGTATTCAATGAGTCAGCCCTTTCAGTTGGAGCAGTCATCTAATGAATTCTTTGTGAGACCATAGCTGGGATTTTTTGAAGAAAAAAAAGCACAATGCACCAACCGTCGCAGGCACCCCTGTAGGATGCAATCTGCATAAATTTCCTGACCCCGCAGCTTACTCTCTGTTTAGAACCACAGGGCAAGCTGGGACGCTTGCGGCTGACACCGGTTTTGCCCATCACTTTTACATAGCTTCAAAACAAAAAACACCTGGACTGATGCTGAAACCTTGTCAAAACAGGTCAACACTAAACTCAAAACCGAGCGATTCTACCCCTTCTGCAGTTGTGTACAAACAATGAAATTGCCCAGCTTAACTTGGACTCTGCCAAGTTTGGCAGGCTTTGGAATTGTGAAACCTTGAGAATCCAACTACCATCTCCTCCAATTAGCAGTGCATCTTTGACTGGAGAAGTCGGTAGTCATGTCGCGAAACAGCAACTTGTGGCTGCCTCTTATTGAAGAATGCAGCATTGTTTGCATTTTTCCTGAGACTTGGGTGGATTCTTGTTCCATTTGGCATGCGTTTTAGTGTGTGGATGTAGAGTGGTGCATCATACTGGGCTGGTTCCAACAAGAAGGCTTAACATAAAGCCAGCTCCACAGGAGTTTGGGATCATTAGAAAGCTCTCCAGCTTTGACCCGAAACTAGCATCAACCGAATCAACCAGCAGACGATCATGTGCAAGCGAGCATCGGGGGGGCCGGGTGCAGATCGCTCCGATCGTGCCTTGGATGGAAAATGGATGAATGGAAGACCCCAACTAGCCCAGTAACGTTGTCTTTACAAGTTCTACTCACAAAAATGAAACATCTATCACTCCTGCTGTCCGGGTAGCATTCTGATTGTCAGCTTTGATTGCCAGTTCACTCCAGTCAACTTCCACAGAGCCTGACATGCGGCCTGGCAGTTTTTTGGAGTTTGACAAAGTCAACCCACTGTCGCTTAAGTAGAGCCGCAGGTGATCACAAGTCGTAACTGTAACTGTTCCTTTATTTAACCTTTTGGATTGACCCACAAATGTACTGTGACGGATTTCCACCTGTTTGCAATGCTTGCAGGAATCTCGAATATCTGACACATGCAAACTCACTGAGCCTGTCCCAAAGGTCGAACTCTTGTTGACAATTGCTTTGTCAAAACCTCATACATTTGCTGCTGTATGGAAATCTGACGAAGAAAAATTACTGTAGGACTTCAATTGAATGTGTGTCAAGAGCGGATCAACACTTTAGGCAAATACCCACTTGAGCCGAGTCGCAGCACTGGAAACGCTCTCCCGTGTCAGATGGATCCCCAGGAAAGCGCAAGCCAACGCTTCCCATCTTGTTGCCTTTGCTATACCTGGGCAAAGAATCATTCAACAATACCATGCAAGCAGAGAGTATACAAGTTGAAAGCTGCTTCGGCCAAGGATCAGGACAATCAGCAAAGTACAACCTGGGCTAGGCTGCTGCACCCCCCACCAAGGTCATGTTTTTGCACATTGTCTTATTAACCCTTGGAAGGATTTACATACCAATGACTTGCACCCGCACCCTCCAAACCTCAGCCTCTTTCATTGCAAACGAAGAGCTTTGCAACTCGTCTTGGCTCATCGCTGCCGGTCGGAGAGTAGGTAAGCTTTGTGACCAAACCAAATCAGTCGATTGGTTGGTCCTGGAAGGCCCAGGATGAAGCTGCTTTCCACCACTTCAGTGTAGTCACACTTCAATACAGTAATTCAAACAAGGCACACGCTCATCTCACTCTTGCCTCAGTCACAAGTCACAAGCATCACAAGAATAGTCTCGGGAAAAGGACACGAAACTGCTCATTTGAAGTAAAGAAAGCATCAAGTCCCCAGCACTCCACAGCATTCTCATGCAGGGGCAAAACAAACAGCACCTTGGAATCAAGTTCTGTCTGTGACCGCATCAGCAAATAGACGAAGAGCTCAGACAAAATCTAAAATCTCCAGAAAGGCACAACGCGGAGGTTTGCATGGATACCTGCAACAGACTCCAGGGACAAAATGGACGTCGAATGCTTCAAATTGGAGATTGCTAGAGTCTTGACTGAAACAAGTGCACTAATTATTCCGCTATGTCATGTCCAACTGAGATCAAAAGCTCATTCGTGCCATCATGCAATAATAGTCCAAAACATACATACATTATCGATTACTCATACATGACCGAAGGGCAAAAAATCATCAATCATCCCGATCATGATCCTCGAGTTCGCCCCGATTATCCTAGTCAACCCATCAATCCATCCTGGCAAAGAATGGATCGTCAGGTTCGTCAGCTTCACCACAGGTGACAATCCATCCTGCCAAGGTGTAAACATGAAGGCTGCGAGCCACTGACTGAAGACGCCAAATGGTCCTCGGTGAAGTGGCGTTGGAGCATGCTACCTGAGTGCGAGAATTCCACTGCGATGCAACTGATGCCACTTGGCCGATTTTTGAAGTGCTTCAGCCGCTTGGCTGATTCTTGACTCCAATCTAATTTGATGATCACTCGAATCACTCACCACCAAAAAAAAGTCATGACATCCAGTCAATCTCCAGCCTCTAGCTGCAGGAGTTCGCACATCCTGACAAGCAAACCCAGCCCCCCAAACCTACGATTTGATGAAGACTATGAAGACCTGAATGCAGAAGGTCGCTTTGAAGCTCTGAGGCTGCGACAAAATGAGCATACACAGGCTTGTGATCACTGCTGCTGACTTCAGAGGCTGAGGACAACCAGCGTTGCACTGCATTCCCCTGGGAAGAAAGGTCATGCTGAATCTCTTGCAGTTCATGCTTCACACGGCTCAATGGCTCGGCTATTCAAGGAATCTGCGCCTCCACAGCTTCCGCAGATTTCCAAAGAATGCGATCACAATACGAGGGCGTGCGCTCCTTGGGCTCACTGCCCGTCGTTTGCCGTGGCATTCACATCATACATCTGTGCCATCCATTACATGTAGAGCTTGGTTTCTAGCCTGATGGATCTTATTTCTAGTGCTGTTTGGACATGTTGGAGCAGTGCAGCCCAAGCTCTGATTGATGACTTACACCTGCCATTCTCTCCACCTTGAAAGTTGGTGCAAAATCAGGCTGCCCTTCTTGGAAGCCAGCGAAAGCCTTGTCAAGGATCCAAAGGGTTTCTGCTTGTTGCTCACTGGGACATCTGCGAATGCGATCAAAATAGAAAACATACTGGCAGCTCCCCCTAAAATGTGCGCTGCTAATGGCTTTCTTCACGTGAACCACAAAAAAAAACCTCTTACTACTTGCCATTATACTGGTGTTTAGTAGGGATCCTTATAACGGTTTAGTTTTGTATATAATCCCACGAGTCTTTCAAAGTAAGTGTGCTGCTGTGCTGCCTGCCTTTCCAGACTTGTGAAACTGGCGCAGTTGGTCAAACTTTAAGAGCTCCTCATCGAAAAAGGGGCTGTTTTTTTTTGGCTACGCCAAATCCAACAAACAGATTCGCTACCTATGCATATGTATGCATTTTTAGCAAGTGCCTGCCTGATACTGCTCGTTCTGGATCATATCACACACGTTCACGAAATCATCAGGCCGTGACGTGGTCGCAGCGGCCATGCTATCCTATGAAGGAACAGGAAGCACTTCAATCCTCAATATTCCTCAATCAGACTGAGATCCTCCAAAGAAACGAATATTACATAAGCTAGATACCTCAATAATATTCAATAATATACTTGTGTATACTGTATATCATGTCGTGTCATGTCTCTCTTTCTCGTAGTTGTGCCACTCAATCACTCCACCCCTGGCCTTCGATGCGACAGTCACATCGCGCTTGCCCAAAGCCAAGGTGGGTAGCTCCTCTGACGACAAGTCCAGGCGATAATTGAGATCCCCAAACCAGAAGCAATGGTCAAACCTGAGTGGCACCGCGATCTCCAATGAAAGTCTTGTTTCTTGATACAACGCCAAATGGTAATTAAGCGTTTTGAATTGCACACTCATGTTTTTTGGGTAGAGTATAGACGTTGCGAGTTGGAGCAGGTCAAGTCTAGGCTTCATGAGGCAAACACTCTTTGAAAATAACTTGTTCATTTCTATTTGTTCAACAGCCCCAAACAAAGAGGGCCGGCAAGGCCGCGACTCTGTGACGATGTCCAAATCGGGATGGCAAACTGGCCACGTCTCTTGGATAATCTCTCGGCAGTCATTGTTGCGCTTCTCAGCAGCACTCCTTACAGCTTCGGTGAAGTTGAGACGCTGAAAATTTTGAGCCAAGACTCCAAGACCTTCACACTAAGCTTGGGGCATATGGGCAGCCAAATGGCAGCTTACGAAGCACAAGCTGACTGGACCAAAGTGAAGTGTGACAACAAGGCCACCCTTGTTTCCAACCTTCAGCTGTTGTGTCTGAAAGGGATCAATTCTACCACTGACTGGAAGGGAAAAAAGAAATAAGAAGCCAAGACTTACCTGCAAGAAGCATGTACAGTACTCAACAGTTGAGTCATGTAAGAAAAAAGGTCACTTCTCCATCAGCTGAGGTTAGCACAGTACCTGCCAGTAGACCCGTGGCAGAGTGGGTATGCTGCACCGAGTGAATCAGTGGTCCTTCTTGCCACTGGAGTGTGCCATCGCAGTACTCCGTCTTTGCAAAAACGAGGAGGCGCATGTTCATCAACACGGCCTAGTTGAATGAAGTTGAATGACTTCAGTGAAAATAGCAAACGCATGCAAAAGGCAAAGCTCCATGGCTAAGTCCCAAGTCTGCCAATGCACTGAAGCTCTCCCTGGCCTGCTGGACTCTGGTAAAACCATCACCAAGGCGCTCTGCCAAAATGTCGTCCCAGTGGAACGAAAAGGCCTCCTCTCCAACATCCCGAACCACCTTTTTACGCCTCTCTGGGCTCTCGGGTGGAGACCCAAAAGCTATGTTTTCCAAAGCATGTAAGCCTTCCTCCAGGGCACCAGACAACATTGGTAGGGCTGTTTTACCACTACCTTTCAAAGATTTGCGTCGCTTGGGATTGCGCTTCGGAGTTGTGACCCACTCCGAAACCCAGTCGTAGCTGCACTCTTGGACTCCAACAACCACCAAGTCAAACTCACCTGCATGACCAAAGAGCTTTCTGACGAGTAAGGAAAAAAAACAGACCCAGTCATTCTTGGGAGAGACGGGCCATCGAGGAAAAGATTCAGCATACATCCAAATAGGACAAAGAACTGAAAGAACAAACCTGCCTCCTCCGCTGGGCAACCAATACTGCAATTCCTCATCCACCGGCTTCGCATCTCCCATATTCCAGGTGAAGCATAGCACCTTTGCCATGTCATGGTGACCATGGTGGGCTTGTGGACCAACAATTCCAAGTTGCACCTTGATGTGCTCCCAAGGTTGTACTTCCCTGACCACATCGACCTTCCAGGTGCTGAGGCTTCAGCTTGTGGTGCTTTGATGCAAGCAATAAAATGAAATGCAAACAAGCAAGCAGCCTGGACATCAGCTAAATTTGTGGCCATCAAACAAGACGGCTCAGGTGTCAGATAAATCTTAAAACACTGCACCTGCTGGAAACCAAGATCTGTTGCAAACAAGTCCGATTGCTCACATGCTCACTGGCTCATTCGTGTAGATGGTTTGCAAATATTTTGTCCCTAGTTGGGAAGGAATGTAGAGATCAACTGCTGTTGGCAGGAGGTACAGTAATAGGCACTCACTAGGTCTCTAGGTCAAGGCTTTGTTGTCTTGCCTTCATGTGTAAAGGCTGCTGGAGCCAAGCCGGCTTCCCACACCATTCTCCGCAAGGACAAAGCAGGTTCCAGTTTTTGACATGGACATGGCAATCGCAAGAGTATGTTTTTAAATGTTTTTTGTTGGCTTTATGAAACACAAATCAATCAACACTTCAAACAACTCTTCCCGGACCTCTTCGGAGTGAGCAAAAGGGCATTGGGCGCCCATGCTGCATTTCTGTTTCTTGTTAAAGACCTGGTTCATAAGAGATTTTGCAAGCAATCACACTTCAGGATACCTTCAATCTCTCAATCTGTTTTCAAAGGAAGAGCTGGCTGGGCTCCGGACACAAAGCTTTGTCTTGTGAAACTGTTCTTTGATTTGAGGGGAGAATTTGCTATTCAACCTGAATCACACACGCGGTAATCTCCAAAAACACGGAAAAGTCTTCAAAGTGCTTCAATCATCTGTGGAGGAGAACAGTTGCAACGTGCTGGCTCCTGGCACCTGGAAACATTTGGAACATTCTGACAAAGCTCTAAGCTCTCGGAGCAGGACATAGACATAGCATTGGGATCAGCAGACCACTGTGCAGCCGCTGCAGGAAAGACCATGGGACCATTGACCATGTCCTCACGGGAGCTGTGTTTTTTCTGGCTGGGTTACTCTGCCTATGCTTTGCCTACGCCATTGCAGTGTTTGCCTGCGCCGGGCTCCTTTGTATTGATTTGCCTACGCACACCTACACTTGCCAATTCAGTCTTGATGTTGCGTGCGCAACCTGCTTCTTTGGTTGCTGGATTTGTCATGTTTTGCCTACATGGCTTGTGCGGGGATGGTCAGTTTGGGCTATCCCTCATATCTGTGGCTATGTATTCCCTGCACCTGGTTGACCACACAGGTGGCAGCTCATTCCGCTTCATCACGCAAGCAGCGGGCACAAGGAGAAAACAAAACGATACAACAAAGGATCCTCCCCCCAGAGCAACAGCAACTGAATTTTTGCTGATGACTAGAAACACCCAAATAAAAATAAGCTATTACCATCTTCATCGCTGTGAGGTTGACCATGAAGACAACCGGATCTGCAAACAACTCAGGCAGCACCGGGGCAGCCGCGATGCCTCTGCAACTCCAATGGATGTCCAGTATGCCACGTTGTTCTCCAGGCCCTGGACTGGGAAGAACGTCACAGAGGCCTGGGACGCCGGAAACAAAGTAGGAAAAAAAACACCAGAACCAACAGCTTCACCAACAGCAAGAAGAAAAAGAAGAAAAAGAAAAGGGAAATCTGAAAGAGCATGATATGAATCAGCATCAGAATCACCTCCCGCTGCTTGCTTCACTGTAATGATTTCTACCCAAAATCCTGACTAGGCTTCTGCCAACGTTAGCCTGCCTCGCCGCCAGCTTGTTCGAAAAGCTGCTGGCACATGAACCTCAGCAGCAACTTCGAGTTCGCTGTCAGGAGGAAAGGCGTTGAGGCTCAGAAACATTTACAGTTCTCACTTTTTACTGAGACTCAGTCACAAAGCCAGGATCCACAAAATTGATCACTGCGCAATGGCCATATTCTTCTTGCCTTTTTGTTTGGTGCAGCTTCACAGCTTCCCAATTAAAAAGGGAACAACTTGGAAAAAACCAACGAAGCTGTCATGGTTTCAAAGCTGAAAATGCGCAAAATGCCTCTCTGGTGGCATATAGAAGAAGTTGTAAGCCAAACCCCATGCATCCATCTGCAGCCTCTCCAAACAAACAGGCCAACTATGATGTTGTACAGGCCATAACAACTAAGGTTGAAAACCCTCCAATCAACAGTCACCGTCACAGCTTCACTATCTTCACTTCTCTTAAACTTCAAACTTCACCGAAGTCAAAGAAAGTCCTCAAAGACTGCGCATCATGCTCTTCAGGAACATCCCCAATTACAACCTTAGCCCATCAAACCTATGGAACCTTTCCACCCAAAGCAAGGCCACAAATCGTCCAGAACACAAATCTTTGGATTTTGTCGTATCCATTTTGGCCAAATAATTTCTCTGAAGGCCCAGCTGTCGTCAAGGGCAATGCCTGGGATTCTTCCGCCTCCAACTTTATGGACGGGGGGGCTGCGATCCATGCAAAGAGGACTCTCAAAGAGGGTTGTTGTGTCAAGCTTTCCTCTATTCATTTTCATCCTTTAGCACTGTTCCCCAAATTCTGTGAATCATCTCCAACTCTGTGAAATGCGAGGATACACAAGCATCAAATTATAAAATCAACACTCTGAGACACTTCTCTCGCTCCCCCCTTTCTCGCCTCTTTGCGGCCTCTTCGACCTCGTCTACCCTTCTTGGGTGCCACAGCTACAGGATCCATGATCAGCGCATAGCCCGAAGCCAACATCGCCTGACTCGCTGGTCACTAGTGGGGTTCTTTGCAGAAAGAATGTTCAAGAATCCCCTGTGTATATATTGTATATTATATACACATTGTTCATTCCCTCATTCCCTACAAGTCGCACCAGCACAGCGGCCACTGCAGTTAAAGGTGTTGTCAGAGTTGTCTCTCTCTCTCTCTCTCTCTAACTTGTTTGGCATCAACACCTAACGAGATCTGGCCTGAAATTGTGTTGTTACAGACATCGGGACAAAGTCTGGAGCATCAGCTTTGAATGACCTGAGAACTCAAGCGGGTGAAGTCTTGCAGCAAAAAAACTGCTATGAGTCGACGGGTTTTTTGCTCAGCTCTGCACGAAAAGGTGGCTGCCTCTGCGTCGATTTCCTCCTGTGACCTGGCAGGCCTTCCGGCAACCACATCGGCAAAATTCCGCACCAAGGCCTCCAGCGCAGCGCGGCTGGGTGACTCGTGTGGTGATAAAAAAAAACTGCAGAGTCAGCCAAAGGTTTTGGTGGTTGGGAATTTTGAGATCTATGAAAAGGTTGACCAACCTAAACTGATTCACCCTTGCGAGACTGCAAAAGAAGCACCACTAACTACAGTGTAACAAACATTAACCAACAATACTTCAAAAACTCATTGATAACAAAATCACAAACGATGCCCAATTCACAGGCCTTTGACTCCGACTTCTCAAGGGCAACCTCTTCAGCGTCTGGTTGAGGTTCCTCGGGCGTGGCTTCGTGAGAACGGAGAGATCTTGGAGATGCTTCTGGCGACGGAACTTGAGGCACCTCCTGCCGCAATTTTGCTGCAATTCCCATCCAATCATATCCAATCAAGAATCAAGGCATGAGGGTCAAGTGAATCAAATGTTACGTGGATTTCAAATGACTTCGCTTTCAAAGGCATTTACACATAGGGGTACATATCTAGACACCAAAACAATTTCACAAGAATCAAGAGAAGTTTCCCCACAGCTCCTTGGAGTTCGCAACTCTTTGCAGCGACGGCAGAGCACTCTGGGCACTTGGAATTGGCGCTTCAACCACTTTTTCTGATTTGGCACCTGTCTTGCCCCCAGTTTTGGGCACCACTTGTCGCTGTCGGAGGCGTTGGCGCTGGCGTTTGGACAAGGCTTGTACACCAGGACCATCATCGGGAGGAGCTGAAGCACCTGGAGCTTCCTCAAGTGGATTTCCCTCTTCGGGGTCTTGTTGCGGATCTGGTTCTGCTGCAGGTTCCTGCAGTCCAATAAACAACAGACCAACAAGAACTTTTCCAAATGAGTTGAGAAATAGTAGAGTATTCTACAATACTACAGTCATATCTTTAAGAAATATCTATTATATACACCACACAAACATAGCATATATAAACACATATAGTTATACAAAGTAACATCATACATTGCATTGATGCATTGTATATGATAGGCCGCTTGGGACAGGAATCTCCACCAAGCCTGCTCACTAGGCATTTGTCCATCCCTGGAGTCGCTGCCGAATTTCTCCTCATGTCCTGACAAAGATACACGTTGGAAGGTGCTAAGAGTCCCTTATGAGTCCCTTCATCCCTTTTGTCTGCCTGGGAAAACTTTGAAACAGTCGTGCCTCTTCGCTTGCCACGAACTCTGGAGGATACACTTTTTGTCCAGCCATCTTCACCCTGAAATCAAGAAGGAATGAAAAGAGCCCTCATAAAACCCATCAAATGGACAGGTACAATGGTCTTTCGTGGATTTGCATCCTCCCTGCGCCTCAGCCTCAGCGCCTGCATCTTGAGGAGTTTCCTGCCACCGAGAAAGTGACGAGTAAAGTTTCGAGCTGCCTTAGGCGAATTATGTAGTTCCATCAACATCCCGATCATCCCGGGACCTCCTGGGGCAGCTTTGCAGTAGACTGGAAAATGACCTGCGCAGAGGAGTCATTCGTGTCATTCATTCAGTGAGCCGTTGGCCCGAGGTCAACGGATATCTGGAGCCACCTTGTCCGCCTTGTCGGTCCGTGGAAGGATCACGGAATCCATGGAGTCAATCTGCAGAGTGAAGAGTGGAAGCATATTCATCAGAGTCGATATGATACCCCATGGGCCCATGAAATACCATTTTTCAGATGATAGTCAAAAAGTTGAAAACAAATAGGAAATATTGCAACCATCGTCAAAATGCACTTCCAAAGGAACCAACAATGGTCACTTGTTGTAGGACACCAGCAGGAAACTACAACACAAACAAATAATTCGAAAATGCCTCTCCATCGGCGGCTGGCTCCCTCTGGTCAACCTGCAACGCATCTTACACGTTTGCAGAGTGGAAGCTACATCAAAGCTTGGGAACACTTCTCACAAAGCTGTCACGTCCACCTCTTCCGGTCGAGCATCCGAGGTCGCCAGGAGGAACATTCCATGAATTGCCTAAGAGGCTGAGAGACCGAGTGTCACAGATCCGCAACCAAATGCGAAGCCGCAAAGAAAAAGGAGCGAAAGCAAACGAGGCGCAAACTGAAAAATGGCAAGCTTACCAAAAGCTTCACGATCAAACTAAAAAAGTTGCTTCCTGTTTTCATACTTTCTTTACCGCCAAGAAAGAGCTGTGTGCTTGCCAGTCTGAAAGGACCACCACTGCTTGTCACAGTCCATGGTCAACATCAAAAACTTCAACAAAGCCTGCCTCGCTAAAGAGCAGGTCAGCTTGCTTCTTGATCCCTGGAAAGCGAGAAGAATCATTGCATGGCCAGGATCGCTACATCATTCCACGAGCCATGCCTTGCAAACATTCCGTGTTGTCTTCCTTCGTCGGCATTGGCACAGCCTCCTGCAGGATGAATCTGCAGAAACTGCCGATGCCAATAGCTGCAAATAGTCTAAGATTTGCTTCACCTCCAAATCATCGTCAGCATCTTGCGAAGCGCCTGCCAAGGAGGATGGAAATCAATTCAAAAGTAAGACCCGTATAAAGCTCAAGCACAGAGTGTTGAGATGCGTTGATCAAATCACGCAAACTACGATGAATTCGATGTTGCTGATGTAGTTTCTCAACGGCCTGCTGCTACTCTGGCACGCCTTGACCACAAGGCATCAGTCTCAAATGGCCGAGAGGTAAAAATCCTGTAGGAATCTTAGTCTTTTGATGGCAGTCTATAGGTCTCAGTGGGCATTGCGCGCATCCCAAACTTATGTGTAAATCCACACAAGTCCCATCAAGTCCCTATTGAACGGGAGTGTTATTTTGCAATATAAACTTGACATAAGAGGGTACGGCACTGCTAGGCTGCTCTTCTCCCGCCTTGCTTTGGCTGCTTGTTTCCGCTCCCTGCGCTGGGCAGCGGCCTTTTCCTTGGCCTCACAAGCTGGAATGGCTCTTTCAGGCTGAGGGATCTCCTGTCAGACCTTGAGCCTTTCCCCTGTTGTTCCTTTGTATAATTCTTCAATTTTACTAAACTCTGCATCGTGTGCAGTTGCATACTGCTCTCAAATTTATGGAAAAGCCTAACTGCACTGTGTTCTGCTGCTTGCTGACAAATATCTACACTGTACACAGCTACACCTGCATAACCCTGCTAGCCTGAGATACTGCAAGACTAATGGGGACAAATGACGTGTGCATATTTTGTATGCCAGCCACCATGTCAAGTCGCTTCCCCTAGCCACGCCTCCCTTTCCTTGGCTTCTTTTTGCTCGATGGCATCAATCCACGATTCATCCACCTCCACCTGGGCCTTAAAAGCTGGCCAATTCCAATGACAGCATTTCAGGAAACATCCGTTCACTGCTGCCCATCTGAGATCATCTACATTCTGATTGAAACAGAACTCAAGGGAACCCAACCTCCGCTGCACTGGCTGCTTGCGCCATCACTTTCTCCGCAGCGGCTTGTGCCTCGAGGATCAAGGCTGAACAGAAGTCTGTTTGAAAATGGAAAACAAACTAACTCCAACATATTATGTAAAAATCCAAATTCAACAGCTTCTCTTCAGTTCACGTTGACTGCATGCCACCTTGGCTTCTCTGCGCTGCCGAAGTCTCTGTACCGCACTTGTAGGTCTGGCAGCGCGGAAGGGGAAATCCATGCAACTTTCGTTGCAACAAAAGGAAGCATTAAAATTCCATTCAAATACCAGTCGGAGTCACGGAACTGTGTCACTTTTGGCATATCGAGCCTTGGTGCCAAAGGTGTGACTTTAAATGAGCTCATCACACTATTTGTTGGTCTACAGCTATAGGCTATATATGCAAAACTGAGGCAACTGCTGATTGTCGCTGAGCAGAAAGGCTGGGGACAACATAATTCATCCACTCCTGTCTCTGTTTTCCAGACTCACATTCGAAAAATGAAACTGTTTCTCCCAAAAAAACTAGACGATTTGGACCTCACGGATAGCATGTGAGGAAACACTCAGCTGAATTGCCGGCAATTTTTCCCAAGATGGGCCATGTGGCACCAAATCAAAATAAGCTTCCACCAGGCAAAACCCCCTTTGAACCTCGTTGCCCACGTTCATGTTGATAGGATCCCAAGATAAACTTAGATCGCTTTGTGCATCCTGGCACGACATTTGACCCCCAACCATTGTGTAACATCTTTAAAAATCTCCGGCCTTGGCTCCACTATGTTGAGATCGGGAAAAAAAGTGCCTTAAGAGATGCAGGATTTGAAATCTAATCTGGTTCCTTGGTTCCTTGAGATTTGCAAAAAAAAGCGCTGCAACCTGTGACATTGTCGTGTATGAATCATAAATTGATTTGAAATTGTATCTTCATGAACGGCTCTCCTATCACCTGTTACTGTAGTCTTCACTGAGAAGATATACTGATATACTTCAACATTCAACGTCCTCTTGCAAAACCAGAACCACTGCGCTGGAGTCATCACACGTTGACACATTAGATTTACGGTCCAACAACTTTGCATTAATTGCCAGCCATGTCATGTTACCATACCAGCATTGTTTGAAAAAGGTCTTGGAGGATGTATGATTTTTCCGTTGCGAGGAAAATAGGTGAGTTCCTGCAGCGTTCTCACATCTCATGCTTTGCAACTACAGTATGATCTCATCTCAGAGTGTGTATGGCTACCTGTGTCAAGTGCATGCACATTGCTCTAATCCCATCAAGATCCATCAAGTATCTGTTGACACTTTCACAAGAGTATCTCAGGTTCTGCAATACATACCTACTGCATCTTCTCCGATGGAGTTCACCTCTCAATAACTTATCATTAGGGATGTCATGGAAACTTCAACCATAAATCCAAGATCCTTCCCTCTGAGGACCAAGCTCTTTTGCAGAGTCGTTGTGCCCTTACGGGAAAAACAAAATCGTGGGATATTTCTTGCACAGGTTGACAGTGACCGTTCGCAACAAAACAACATCGTCCTAGCCTTGGCGGTCATCTCGTGAGTCTTTCTTCGCCTTCCTCAGAACAAAGTATGCAAAGAAGTATACGTATAACCGTATATACATAAGCATCCCATAAACATATAAATGTTCCTTTCTGAGCAAAAATGTTTGACCATCAAACCGCCTACAAAGATCTAAGCGAAACTGAGCAACCAACTTATTGCTATCTGCCTTGGCCGAGAAGAATCAAATATACTTGACATTTGTCAACATATCTGGCGTTGAAATCGATCCTGTCATTGTGAGCTCACCGAGTTGATCACCTGTCCCGTCAGCTTCTTGGCTTTGTCAAGACCGGTGTTCATGGCATTCTGCACTTTGTCCTGAGCTGGATTTCGGGCAAGCCAGAAATTTGGACAATCCTATGGAAATCTCTAACTTCCTATTAATGGACCAACCCTGTAACCCATTACATAGTCTTTGCTACTCATGGTGCTTGTAGCATTCAGTGTTCCACTACCCCATTTCAAATCCCGTCACGCCAAGTAGCTAAGCCAGCTTCAAGGACAACATAGACGGGATCCAAAGCAGCATCACAAGCATCAAGGAAGGAGACAATCTTCTTCCTTGGGAAATGGAGGAAATTGAGAAAACCGATTCTTGGGGTGGTGAAGTGATAAAGTGCCGTGGGCATTCGGATCCAATTACAGTCTGTGCCACGTGCTTCTAAAGGATGCTCTGTTTCGGCGGATGATTGTCCCTAATTAATTGAACGGGTGGGCCAGGAGTTAGCCGAACTTAAGACAAAAAATTACAAATACAAGTCATCCAGAGTATGAAGGTCTGCTGGACTCCTAAGATCCACAGTTTCCAGAAAGCCATCTACAGGTTCACTGGTTCGGTAGACAGCTTTCCTCCATATTGAGCTCCCAGCACTCCCCAGCTGACCCGCTTCAAAGGCCTTGGAGTGATACTATCGTTCCAAGCATTTCATTGTCCAGTGCAAAAAGGAGCTGAGATTCGGACTTCCATCCTCCCACCCGTGCTGAGAATGCCTGACATTTTATCACAGTGGTTCACAACTTAAACCACATTCATTAAGAGACCATGAGCTTGCATGCCAGATTCTAGTGATTACATCAATTACATCCGGCCAAAAGCTTCCAAAGGCAGGCCTGTAAGGCTTCTTCCAAATAAAGCGCACAATTTTCCGACCAAGTCCTAGTGCTTTTTACGCAAGTGTGGCACGACAACTGCAGCACCGAAGAACACTCACACAGCTGCACCGCGCTGTCCTTGCTTGAGATCCACGGAGACGTTTCCGTCTGGCCGGCGTCGGATCGCCAACCTGCAGGAGGCAACCACAACATATTTAGTAACCTGGTTTACCCCATGAATACCGCCGTACCATAAATTGATGCAGCTGGGCTGGTGGCAATAAATCGTCGTATGGCGCAACCAACCACCACTCCAAGCGCAACGCAGAGCAGAAACCTTTGGAAAAAAAGACAATCAGAAACCTTTGTTTGTTGGCAAATACATGCAAGTAACACGCAAACATTGGACCAAGAAGATCAAGCTGACCCATAAATGTAACACTATGTAACACTAGTTCATGGGCCGCATCTGCAACAAGTGACTGCATGGGTTTAAAATGTGTGACTTAGATAGATTGCTGAGAGAGACAAGCTCCACACGTGGCACCAGCAGACAGAAACGTGAGGACTGAGGTGAATCCTGGCGAAACAAAGTCAACAACACTGACATCATAAGTGCTCATTGTATCTCATTGTCAGAATGATGCTGCAGGTTTGGTCAGTAAATCCTCTAACGGATGGCGCCATGCTGGGTTGGCAACCTCAGAGCCAAGTGGTCAAATTCAATCAGTTGACATCCTGACGATGCGGTAGTGCCGTATTCCTCTTAGCTGGCAACTAAAGCATAGCTCATCGGACTTGTGTCGAGCCTAGGGAACGCGGCAAGGATCCGTACAACTCCAGAAGTATCGAAGCAACCATTGAGAACCACCACTTTTGCAAACCCATCAGGATTCTCAAGGAATTGAAATTCTGCATAGGTTTCAGTCGGCTTCAGTAAACAAGATGAAACACCAACACCCCGGCCTTCACAAAACCAGGTTTGCACTCGCAAGGCTCAGAGGAGCAAGGCGCAGGTGACCTCGGGACTATCTAGAACTGCCTAAAACTATCTACTCATAGCACTGAGATTGGCTGTTCCACTAAATGCAACCATCTGAATATAGCTGAATGCTATCAAAGCCACAAGGGACAGTCAGGAAGAGAAGGCGTACACCTCAGTCCATGTTTGTGGGCATCATTGGCTGGAAGTTTTCCATCTGTGGTCTGTGATGGACAGTTTAAGGGTGCAACAAATAGCAAGTTGACCTATTCACCGTCTGCATTTCCTGGCGATCTGGCATTTCTCAGACCCTTTTTTATTGACTCAGCGCATCCTGAAACTCACCGCCTTCCGAACATGTGAAGGATCTTCACAGTGACACTGCTCTGTGCTGCATTGAGCGGGATCCGTGGTGCACATGTACCTGGAAAAATGAAGTTTTTGTTTGAAAGATACAAAACAAGGCGAAACAATCAAAAACACAATAAAACACTGTTTGAAAGAAATCCAACAGGGCACTCTTTGATGTATAGACATTGCTTGCCCCTGCTGGTGCAGAAAGTGCCAAGGTTGGGGGCCTCTGCAATCAGAATTCGGCAACCTCGGCAACCTCTCCCAGCCGTCTTTCCTCGTTTCTTCGTCAGCCCACCTCGTCTCTGCCACTGCGTTGTGTAAATTTGGCAGAGCTGTCAGGAGTCCCTCAGCATGAAAATCAGTGAAACAAAGGAAACAACACTCACAGAGCAAGTGCTGATGCTTGTGCGTTTCAATTCGAAGAAATATGCTCAACTAGAGGATCTTTCATGCTTCACTTTTCTTTTTGCTACTGTGTCTGATTCACTGATTGTTGATTTTGGTTGATTTTGAATCTGCCTTGACATGGCATCAGTTGCCAGTCGCCATTGGACCAGCTGAGGCCTGAAGTCATGGTGACTCCGCAAATCAAACGTATCAAACTCGTTCACGATGACTCCGATGAGATGCAAACAGCTGCTCCGATTGGAGGTCTTGTCCAACATCACTGCGCCATTATATCTGAAAACTGTACCTGCCAGATGGAAAGGGTTTCCGAAAGACGAACTTCACAAATCACCTTCCTTGAATTCAACCTTTTCAAAACTCCCGCTGCCAAGAGTTTGCACCGACTACACGTTCAGAGCACATATACTGTTTTCACCCAATTCCAGGCAATCGCCCTTTTCTTCTCCTTGGCAAAAAGACTGAAAGATTGAAAGATTGAAGCTGCGGAAGCAACTAGCAGAGCAAATAACTTAACTTTACCAGGTGAATGGTGAAGTTATATATTTTGTCACTCCGTTGACAAAAACTGAGAAGAAAACGTCGCAAGGTAACATCCACTGGAGGGTGGACCTGGATGTGTCAGCCATCGACTGCATTGGATGCTCATGGACTCAGCAACTTCAGCATCAGACGCACTGCAGGCACCGTTTCTCCGGAGACCCAACATCTATCCTCATGAAACAAGCCACATTTCTGTTAGGGCAAGGGCTAAATGATCACAATTTATATAAGGGGCTGCAGCACTAGTCGTTTGTGAACAAAAGCGGACACATAAATCTGGTCCTTGGCCAGGATGGATCCTCACATTCACAAGCCTTGGTCGTCGGTCAATTTCAATACCACTTTGAAGCTGCTAGAAAGATGTCTAAGGAGCTGAGAATCTAACAGCGGTTGAGCAAGTAAGATCTCCTTCCACAACTGCCTTGCAGATTGCACAAGCTAACACAAGCTAACTTGTGAACAGGAATTCCGGATTTATTAGAAATGTCTGAGCACCAGACTGGGCAAAATTCTTCCACACACTGAGAACAAGCTTGCGCGTCCTGGGTGAAAATGTGTTTTTGAGATGGCTGTCTCCCTGAAGCCAACACTGACTGTGAAACCTTGCAGTTTCTTTCCACAACAGTTGCGACTTGGATAAAAGCTATCGGTGTTTCGATGTCTCCTGCGTCACCAAATCCCGTTTCAACAAGGGAAATGGGCAAGTGCATTCTCCAGGCCTGAGCAAAGCATGACGGCATGACATGTCTGACAGGGTTGGACATGGCACCTTGTTCATCATTCTTGAACATGGTCGGGAGCCTGTCTCTTTTCTGGAAGGATGATTAACATTCAGAGGAATGGCCTCCTCTGAAAAGGTCCAGTTCCAATCTAGCAGCATCACGCTGAACTGTTGCAGCGGATTCAAGCATGCCTAGTTCATGGAAACGGCAGCAAATCGCCTGAAACAGAGCAACTGCCTCATCTTTGCAGCCCATATCTGCCATTTCTTCAGCTTCATCCGATTGAAATCGCAATTGCCCAACCTCTCGCACCAAGTCCTCAATATCAGTGCCTTGACATCTTCTCAGTGCACCTTCGGCAGAAAAGTCTTCCATTGAAAAGAGGGCACCAAAATCCAACAAGGTTTCGACGGTCTTCTTGCTCTCACCAAGACATGCCAAATGCAAACCTTTTTGACCACTTCCGGTCTCAGCATCTGGCTTGGCGCCCCTCTTGCAGAAAAGCCTGACGACATCTTCATGACCGTTCGCAGCAGCATGATGTATTGGTTGCCAAGTGTCGCCAGAAGCAGAGTGAAGCACGGCACGCCTGTCCAGAAGCATGTCACAAATCTCCTTATGACCATTGGCTGCAGCCCAATGCAAAGGTCTAAGCCCTGTAAAATTGGCCTCTTCAAGGCGAGCTTTCCGATCTAGCAGAAGTTCGCACACATCAAAGTGGCCATGTTGGCAGGCTTCATGCAAAGGTTGCTTTCCATCCGCGATCTCCTCTGCATCAATCTCAGCATTGGCTTCCAACAACAAGACGCACATCTCTCGGAAGCCTTTCCGTGCTGCCAAGTGAAGCAACCGCTCTCTCTTCGGAAATAGAGGTGCATTGACATTGACACATCGCTTTGCGGCACCGTAGCGTAGAATTGCACGGGCCATGTTCACATCGCCAATCTCAACCGCTTTCTGCAACTCGGAGTTGGTGGCAGCTTGCTTCAGAACAGTCTGGCTACTACTGGGCCCCTTGTACCTTACCACATTTTTGAACTCCTCAGGCTTTGGAATCCGACGATGAATGTCACCGATGCTTGGATACGCCATCCCTTAAAGAATTGAGCACAATCTTGTGCATCTATCAACACTTTGGCTGCAAGCCGAGCAGCAGCAAGAATAGAACCGGATGTAAAGTTTGCGACAAGAATTCAGGCAAAGCCAATTCAACTTCAGAATCATCATCCATCATGTCACAAAACACAATCAAACCAAATACTTATGTCACTGCTCTATCTTGGTTCCTGACGTACACATGCCTTGATCGGATGTGCACTGGTTTGCGACAAACCTGCCACCAGTCAACACTCTTTCCAAGTATGAGTGACAACCCTCGCTCTGTCTCCCGCAAAAAAAGGGCCTAAAAGAAGAAACAAAGAAAAGGTGAGACGACGATGAAAGCGACAAATGCTGAATTCGGTGGATACCAAATGGAAATCCAACATATTCATGCTTGGTTTCACCATAGTTCTTGATGGTACGGTGAACTCGTGAAGTCAAGGTAGCAAAGGGCTCATGGCCGTCCTATCGATTTGTCCAAGTCTGTGTCCCAACCTTGGAAGGATTTGGCCAGACAGCCCAAATGCGATCAAAAACATGATCACAGACAGGCTGCAAGCCCACCTCAGCTACAAATGCAACATGTTCAGAAGATTCAATATGGTGTCATTTGCAAAATTCAAGCTCCTGAGGACCCTTGCTGACCCATCCAATGCTCTTCATGAGGCTGACTCTGTTGAACCTTGGTCTCCAATGTCAGCAATTATCATGATGGATCAAACAGTCGCGCAGTGAGGCACCGGCCGAGGTGTCAACACTTTTGCGCGTCATCAAGAATCTGAAAGGTATTTGCGCAACGCCTGCCAAAGGTTGTATGAACCAAATCACAAGTTCTGGCAGCCTTCAACTTCAAAGCAAAACAGCATGGCCTTGAGGTCATGCAAGCAGATGTTCAACAGTCGCGTGTGTGCAGCATCAATTGTAACAAAAAATTGTTGTATGTTTATGACATCTATGTTTTTTGGTTTTGTTTGTCAATGTGTTTTTTACTGTGAACAAACTCATTTTGTTGAATTTTTGCAATCGCTGCCATTTGTCTCAGAATGTTCATGTGAACTCTAAACAGCTGCCAATGGCCACAGTGACGATTGACAGATGGAAATAAAAAGGGCGGCACATTGTTTCAGCGCTGAATATTTGAATGATTTTTGTTCAGGGTGTTATTTAGTCAAACAAAAACGAACATATTTTTGCATTGAATAAACTGAAAAACGTACGGGGCATAACATGTGTCAACACTTGAATTTCCGAAAATGCATTGTTCAAACATGACTTTGAAAGGTGTTTCGCAAATATAAGACACCAAAAACTACTCTAAATTTGATTTCAGCGGTACTCGAACTTGATTATCTGTAAATGTACGAAAATACCAAAATGAGTCACGCACAAAATACCAAACAAATCAATGGTGCAGAAAATCTTATCTGTTACATCGAATACATAATCTATTCCGAAAAATTCACATCATAATTTCATACAGATTAAAGCATGTCAACATTGCAATGTGCAAAAAGAACTAAAATAAAATTCCAATTACCCCCAATGAATATGTTTGCTGCTCCTTTCGGTCCAATAAACTCAAGGTCACATGGTCTTGCGAAAACGTCCCAAAAACAACAACCCAAAAAAAAACACATTTTAACCCTCCGACTTTGCCACACGGTGGAACTTTCGTGCAACGAATGGCCCCAATCACACCATCAAATAGAACTCCACGCACTCAAGGCCCGAAAAAATACCCACAATTTTCGCTTATGAAATGCCATGCAAACCATGCAAAACAGCATCTCCTTGCAGTTGTCTTTCTGTGGAAAACTACCAGTCGAATTCAACAAATGTTTTCCATTTGAAAATATTTGTTTTCAAACCACAGACGGCAAAAAAAATCCAACACCATGTTTCTGGCATGGTCTTGGTCGTGCAGAAGAAGAAGAACAAAAAAAAAGAAGAAGAAGAAAAAGAAATGGTAGCACTAGAAGTAATAGTAGAAGTAGTAGTAGTAGTAGTAGTAGTAGTAGTAGCAGAAGCAGTAGCAGTAGCAGTAGCAGTAGCAGTAGTAGTAGTAGTAGAGTAGTAGTAGTAGTAGAAGTAGTAGTAGTAGTAGTAGCACTAGTAGCAGCAGTAGCAGTAGCAGTAGGAGTAGGAGTAGGAGTAGCATTAGGAGTAGCAGTAGCAGTAGGAGTAGCAGTAGCAGTAGGAGTAGGAGTAGCAGTAGGAGTAGTGATAGTAGTAGTAGTAGTAGTAGTAGAAGTAGTAGTAGTAGTAGTAGTAGTAATAGTAGTAGTAGTAGTAGTATTAATAGTAGTAGTAGTAGTAGTAGGAGTGGTAGTAAGTAGTAGTAGTAGTCGTAGTAGTAGTACCAGCGATACGATAGCAGTAGGAGTAGCAGTAAGAATAGCAGTACGAACAGCAGTAGGAGGAAGAGGAGGAGTTAAAGTTTCTGTAAACCGAAGGAAAAATAACAAATGCCGTTCATTCCCACCTGCCCTCTCACTACATATACGCACACACACACACACACACACGTTTTGGAGGAAGTCTTTGTCGCACAGCTTCACCTCGACTGAAAGAAGAATGACACGCACGTCTTTGTTCCAGCTTTCAAACGACGATTCCTGCGAGGCGCGTTTTGCCTTGAAAAAAGAAACGATATCCGACTGGCAGCATGACATGTGAATCACACTGCCTTCTGAACTTAAGACGCATTGAACCCGAGAAAACAAAAGAGTGGCCAAGCAATGTTAGAAGATGACTGCAACGGAATGTGGTGGCAGTTCATTCAAATTTCCAGTCACATTGGATTTAAGACGCGTTTTAATGGAGCGTTTCCACAATCACTTTGGTTGAAAAAAGGTGCGGAGTCTGAAAGTGTTGATTGCGTTTCATTGAAACGTTGATCGGACGAAAATGGTGTCAACAAGAAAAGCAAAAGCAGAAACTACAGAAACGCCGCAAAGAATTGGAACATTGAAGACAACAATGGAAAGCAAACAGCAGATGCGAAGCAAACCCCACTCATAAACTCTTTAACTCCACATGTGATATGTCAGATCATGTTCTCAGTGCGAAGTACAGTTTTTCTTGACTTGATAACATTGCACACTTAAAACGCGGCAACCGAACTCCGCACCGACTCTACTGCAAGTGCACAAATTCCCGACTCTATCAACTCCGCAGCCGCTGACTCCACTGTAATTGCTAGTGTTTCAAAACTTGTACTTCGCAAACCAGCTATGGCAGCTTTAACAGTCAGCTCCACTCTTAGAGTTTCCTGGGGAGCAAGAAATGCTGACTAACATGTATGCCAGGTTCGTAAGGAAGAACAAGTCATTTGCTGCATCTCCTTGGGTGTTTCCAGGGAAGCTTCTGCATCTAATTAGTTTTCAATTCCACTCGAATTTCCAGTAGTTGACCGACTATGTCTCGTACTCGCCCGGCAATGCAGGAAAAAAACATTTGCTGCATCTTCTTGGGTACGTCATCTTTTCTCTATGTGTCAAAGAAAGAAGCGGAAGCAAGTTGATGATGTCCACGCGGTATCCACTGTATTGACCTTGACTATTTCTCTCATTTTGATGAGTTTTCTTTCTCATCGTCTTATGGTCAAATCTCGAGAAAGCGTAATTTTTGTAGATGTAATCTGCCTGAACATGATTTAGACGCATTGTGAAGGTTATTGGGAGTTGGAACCCTTTGAAAACGAGTGGAGGGCAGCTAGTGGCATTAGAGGCTTTAATGTTTTTTTTTTTTTCTCTGATAGCTGCATGGTTCCATGTCTCCGTAGTCCGAGCGGTCTCCCTTCTGTCAGTACTAACTAAATAACAACCAATCCAGTCACTGAAGCTGGTGCTAGAAGCCGATGACTTCCGCTGTTGGGTGGTTCGGGATGCACTGCAACTCGAGTCAAGTCTCTGCTGGTCGTTTTCTTTCTCCTTCGCTGGTAGCATTGTATCGGAATGAACTGAGAAAAATCCCAGATGCTGGATCTCAGGTGCTAAAAAAACATCTTTCAGAGCTCATAGTGCAGGAAAAGCACTTTTTCAGCGCTGGAAAAACTGCCAAGGTTGTTTTTTTCATTCGTGTGCGTTCCTTTGGTGACATGGTACAAAAATCTGTTTTTTTTTGCATCTTAGCTGCGCGTGTCATTACAACAGTGGCAGTCATTGAACTGTGCTAGAATTGTTGTTGTTAGACAACGAGATTTTAAAGAAAGGTCAGAGACGATGAAAAACAAAGCGCACCAACCTCTGAAACAACAAACAACGAACACAACTTGTCTCTGACCAATCGAATGAAAGCTGAAACAGCTCAGGCTGTCATCTTTGGTTTTGCGGTACTGGCTGACGCTTCTACTGCACATGCCATCATTTCACATCATCACCACGTCGCAGCACAACAGACATTATGTGCCGCTTAATGAGGTTTGTTGTCCAACAGTCTCCTGCCAGCCATAACGCCAGTGACCGGTTCTTAGTCATGCGTGCTCTCGGCGGTGCCGTCTTTAGCTCTTGCTCCAACGACTCGGAAAGCTGGTACCCCACACCTACAATCTACTGATTGTCTCTTAACTTGTTGTACTGGTTATACTGATACCTTACAGGTCTGGTTTCCGGCCACTGGATCCCAGTGGTGTTGCAACAGTTGCAACTGAAGGAAGATAGCTATCGTGCTGAAAAACCCGTCTTGGATGGACCAGAAGGTGAGGAATATTCGCAAGCAATGACAAGAAGCACGGAACAGACGTATACAGTTCAAGGTTGGCAATTATCGAGATAGCTCTTGTGGAAGAGCAACATTGTACACAGTTGCCAGTTGAACCTTGTCGCTGCTCTTCCTATTGAAAGAAGGATTCATTGCTGGGGCATTCAGACAGAAAGATACTGCCCACTCGGGCATTACCAGGGCAGAGAAGTTGCAACTCTCAGTTTTCCTTCCTTATGACTTGTCTTTGGAGGATTGGTATGCAGGGGTCTATGACCTACTGTACCAACAGTGTGACCTGATGTCTCTATGCTGGGTAATGACAAATTGCGTAAAGTTGCTGGCTATGATTTTCATCTCCTGAGAAAGAAGCATGATGTCAAGAGCATGTGGGAAGATTTGGCCCACAATGGCGTCTTGCAGAGCCAGCTAGGCGAATTGACTATACACCAGGTAGTAAGAGCGTAAACACGTTTCACCTGTTTCACTCTTCGTAGATTGGGCAACTTCTGTCTGTTTGCTTTGGTTTTTGGGGTGTTTTTGTTGCTTTGCTGTTGCTTTCTTTTGGTTCACTGACCAATCTGTGCGATCGAGTTATCAACCGATGACTGCCACAGTTGTTATGAGGAGCGCAGCGTTGAACAAAAAAAAAGCACCTGCGGTTTTGTCAGCATCTAGAACAGGAATTTTTTCCAGCATCCAAAGGGTATTTTTTCAACGCCTCACGTTTCCTCAAGCATCTCGACGTGGTGTGAAACATCTGATAGTGATAGTGGTGCTGGTGGCAGTTGTGGCAACTGTTAAGATGGTTGTTGTGGTGGTTGATATAGTTGTTTGTCGTTGTAGTTCTGTTGGCATTGGAGCATGGGGTGTGTATTGTTGCTTGTTGTTGCTTGTTGTTGCTTGTTGTTGCTTGTTGTTGCTTGTTGTTGCTTGTTCTTGCTTGTTGTTGCTTGTTGTTGCTTGTTGTTGCTTGTTGTTGCTTGTTGTTGCTTGTTGTTGCTTGTTGTTGCTGGTTGTTGCTTGTTGTTTGCTGGTTGTTGCTGGTTGTTGCTGGTTGTTGCTGGTTGTTGCTGGTTGTTGCTGGTTGTTGCTGGTTGTTGTTGCTGGTTGTTGTTGTTGTTGTTGTTGTTGTTGTTGTTGTNCCCAGATGCATTGGAGCATTGGATGTGTATGTATGTGGCTTTGTTGCTTGTTGTTGCTTCCGATGCATTGGATTTGGTTTGGTTTGGTTTGGTTTGGTTTGGTTTGGTTTGGTTTGGGTTGGTTGGTTGGTTTGTTTGATTGTTTGTTTGTTTGTTTGTTTGTTTGTTTGTTTGTCTGTCTCTGTCTTCGTCTCTGTCACCGTCTCCGTCTCTGTCTCTGTGTTTGTCTTTGTCTCTGTGTCTCTCTTTTGCCGGTGCTCGAAAAACATTGTTGCGGTGCTGAAAAAACACCGCTTTGCACAAAAAACACCGTTTGGGTGCAGGAAAAACACCTTGGGTGCTGGAAAAACACCGTTTTGGAGCTGCGAAAACACCACTGCCGAGGTGCTGGAAAAACACCGCGGGTGTGGAGAAAACACCTTGATGCTCAAAAAATGCCAGCTCGGTGCTGAGAAAACACACATTCGTTGATGCTGAAAAAACACCTCCGGGTGCGGAGAAAACACTTGGTCCTCAAAAAACACCTTTCTGATGCTGCAAAAACAATCTTTTTCGGGTGTTGGAAAAACACCGTAGGTGCTGATAAAACACCGTGGATGCTGAGAAAACCCCGGGTGCTGAAAAAACACCTTTTGGATGCTGAAAAAGTTCCTGATGCTGGAAAAACACCTTTTCAATGCTGAAAAAATCCACAGCCCAAATAAACTTGGTGGTTTTTCCAGCCCTAAATAAAATCCAGAAGAAAAATTCATGGGAAACTGATGGTGAAACGTGAAACAAAGCCTTGGCTCTCCTATTCTCTTTGTCAGCAAAAAACCTTCGATATTCTCGAGACGGAGAAAGTAGAGGAAAACTGAAGACCGCGGGTCTCTCTGCTATTTGACCTAGGCAGTTAAAACTCCCTTTGTTTGAGGTGTGACTTGAACCGAAACAGCTTATGGAAGACGACGCAGCCGGTGACTTCATATCGGTGCGTTTCACTTGTTTCAGTCAGTTCTAGGTTGGTCAAGTTGCTTGCACTCTCCGACCCACACTTCTTTCATCTCCAGCTTACTACTGCTGGGACTCCGTTTTTTCAAAGCCAAAAACGCGCATGTTTTCAAGACCAGAAGCGACTGACTCAGACCCGGCACTACTTCCACATCTGAGATGTGCTCTTCTTTGTTTTCTTTGTGTCTTGCTTCTTTTTGCTTCTTCACTTGCTGTTCTTGCATGTTCAGGCGGTTTGACCAGACCTGGCAAAGTTGCTTTGCGGTCCAACTTTCAGACACACCTTCAATTTCTTGAGCATCCGCGTTTCACCGGCTTGGCCATTGTGACTTCTGTCCTTCCGTGCTTCCTTCCTGCAAATCAGTTTTACAAGTCTTGCCTTCCATGACTGCGTGCTTATTCCGAAATAGTTGTCGTTCGGACTCCACCACCGCGGACGGAGATTAATTTATTTTTTGACTTTGTTTGATTTATTAGTTTTTTTTTAATCTGGGCATCGAAACTGAATGGTTTTGCCTTTTCTGCGATTTTAGAGTGTCCGCTTCGTGTAAGATCAGCTGACTGAAGGGCAAACGATCCGAAACACGTAGCAAAAAAAAGTCTTGCTTTGTTTGATGCTCGCTTCTTCTGGACCATGAGATTGTCGTGTTTTCTTGATAGCAAGACTTTCCCACAGTGGAAATTGATTGAGCCTTACTGATGGCTGCGGAGCATTTCCACGTTGGCGCAAGCATCAAAAGCTTCTTCCGAGGCAGGATCATCTGAAATGTTGACCAACTATGACCAACTGATTGGCAATCATACTCAGGTTCGCTTTTATTGAACGTCTTTCCTCCTCCTGTCCACGGTCTTGATCCAGTGACCCTCTGCCTCCATTCCGTTCGATCTTCCACTTGTTCAGTTTGGCCGCATCTTGCCCCTGCATGTTTTTAATTTGTTTGATTTGTGTTGACCATGTGGTATAATGGCCGTATATCTTTTTTCACCTTCGCTGACTGATAGGCGTTCTGCTCGGAACTTAGCCAAGCATCGTGAAAAATAATTCCCAAATCCACGTTCTTTTAGTTGCGCGTTGCTAAATGCATATTTGTTGGTTTGGATTTGTTCCTTGTTTTTCTGCTTACAGTGCTCGCAATGATCGATTCTCCAAACTGCCGCCTATTTTGATTCCAATGTTGTTGTTTCTTGTTTTTCGTCTTCACCTTTTTGCGTCCCTTTGATAGCGACAGAGGCAACCGCCTGGATCGCGTTGAGTCATGTTGCATCCAATGATATGTAAGGACATGGTTTTTACATTCACATACATTGTAATTCCTGTTGATGCATACCTTTCGAATGGATACGTATTGGATGGAAACACATGGAACGTACTTGCGTATTGAATAGATACGTTTTGATGTATGTTGTGCATTCTCCTACATTGCCATTCCTGATTCCTGCTGATGCATATACCTTTTGAATGGACACGTATTGAAAGGATACGTATTGAACAGATGTGTATTGAAGGCATATCCATTAGTAGGATACGTATTGAAGGCATACGCATTGGTGGAAT
The DNA here is from genome assembly GCA_000507305.1 of Breviolum minutum Mf 1.05b.01. Taxonomy (NCBI): domain Eukaryota; class Dinophyceae; order Suessiales; family Symbiodiniaceae; genus Breviolum; species Breviolum minutum. Next base: position 349,800 of record DF239037.1, read on the forward strand.
AAGTGTTGACAGGATACGTGTTGAATGGATATGTGTGGAATGATGCTTATAGGTCAACAATCTTCAGAAGAACCCTGCGACGAAACATCTTTCGGGAAAAAAAATAGTTCGCAGCTTGGGACCAAAAAAATCAACATACGACGCAAACACAACGAGCCGCTTCCAAAACGTCACCGCCAGATGGAACGGCTGACTGTTGCGCGCAAAAACTTCGGTTTGGACATCCTACTGGCTGGTCGCCTATGACGCATTCAAGCAAATTCTTTCTTTCGCTTGTAGTTTAGTTTTTTTTCTTTTGGAACTTTTGCCCCTGGCTTGACTGGCTGGACTTGTACGAAGAAACATTTTGTAGAGCTCCTGGGCCACTATAAGTGCCATCTAACTAGAAATTCTTCATTTTTGCGATTTCTCAGTTCTCAGGTCTCAAACTCAGTATCACCCGACATGAAGCGCATAGAGCCCGGTAAGTGCAAAGCCATGAAGAAGCCATGTAGGTATTGGTGGATCATGGTAGTTAGTAGCTCCTTAGTGAATTGGGTTACAACCCTGTTCAAGAAACTTTGCCAACTTGCGAGGGTTATCAAAGACCATGATCCACCAAGAATATTAGGTAAAACTAAACTATAATTACCATCCTTGCGCGATTAGTTGCTAACATGTCACTTTGTTTTGAAACATGTCCTTGTGAGAACATTCCTCTACAAGAAGGGATTGGGGACTTTTAGCTAATGTTTGTACTAGTTTGTGATGCATAGTAGTACTTTGGCTTTGCAGGGCTTTGGACTGCTTTGCTTTATTTTGTAGTACTTTGTACTTCTTCGTAGAACAGAGTATTTCTTTGTAAAACAGAATAGTATTTTGTAGTATTGCTTCTTTGCAGTACAGAATATTGCTTTGTAGTGCAGCCAAGTATTTTGTAGTACGGAGATCGGAGACTGTAACATGGGCTCTCGGGTGTTCACAGCGCATCATCCTCCAATTCACCACATCACACAACCATTTCCCAGCGCATAACATGACCTCACACCCAGCGACATCCCACAACCAATCGCATCACAACCACACAACATCCCATCCCGTCTCATTGCATCGCATCATTGCACATCAGATCACATGACATCACATCAGAGCACATCGCGTCACGTTACAGCGCAGCACATTGCATCGCATCACATCACATTACATGACGAACCCCACATATCACATCACATCACATCACATCACACCACATCACGCGACATGACATCACATTACATGACATGACCCCGCTTGACATCACAACACACAACATGACACATGGCATGACATGACATAACATGACCTGACCTGACCTGACCTGACATGACATGACATCTCGCAACCAACCACAAAGGCTCACTTCGCCTCACCTCACAACCAACCACGTTACTTCATGTCACCTTTCAGCCAGCCACATGACATCACAGCAAATCACATCACCACCACCAACACACCACAAAAGACAACCAGACCACCAAAGCACCACCAGTTGGAACGGCTGAAGGCGGGAAAATTTGGTTGGGCATCACACTTGTTGGTGGTTTCTCAAACATCCGCCCGGGCTCTACATAGCACCAATTCATCCTTTTTTTCTGCCATTGCCCAGTGTTTCCTGCAGTTTATGTCCAAGTTTGCCACCGTTGGAAGCAAACAGATTCCTGAGGTTTGTTTTCCCAAGTCGTTACAAAACGTTGAAACGATTTTGGAATTTGTGCCACATTGTTTTCAAAATTTGCCATAGTTTGCGCACCTATTATTGTTCCGCTCGTTGTGTGAGATTTGTTTTTTGTTTGTCGTGCTTCCTCTAGTTTTGGGATCAGCATAATTGCAAAACAATAATAGCACCCGGTCACAACCCGCTCATTGACCGCCTTCCTCGGCAAAACGTTAAATTGGCTACACAATTGCACGCAATGGACAGCAAAACTATTGATTTTGCGCTGCTAGTCGCCAACCGAGTTGGGGCACAAGAACGTGGAACTTGAAATTGCGACAACTACGAGTGGGACGGGACAAAAATTGAAAACATATTAAAAGAAAAACGTGTGCAACAATCGCATCGAGAGAACTTGCATGCAGGCGGCCGTTTGTCGGGCGCAAACACAACCATTGATACGCGAGACACATGTGAGCATCCGTCATTCAACTTGGAAGATTACGAGATCCTCCAGAACCTGTACATGAAATATTCAGAGTCCAGTCAGTCAGACAGTCAGGCCTGTACACAGGCCTGCACGCCTTGGGGCGAGTCCTTTCAGGGCGCAGGCGTTAAGACACATACATTGCACGTTCATATTACCTAAATGCTTACATGTTGTTCTCAAAATGCATCCATTTGTGCATCCCGTTCCTAGCGACAATGCTTTGTAAGGACAATACCAATTCGCATGTCAACTTTGCTTTAACCGCCCAAACTGCTTATGCATCATATCCACAATCACCGGGAAGTGCGGCAATGTGAACCGGTAATTTCCAGTACGAACCACAACAAATCTGGGACCGCCTTTGAATTTTCGCAATTCAACGAGATGGGTTGCTCCTTCATCCAAACATGCAACATGGGTGTCATTCAGCAGAAACCTACAATGGATCGGCAAAATTTCCGAAAGTGAAGAATCGGGTTTTGTATATGTTTCCGGTAAGCGATGCGAGGCCGACTTGCACAAAACATGCGACCGATGGAGCAACAGCCTCAAAATTGCGAAAACGTTGAGAAGCGGGAACCGGAACCCTCTTGCTGGAGATGGTATTGCAAACATACAAGCAAACCATTATTATTGTGGATTGGCCGTCGCTATTGACAAAGTGTTGCCTTTGACTTCACAATGCTTTGACTTGACAAACCTTTGATTTGACAACTCAAGTCAAATTAGCGCCAAAGTTTGTAGCGAACCCACTGCAACGGCGGAGGCGGACAACAACTACACCAATAGTTACTTTACAACCTAGGGTGCCTCTCAGAAGACCTGGCAGCAGACGTTTCCGGAACAGAAATGAAGGAAAGATGAAGGCAGAGCGCCCTAACGTACGACGGTTCTCGCAACAACTTTCTATTTGTCCATGGCTTTGTACAGCAGAGCATGTCCTTACTTGAATTAATGTCTGAAACTTGTTGCGGGCGTCCATGGGAAGGATGTGGAGGAAGCGGTTTCCACGCGAGTGCTCTCAGGTTCAAAAATATGCAAAAATTGATCATTCCATTTTTGTGACCAGCAGGCAATTGCGCTTGCACGGGACTTGTGATCAACACGTAGGTGGCAGTCTTGCAAATAATATGCCACGCCGACCAATCTTTAGCGGAGGTCACACGATGCGCTGAATAAGTTTGCCAAAGTAAATGTCACACTCCGGCAAATGTTTCCGCAGCGAAACAAGCTGTTGATGAAACAATTGCGTCAGTGTACAGCCAATCCTTGCCAAAACAGTCGTGGCATTGTAACATCCATCTGTACTGGTGGAAGAATTGGACAGCCATTGCACACGTTGGAGACCGAATCGGAACGCCAGTGGCGGGCCGTTTCGGGGTGCAGGCGCAAAATGAATCAAGTCTATATGACACAGATTTAAATCAAGTCACTCCATGTACTGCAAAATTTGGTGAAAAAAAGTCGCACTAATGATCATACAGGTTGCGATTTGCGATTCGCAGCAGCATCAGTCCGTCGTTTCCAGCCTTTGCACCTGCACTACTCGTTCAGTTTCGATTCCCAATGAAAATGTGGGCGACCAATTCGATAGGTCGATAGGTTCCAGCGGGGCATCATCGTTAAAACACGTCGAACCGCACGTTCTTGCGGTAGTGTGGCAATATTTTGCCCTATCTACCAATAGCTAAGGTAACAAGCGCGACCACCCCAATTGCCCAAAGCTTTGTATCTGCAAAACATTTCCATTTTCGTGTCCCAAGTTTGTTGTGGACGGACATGTTGGACGTGGTTGCCACGCAAGTGTCCTCCTCACCCAGCGTTCGGCAGGCAAAGTTGCAATGTAAGAAACGAAATTCCGGTATTGAGCCATGCATTTCTTTGACCAAAAAGAAATTCCGCTGGCATGGGGCCAGTGATCCACACGCATATTCCAACCATGCAATATATCATGCCCACTGTGCTGACCAATTTGTGCCCGGTGGAGGCCCCACAATGCAACGAACAAGTTTTCGAAATTGAACGTCATATTTCTCCAAATGTTTTCTGTATAATTGTCGGTGCTGTGCAGCGAAGCAAGCTGTTGAAGAAACAACTGCTTCGAAGTGCCGCAGTCGATGGTCTGTTGTGTCAAAGGTTTTGTATTGATTGCGTGCACATAATGCAGGAACCTAACTCGGACCCTGCGCAGGACTTTGAGGTGTGGAAACAACAATTTATTGGTTTCTTGGATTATTGCAGCCAATGAGCATGCAACGTTTGTTTCGTTTCGTTTCGAAGCCTCGCGTCAGTGACACATGGGCATGGCACACAGGCGCTCTATTGGCGCTGTGCGAAACAAAAGGATTGCGCCAAGATTTTCCACTGTTTCAAGGCCTCATCAAGGTCAGCACCCCCGACCACAGCGGTTGCAAGTTTGTACACCTTGGACACGCAGGAATTCTTTGGGCGTCCTCGGCGCTGTGGCTGTTCAGCAATCCGGGGCCGAAGGGTTTGACCAGAAAACACGCACTGCCTCCTCACATCAGTGGAAGGCAGAGCTGCAATCTTTCCAAAAAGCACTAATTGGCGATAAGTCAGGATGCTTGAAATTTCTTGGCGGCCGCTTTGCTCCAACACAATCTTGTTTGAGATCCTGCTCACAAAGGAGTGCGGGATGTTGAGGATTTTTCTGAAACATTTTGCTTGAAAAGCATTGCGTCTTTTCAGTTCGGCTTTGTTGAGCCATGCTGTGTGCAAACAATACAACAATTTCGAAAGTACGCAAGCTTCAAAAATTCGGATCTTCTCTGCCTTAGGGAGAACAGCGTGGTTCCAGACACGGCACAATGTTTGAAATTCCGCCCTTGCAGCGCCAAGGCGTCTATTCAGCTCAGGCCCAATACTGCCATTGTCACACAAGAAACTTCCCAAATAAAGCAACGACTCTTTCGAAACCACATAGTCTCCATTGGGTTTTTTGATGCGTGCTTCACATCGATGCACTGCATGTAAATTTCAGCATCTTCATTGTTGATTGCCAGAATCAAAGTATCATCAGCATACATCAGTTCGCTGATTTCTCCTGTTCGGGCTGGGTCCCTTCTTGAAAGGAAGGCGGCCTTAGCATCGTGAATGAGCAAGGTCATGACGATCGAAAACAGAAAGGGGGATAAAGGACAACCTTGAGAAATGCCAAAGCACTGGGGGTGCTGGCCAGAAGTTACGCCTCCGTCTCGCACCATGAAGTGCCTCCCATTGTAAATGCCACGGACCACTGAGCAGAAATGATAAGGAATACCGAAACGCGACATTGCATTGACCAAACCTGCAGGAGAAATTGAATCAAAAGCTTTGGCGCAGTCCAAGGCCAAGAGAAGCAAATTTCCGTTTTTCCGGGCCCATGCATTTTCCACTTTCCCCCTTGCAATGAAGAGTGCATCCGCACAGCCGCAACCAGAACGAAAACCAAATTGTGTAGACCAGATTCGGTCTTCGGCACCTGCATCTTTCAACCTCCGCAACAAAATTGCTGCAAATATTTTGTAACCAACGGCAAGCAATGAAATAGGCCTGTAATTTCCACAACAAGCGGGTGACCTCCTGGCGACCCACCTTCACCACCATGCCCGCATCCACCTCAACCAGGGCAAGGCCCGAGTGTGGAATGCCGCCGGCACCGAACCACCAAACATCGCCTCGTTGGGGCCCGACGTCTGGGTCGGCAACCCCAGCCTGCCCGCCACACACCAAGGGCTCACAG